>JAWWMA010000100.1:10391605-10402460 GCA_035041425.1 Mionectes olivaceus | reverse complement strand
TGTTAATAAAAGGGGAACATTGCGTAAATCATATTGATTTGTGTGCAAGTTTGTTCTCGGAAGCTCCCCCGCCTACAACTGTCCTAGAAAATTAACCACCTTGTTTTGAGTTGCAAGGAGAGAGAAGAGGATGGAGAGAAGACAACAGATCAATTTTATCATCCAAGCCTTCTATCTTCTTGACTAAAATAAGACCATTTTTTAATTATAGTTCCTATTTATTTTTTGCTATATCCAGGTGTCTTAACTCTTTTTACACTTCCTCTGTTTCAGCTTCAATGAGTGAATTCAGGTTGCCTCATGCATTTATAAAACCTTCAGTTAATATAGGCAAATACTGAATTTTCTCCACTAAAAGTTTGTTGACAAGCCTCTGTGGTATAAGCTATTTCCCTTTATCAGGCACATGTGACATTTTGATTTGGGACTGTACATCAGGTAGTACGTAGATTATTAGTGGTGCTAATACATGGTAAAGCTGGAATTCTGTGACAGTTTGATTGATCTATTTTATCAGGGAACACAAAACAACAGAAATTGCCAGCACACAACCAACAAGGAATTCCTCTGCTCTTGCTCCCTACTACCAAAAATCCAAAATTTGCTGCATCCTTCCTAAAACATCTTACAAGAGAGGTACCATGTGTAAGGAAGATGTAATTTCAGGAATACATAGACTTAAGGTGCAGAAAACTGTGTCTGCTTTCCAGGCTTCTGGTAATTATCAGGTTACATAAGTACTACCAGGAATAACCCATGAAAATGAGACAGAACAGATCTTACTTTTTTCTCGCACCTGACATACGAAAGTCTTAAACACATAGACAGTCTCTACTTCAGAACCTAAGCTGACCTTCATCCTTGAGCAGATTAGGAGTTGTAAAAGTGAAGCATCTCACATGATGTGTACTATCAAGCTTCAAGTCTATTGAATGCTTCACTGAATTTCATACATTTTAAAAAAAGCCACAAACCCCACCCAAACTTATTTTTTTATAGTCACAAAGCTGTTTTTGCTAAAACATCCCAATATTTCTGTGAGATGTCTGAATGAGACATGAATATAAAGAGAGAAGATAGGAATCCCTCTTGACTTTAAACCATCTGTGATAACTTTCTTGAAGTTTGTTAAGTGATGATATCCCTGGATGCTTTAGTCACAGTCGTGTTCTATCATACACACTTTTGAAGCATCCATTTGGAAAGACTCAACTCATCTGTCCCTATTAGATCAACCTATGCAGCCCCTTAAAAACACACACACTGTGTCACTTTGGTTTTCAGAAGTTAAAATGGAGTGCTTCCAAATACATATTCCAAATTGAATTTCCCCACTTGCTGAAGCATTCTGCAGGATCACAGCTCTCAGGCTGAGAATCCATCCCTCCACTGTTGTAAGGCAATCAAACATAATACAAGGCAAGGAGTACTTATAAAACTAACAAAATATAGAGATTTACCTCATGCTGGCTTTGAGTGATAGTATCAAAATGACTGTTTACTTCAGAAGGTTCTACTTTTCCATAAGTGCTTGCAGTGCTATGTATGTTGTTTTTCTGAAAAAATGTTTTCTCCTGGGTGAGGAAAGTCCTCTGATTTTCCAAACCAAACACAGCCTTAGCAGCCAGCTGACAGCTTGGTTCAAATAGCAGGGAATAGGAAACAGCTTTTACTGTGCCCTTTCCTCTTCCTTTCCACAGTTTTTATTTTATAACTCTTTCTTATTTCTAACACACAGAAGAGTGATAATAAGAGAAAGTGAAAAGCATAGCTGAGTTTGTGAACGAAGTAAAATTAGCATTGATTGAGGTAAATCAATCAATCAAAGGGAGAAAGGAGATGAACTGTCTGAAGGGAAGTGACAATGAAATGGAAAATGTGCTAAGAGCAGGGAGGGGAGTGCACAGGGAAGAGAAGAAATGTGCTTACAGTGACAGCTTTTCTGGTCCCATGGTAGTTTTGATTTTGAGAGTCAGAACATCACCCATGTCATTTAAATAGCAATTGGCAGATGCTTAATCTGCAGATGGAAAGAAAATTAGATAAAAGATGAGAAAATAATGTCCCTGTAGCTACATAACAATAGAAAACCGTTCTTCATTCATAGGCATTCAGAAGCCAACGCTGCTATTTTCACTTTATTGTTTTGGTTGCATTTAGTCTGTTCCAAGGATAGTGAGTTGATTATTAGGCACATATTTTAACAGGGGGAAAGTGGATTCACCTTAAGTCACCAGCTAGTCCTACCATTCTCACAGATGTATCTTCCACCTCAGTCCCATCCATGTTCAGATTTGATAGCACTGGCAGTACAAATATGGAAAAAATACCACAAGTGAATGGCACTTTTCAATCTGGTACACACAGGCTTTTTTGCTCCCTGTGTGTTGCTGAAATGGGAGAGTAGGAAACCAAGTGCAGATATGTCAGTTTATAGTTCAGTCAGGAGCTTCACAGGAGCACCCTTGGAAAATGAAGGGAAGGAGAAGGAAACAGCTAAACTGAAAGGAAACATTTAGATTACAGAAGAGAAACAGGTAACGAAGAAATTGAAGGTTGTGTTTTTCAGAGTAGGAAGTGGAGTTTTCTCTCTACTTCCACTCTCTTTTCAGTCCTGAGCCTCTGTCTCTGTCACTATCACCTGTGATATAACTGTATACCTGTCAGACTCAGGGAAGAAATCCAGGCTCCTGGGGAAGTCTTTTAGTCTGAATATATATCCAAAGAGGAAGAGAGAAACTAGGCTGTACTTGTGCCATTCCCCATGTCAGGTCTACTCCTCACTTTATAAAAAACACATTCAAAGACTGTGAAAATTACATGAATCTTTTTATTCAAAAAGAATGGCAATTGGAAAAATAAACCACAAGTACACTGTCAGGAATACAGAGACCACCACAGGTACCAGAAAATTCAACAAAACACTGAATGACACTGATTAAAGATGAAGTAAAACCCAGCAAATAGAAGGTTGAGGGTAAATACTTCCATGTCACGGACTTCTTGAAACCCATGGATATTTATAAAAACTTCTTGAACAGTGTTGCACAAATACTGTAAAAAATTCATATGTTATTGCCCATCACTAATTCATATCCCCCTTCTTGTATTTCTCATTTTGGATGAATTTTTAAGGCTTTTTTGGGAGAAAGAAATAGTGGCTAAAATCAACAAACACTATAAATCTCGGATTGACTTGAGCACCTCATCACAAGACATATTTCTGTCCTCCAGTTTCACATTTCTCTTCCCTAATTACTCCAAGATTCCTACTCTTCCACAAACAGAGTAAGAATTCTAATTGTGACATCAGGGGAACATGCTAGTAAGTCAGAAATCATCTCACAACCCCGAATGCATGACTTGATCCAAAACCATCTTATTTTGGTGCTTTATTGAATGAACAGATAACCCTTTTAGGTAAGCAAAGACAAAAAAATTTGTGTGGGACACTCTTACAAAATGCCAGCAACCATCACTGTGTTGGCAAATGCATCCCAGAAACAAGGAGAACCCTAAAAGTGTCATTGCAAACCAAAATATTAATAAGTAATGGAAAGCCTGAATAAAAACAGAATGTAAGCAATTCAATCCAGATGCAGCACAGGGGAGAAAAAAGCAAACATCATAGTCCAAATTTACCACAGCACTTCTCAGGAAAGAGTAATTGATCCTCTGTTGAAAAGCAAGGGAATAAAAGTAACATTAAGGAACTCCATGGTTAGAATTATTAACTAAATCCAAGTTTTTAGGACAGCACTAATTCAAAGTCAAGGTTTTCTGGGCAGTCCTAGAAAAATATCATCATGTTAGTGGCAAAAGCTTTCTTTACTGCTCTGCTTAATGAGAGCTTTCCTTGGATTAAGCTTTAACAAATCCCCTAAAATGGCTTGCACTATTCTTTTCTGCAGGTAGAATCAAAGGAAAGTCAAAAGGAGCTGGAGAAAAACCAGAAATCTCAAAAGTTACAGAGCCTCAGTTCAGCTGAGATAAGGAATCACAAAATTTTTGTTTCTTTTTTTTCCATATCACTTAAATTTCTACAGCCATGCTCAACACTTCCTCAAGAGGTTTCCAGACCTTCCTACTCCGAGGCAGAATGGAGTACTACTAAAATAGTCTCCTTTGTACTTAATCAATATCACAGCTTTGAGCCTCTGCAAGAACACTACACTGCAGGTTAAACAAATATTTTAAAAAGCAGGAGAAAAAAACCACACTGAAAGCACAAAGATTGAAGAATAACACCAGTTTTCCACTTCTACATGACTTCTTTCATATATTCTGAAACAAAGGGAATGTTTGGAGATGCCTGCAAAGTTCAGCAGCAAAATAGTGATTAAAGACATGAAGAAAATAAAAAATAAAACTACCTGAGAAAAACTGCTCTTTACCCTAGATCTAATATGTACAGATCAAAAGGGTATATACCAAATTCCATCCCCACCTCTCTTCAAAGATGCACAGTTTTCCTGTGTCCATTATTTCAGTCAGTTGCTGATGTTAGCTGATGTTAGCTAACATTGTTAGCTGATGTTCTTCAGCCTCCTTCATAATTTATATATGCCATATTTAAGTATTTTAATTAGAATTCTAATCATAATAGCCAGTAAAGCATCATTGCAAATTATCCCCTTAAACAGAATTCTCCAATCGATTTTATCTCTTTTTATAATAACTTGAGCACATTAAAAAAAAAAGGATTTTTTGAAGCTTGTTTTTTGGGTCACATTAGGCATGATTCAAAAATGCAAATTTTCATGTTTCTCTGTAGTCCACGGTGATACCTGTAGTCACCCAGTGTCTCCCAGGTTCCTTCAGAATGTTTCCTAATGTTTTGTCAAGATCTCAATGGCTTGACTGGATTCTTCTCTCCCTTCTAAAACATCATGTGCAGGTTGCATGTCTGTATCAGTTTTGATTTCTGAATAAACATTCATAATTGACAACTAAATATTCACAAAAATGAAAATAAAACTTTTGAGTATTTAGGAAGCAACAGTATGTAATTAATCTATCAAGTATTTTTGAGGATTTTTGCCACTGGCATCTTTCATTTTCATTCTGACAATTTTATTTAAAAGTAGAGATTTTTACATGAATAATTTGATATACATCACAAGTAACACAGGAATTGCATAGTCCATGTAAACTTGTTTAGGTAAAACACCAGTAAAAGTGCTTTAGGCACCAAGAAAACCTTGATGTTTGAGACTACAGAGTCTGAGACTGCGTAAGAAGACAAACAGTTAAAGCAACACCCAAAGTGCACTTTCCTTTGATCAGGTAAAATAGGTAGTGAAGAGGACTTAGGAAAACCACTTGGCTTCCTTCTCAGTGTAGAATGAGGCCCCGGTGGCTGCTGACATCAAACAGATCAGCTCATTCACAGTGGTAGTGCACACAGAAACGAACACAGTACTTTCCTTGAGAGTCAGAAGTAGGAAAAGTACATGAAAGGTGTCAATTATGTATATGTTTAGGGTAAGAACACCCTTTCAGAAGAGTACTAAAGCACTGGGTTTCTTAGTAAGACTGTAAGCCCTTTCTTTAATTGCTTAGACTTCTTTGTAGTTTTTATTTCAGTCAGAGCTGATTAAAGGGAAAATCAAGTATGGCTGAACATCAGCTTCTTCTAAATCCCTATTCAGCTCCTGTCAAATGTCAAATGCTTTGCCATCTTGCAGATCTTTCTACTGGTGACACTGGTCTCTCATATGCGAAATTTTATTGAAAAATTATTCTGGCTACCTACAATATCTACATTAACTTATATCCTAAAGATGAAGGCCATAAATAGGTGTTACACAAAATCCATGCACTTAATGTCAAAGACTTTTTGCAATCTTCTTATTATGCACTATCAGAGTTCCAAATAATCAAATATGTCTCTGATGATATAGCTATCACAAAGAGATCAATAAAATGTGCTATAAACATACAATAGTTATTTTTAAGCATTACAATATTTAACAGAAGAAGCTTGCTCTGCTTTAGAGGAATTCTGAATTAGATCTGTACTCCTCAGTTTTAGGTATTAAAAAGCCAAAACATGAGAGAAAATTGAAGTTATAGGAATGCATTTTATGTCAGGAAGTCTTTTTAACACGTTCTTTTATGTCAAGAATAAACTCTGAATAAAGTAGTCAAAATCTTAGCATGGAAGGCTAAGTCAGTGCTCTGGCAAAAGAAGTAGTGCAGAAAGCATGACATAATTTAAGAAACCAAAAATGGATTTTCCATTCAAATCATAATCCCAGCCAGTAATCCAGTTCATGAACTACATCAAGTGACTGCATTTAATAGACAGGGTCAGACTAAGTTACCTCCTCAATCTTACACATGAGCATCAGTAACCAACCAACCCTGGGTCCTTTCACTTTTTTAATCTTATGCTGCAAATTCAAATGAATTTTGCTGTGGAAGCTCCATCAATACCTGTTGCACTCTAAGTGGGGTCAGTGGGCAGAAGCAAAAGCCTCCTCTCCTGCTGACTGGAAAGTGTAGAAATCACTGATCAGGCAGGCACATGTACATTCCTGTGATCTTTGCCAAATTATTACGCAGACAGGGATGGGCTTTGGAATCAGGTTTAAACAGCAGTATTGCAGAGGAGCCAGGAACACTCAGTACCAGAAGCAGGCCTTGATGCCTTTACATGTTGCTCCTTGAATGCACCACCCTGCAAAAACTAAGTTTCCCTTGATTATTTTTTTAGAACTTTTCATAGAATCAGGGAGTATGATGAGCTGCAAGGGGTCCACCAGGGCCATCGAGTCCAACTCCTGGCCCTGCACAGGACAACCCATGTGACTGAGAGCATTGTTCAACGTTCTTTGACCTCTGTCAGGTTTACTTTATCTTTGTTTGAAAATTAAGGAAAATGGAACTTGTCAGACTCACAAATTGTCATTTCTCAATAGATGTAACTTCTTACCCATGGATTGGTTTATTGTCAGGAGGTAGATGATGACAACCAACTGTCTCACCTCAGCAGAGTGTCAGCAGAGTATTTAGGTCTGCATGCTATTCAGAAAGTATGATAGCAAGGGGATAAGTAACTTAGATATTGTCAGAAAGGAAATAGAATGACCACAGGGTAAAGCCATCACTGTCACTGTGAACATCAATGAAAATATTTCTTCACAACATTAAAAAAAAAAAATAGACTGGAAAGCCAAAGAGCTTTCCAAGTCACGGGGTTTCCCAAGTTCATCTACTGGTAGATGCTACACTGCAAAAATTTCACAGTTTTTAGCTACTTTCTCCAGGATTTCATACACCATGATTGTAATTTACAGTTAACCTCCCTGCACTGAAATTGGGCAACTTTCTGAGAAACTGGAGGAGCAGTCTTAAAACATAAATGTTTTGCCATTAGATTTTAACATAAAATTTAGTGTTATCAAAATACAAGGATATTTAAAAAGAATTTATAATTTATACTAATGGAATTTTGTTGATGTCATGGTTTTGTTTGTTCTTGGAGCTATACTGGAATTTTCCATTTTCCCCTGCCCACGGTGTTGGGGGGGGAGGGGCAATTGGCCGAGATATCCTGGCAACTAAGATTCTTCACAGAAGAAAAAGAGCTACTAAGGCTGCATTGCCATGTTAATTGCCTCACTTTGTCTCCAGGGAAACAGGGTCAGTTTGGAAAGCCAGGAGGAGGGGCTGTAGGTAATTGGAGTTGGAGGGAGTGGCCAGAGCTGCCGGAGCATTTGGGACAGCTTCTCTTTGTAGCTGTGCTGCTGCTGCGTTTTGGAGCTTTTTTTTGGATTTCCATCAGAAAGGGATGAAAAACCATATCACCGTGCATCTCAGCCAGTGGGAAAGAGTGAGTTCTCCAGGGTTTGGGAGCCATAAATTTTCCCCTCCCCTTTCCTCCCTTTCAGTGAGGGGGGAGGACGTCCATTGCCCGGTTTCATCTCCAGCACTTGGGAAGCCCCACATGGTAACAACCAGTGATCCAACACCGCCCCCTGCCGACTGACTCAAACAACTGCAGACTCCACATCTCCAGTGGTTCAACAGTGCCTCCTGCTGACTGAGGCTGTAATTACCCCAAAGGGTGAAAACTGAACTGTTTCCATGGCTGGGTTTATTCTTTTGTCTTGAAGGGCATTGTTTCAAGGTATAGGATTACTGTTTGTGTGTTTTATTTGTGTTCTTAAATTGTTTCTGTCAATACATATATACCTGTTCATAAAGAGCTGTTATTGCTACCTTGCTATAATTTAATTTTACCTTTCCCGCACTGTTCCTCAGTTTCAGATTTGTAATTGCTTAGAGGGAGGAGTTTTGGGTCTTCCTCATAATTTATTCCCAGTAAAACACATGCGTCTCATTTAAATTTAGACAGTTGAAGAAATTGATTAGGATGGAAATACAGGTTAAAAAAATTGCACTCCTGTAACTGAACTAGAAATGTGTAGAAAAGAGTGAAAAATAGACTTAATGCCATTTTCACATTAAAATGAACACTGTGAATAAGCATTGTATGCAAAATTCATATTCAGAAAAATCAATAATTTTTTTCCTTTCTTAATTGTCTTTTGCATTTTCCAAATACAGTCACATAGCTCTGTGTGTAATTAGCAAATCTGGGAAACTTACTGAGGGTCAAAATTTCACACACCCTTCATACTCCACAAATTTGACAGAACTGGGCAATGCTACACCTTGTTAGTTCCTTTTTTTTTTTTCTGCAGCCACTTTTTTTGATTTCTACTTATCAGCTTCCCACTGTACCAAGAGAAATCAGCAGTACCACTGGTTCTGTTTCTTCTTGCTGCCCACTCTTTTTATTCCAGCTTCTTTGATGGATCATTGTTTTGTTTTTTGAAAAGTGGAGTAAACCTAACATCACAGAAAAAAAAATGTATAAGAAAAAAAATGTTGCAAGAGAAAAACTAAAGTGACAGCTTAAATAAATAAATAAATAAAGAATATATAAATACAGCTTTAATGTTCTGCATATAACCTTAGCAGGACACTGCTCCCATTGCCTGTCAAAGCAGGGTACCGCTCTTGGATTATGCAGTTAATGCAGTTAGTGGTAGTGAAAGAAATTGCTCACAGTACAGCTGCTCTCGTTAGCATCCAACTCATCAGCATGAAATGCCTTATCCATTAAATACCACTTTAGCTCTCTTTTGTCAAGAACAAGAGCAGGAGCAACTTTGACAGAGACTTAATTCAGCCTCAAACAAGTGACATCTCGTGGACCTGGGGCAGTCATACCCTGCAAAAGGTGGTGAAGGAAATGGGCGGCTGGAGAGGCAGTGGAAAGGAAGGAAACACAAAGAGTTGTCACTGAAAATGCCTAAGAATGCCAGGCATCACTTTCACATACAGACACCCACAATTAAGCCCCTAGATAAAAAGTGAAGGTCTAAATTGGGAAACACAGACTCTGACTGTGTGGGATTGACCTAATCCATAAAACTGGAGATAGTTGGAGGCGTGAAGGAAAGAAAATTAGGGTCAATTGAGGGTGCTTGCACTTCAAGAGCGCTATTTTTCTCCACTAAAGAAATTCTGGACAACAAGCTCAGATGCAGACACGTGGGTAATAAATGTAGAGGGAAGCACGACAGACTAATTATCTGTGCAGATACTTTTGTTCTATTTAGCAAAAGTGCTTGTGGCACTTTAATCACTGCATGTTTAAAAAGACAGGAGATCATCTGGGGACTTTTCTTACCCACTAAGGCACAAATGATAGGCTTTACTCCTGTGATTAGTAACAGTATCAAATGTATTTAGTTCTTAAGTCACACTCACAAATAGATTCGAGCAGCAAGCAACTTCCTACTAATAGTTTAAAAGTCTTTGTAGACTCCCAAGTCTGTGTGATTTACACTGAAGAGGACAAAGAGTCTTGCAGCCTTGCAAAATGAACAGTTACAAAGCAACAAGGCATCCATGCCAGAGGAGAACCTACTCAGACTATTCCAATTAGACGAAACCCACTCTGAACTACTCAAACAGCAAAAAAGACGTCCTAAAAACAATTTTAGGTGTGATAAAGAAACAAGTCCCCATTTATATTTACTTGCTATGTGCTTTGGAATTTTACCAAAGCTAATTAAATGTCTGCATTACTCACTAATTATTTGCAAGAAGAAAATCAAAATGCGTGAGAGAAATTATTCATGACAAACCACTCACTCAGAGGTGCAAGTTCCTTGTATGACATCTGAAGTGTTACACTGATAACAAATGTGTGTTGGTAAATAATATAAAATAATTACCTTGGTCTTCTGTATTCAAATAGAAAGCATTTCTAGAGTGTGATATATTTTATTTTAAGCAGACATTGCAGGTATAGATGAGGTGTCTTTTTTTCAGAGATGTTCTCAGGTCTCTAACCTGTCACAAACATCTACACTGCAACCTTCTAATGCCCAAGGAGGTGCACAAGCCATGAAAGGTGCAGCTTATTTTTTATTTTTCCTAACCATTCTGTACTACTCCAATAGAACAATTCTAACTGCAAGCCAAACACATATATGTATATCAGCCTTAGACCCATTTAAATAATTTTCATGGAAAAATCTCTTGTAACAAACTGTGGTTTGTGTGTCCTTCTTCAAACTCTCAAGACCACCTTATTGGAATATTTTGTATTTAAAACTGCAACGTCAGTTGCTGTCTCCCCAGTCATGCGCTGTCTCCCCAGCATCTTAGCATAGGTCGGAACAGAAGGCAATAGAAGCGGTGAACAGGGAAAATAAAGCGAAGAATTTATTTGGAACAGTCCACAGGTGTGAGCCGCTGGCTCGGGATGTCAGCGCATCACCGCTGCGGTCCGGCCCCAGCTGGCCGTGAGTGTGTGTGTGCAGGTGGGGAA
>JAWWMA010000100.1:10342236-10358110 GCA_035041425.1 Mionectes olivaceus | reverse complement strand
AAAAAGAGATTGGACGTGGCCCTTAGTGCCATGATATAGTAATTGGAGTTGGATGAAGGGTTGGACTTGATGATCTTGGAGGTCTTTTCCAACCCAATCTATTCTATGATTCTAAGTTCTCAGTAAACAAAGGTTTTGCCCCTAGAACATATTAGCAACACGGGCTTCCTATCTGTCATCAAAACAATTTGATACAATTCTCTTATTAGAAGCAAAGGTGTGCAATGAAAAACAGTGTTCGTACACTTTGTCTCAGTTCTCCAATGGACTGAGATGTTCTCAGCACAGAAACTGATTTCCCAGTGCTTCCTATGCAAAAGGAAGTTTACTTCCCTCCAAAATTTGCCACCAAACTGCAACTGTTTCAAGGCTTTCCCACCTAAATTTTCACTCATGGCCCACTTGCAATGATACAAATCATTTTAGAGGCAGGGATTTTGGTGAGTATTGCCCAGCGCTTTCAATGGATCATGCAAAAAGCATTTCACAGATGATAGGGAAAAAATCCAAAGTATATAGAAAACTTAAAATAAGAATGAGGCACTACGAGCTGTTTTGGAAGCCCAGGAAGCAGCTGTCAGTGACTAAGATTAATGTTGAGAAAGTGTAGAAGAAAGTTAATAATAATAATTAAAAAAAAGTCTTTAAAACCTCACTTTTCAGTATTCAGTGATTCTCATACGGATTTATCTGCTCATTTTCTCCAAACCAAAACACTGGAAGTGCTACAAAGTTGGATTTGTTACTAAATATACAAGGCTGCTACTACCAGCATTTGATTTGCCAGTATGATTTCTTCAGAAACAGTGAAAATAATCTCATCCTGGTACAAACTTGGAGAAAATCCAACTCAAACAAGCAACAGCAGCTAAACAGGTCAGAACCAAAGCAACCAAGACCCACTAGCACGCCTTGCATCTACCTCACTCAGTCCTTCTCAGGATCAAGTGCAGTAGCACAGCACTCACCAAACACTTTATGTTGGTTTTATATCAACCCATAAAACATTTCAAATTTGGGCTTCAAGAGAGCTTAAACATGATCTTAGCAAAAATATTTAGTCTCACAGCATATGGGGAAAAAAAGTCTGTCTGACAATGAAGCCAATATGCCTCTTTCCCCCCTAAGAATTCTGGATTCCCTTGCTCAAGGAGAGGACTTCTTTACTTTCAGTGAAGAGCTGGAAATTTTAATTTTCTCAGTCCCAAATTATCTGACACCATTAGGATGAAGTTATTGTCACCATTAGGATGAAGTTATTGTCACTGCTGTGGGTGTCCTTAATAAATAGTGAAGTGAAATCCTATTTCAATAATGTAAAAACTTTATTTAAAGGAATGGTGCTTAATCAGGGGTGTATTTATCAGAGGAGAGAGTTAAAGTGCTATACACCTTTACTCTAAGAATAGAGTTAGTAATTTTCACTTTTCCTTGAAAAAAAGCCCAGAAAAAGAACACAGTAGAAAGGAATACACATCAGAGGTGACCTGAATGTGATGTTTCTGGATTACATACTTCTATTTTTCCTGCTGATCCTCCTCTTTAATAACTATGCCCTTATACACTAAACACACATACTGTGCCTCGCAAAAAAACCTCAAACATACGCATGTACTGAAAAACTAAAGTTATTTTATGACAGATTAAGTGCTATACTCATTTCAAAACACAGCTTGCTGAAGCAATGATTCAATTAATGATCTGAAGTGTGATTCAAAATAAATAATTAAAATTATTTCAAGGTGTTTGAATTATTTGACCTCAGGACTTTGGAATGGTATGTTAGGTTTCAAACTTTGTGTGCAAGAAAACCCCCAGATGCATGTATTTTTAACAGTCCCTTTCCAATTAATTTTTCTACATAGACAGACATCTATTCTGTCAAGAAATAAGAGGAATTTAAACAGTCAGCACCCACCCTCCCACCAAGGAAACTGCAGAAAGTCTGGAAAATCACCTTTCACAAGCTTCAGGACGTCGGATGAAAACCCAACATGTGACAGCTGCAAGGAACATTTCTGTTTCCTCCTTCCAGAAGTCTAATCTCTTCTGCCACTGGCAGTCCAACATACAAGAGGAACAGCAGCACTAGAGTGAAATGCACTATTTCACTCTCTGGTTATTTCACTTACACCAGGAAAAAAATAAAACAGTACAAGGTAAAACTGGAAGTCACAAACCAGTCACTGTCAAAATCGACACACTCACCAGCCTCACTTCATTATGAGGCTAGCTAATTAGAAATGTTTCATGGAGACAGCAATAGTTTCAGCCTGATCTCTGCGGGGTTTTGTTGTTGTTGTTTTGGGTTTTTTTCAATTTGGCCAGCTGTTTGAAAATATAATCAACTGGCTAAACAGAATTTCAGATAAGATATATGTTTTAATTACACAAACTTCAAACAAATTGCCAACCTGGCTTATCTGACAAAAACCTTTTCCAAATTTATTTATAATATTATGCCATTGCCTCATTAGTAGTACAGTTAAAATGCATCACTTGAGTCAAAAGACGCACATGGATTGAAAGACTTCCACAAAAACCCAAAGAAAAACATTTTAATTAAAGTAATGAATATCTCAAGAGTTATAGCAAATTGTCTGATACACAGAGGAAGCAAGTACCAAAATGTTGGTAAGAGAATAATACTGGGTAAAGGTGCTTTTCTCTGCTCTTACTGATTCTTTTTCTTTTTTTCCCAACAATAGGTAAGCCGCAAATTTTTTCTTCTAGGGAGAAAAAACCCACTTTCCTTCCATATTTATTGCTTCCTGGTTATGATTTTGGGAAATGCTTTGTAATTCTGAAAGTTTACATTTTTAAGTTTCTGCTTTGAAAGACATTAATGGAACAAGATAAGACAATTACGTAAGGCTATTCAAGAATCAAAGTCACAAAATCATCAGTTTTCATATTGTGTGCCTAGGATTACTTAAATTGTTTGATTTACAGTTTGAAATTTGAGAAAAGTTCTAAAGAAATAAAAGTATAAGTCTAAAACTGGTACACAACAAAACAAGAAAAAAATCAGCAAGGTTTTAAAGAGTTATTTCAGACTTTGCAGTCAATCTCAGGAACACTGATGCATCAGTGATTCAAACCTTGATATTTCCAACAAGATAATGTACAGAAGTACAATTTTCTAGAGTGTAATTGCATAAAGCATTTCTAAAAGAGTAATAGAAGAATTTCAGGTTATCTATCAAAGGAAATCTAGTGAAAAATAAAATGCATTTGGTTGAAAATGAGAAAATTCTGTCGCATTAGGCACCACTGCCCTCTTCAGTCAGACAAACATCAATTTCATATGCTTCCTTTAGAGAACTTTTCCTGATGAATTCACACCAAAATAGTGACAAATATGACTATTATTTTTACTTTAGGGAACATTTTTCTCATAACAGCGTGACAGGATGCAGCATTTAATTAATCTACTAAAAATAAATATTTAGCTGTACTGCTGTTTATTTGACACATGGTTTAGATGCATGTGCACTGTGAAAACAACATATATTTCTTTATATACTTAACATTTTTTTGTATATATAGAAATTTGAGAAACATGCTACTTTTTTTTTTTTTTCTGGAAAAACTGCATTGTAGAGAAAGCAAATCACTCATGGTTTTCATTCACTTCATACCGATAGGACTATTAAACAATCACATACCATCAAAGCAAGATTTCAACAAACTTTCAATAACTGCTAAATGAACTTAAAGGATTATATCTAAATTAAAAGAAAAAAAACCCAAACAAACAAACAAACAAACAAAAACCCACCATGAAAAAAACCTCAGCACATCTTTCTTAATATTCCTAGGATGTAATAATGCCCATACTGGGAATTTTTTTCTTAAGGTGAAAACATACATTTTGCAAGCAAAATCTCACAGCTGAAATTTGAGAGTTCTCAGGTACAGAGGAATGAAAAGGTAGTACTAAAAATCCATACAGTGCAAAGAGAGGTCTGGATGAACAACAGACTCTTACTTCAATCCTTTTCTTACTTATATCTCTTAAGAATTGAATCTTGATTTAAGACACAGTCAATCTTCCAACACACGGTAGGATGAGAATAAACACTAGGAAAAATTTTGCTTTTAACCAACAGAAACAAAAGTCATTTTACTTCTCTGAGCTTCAATTTGTCTGGTTTTTTGGTTTCTTGTTAATCAAATGGGAACATAATGTACTCATTATCACAACTCTGTAATTTGTTTTTCGTGTCTGGTCTTCCAGTGATGGAGAAAATTCATAGAATCACAGAACACCCTGAGTTAATGGGACCCACAAGGATCACTGAAGTCCAACTCAGAGACACCTTGAAACAAATCATTAGAAGAAAAAAAAGTAGAATTGTAGAGCAGGTTATCTCCAAGAGAGAGCAGAATCACAAAATCCAACAAACGCTTCCTTTCATGCAGGTTTAATTCCCCAACATCTCCCTTTGCAGTAAGCCATCCAAATAGACACATCTTCATACTTGGCACAAAAGGCAGTAGGCTCCAGCTACACCAGATCCTATTTCAGAGGTGCAGGAATTAGAGCAGCACCACACTATACTGCACCAGGCTCTAGAAATATCCATCTTTATATGCTTAAAGTTGCATATGGGAGAATAAAGGCTCCAAATCAGCTTGTTACAGCCCATTACAGAGAGTTATAACCTCCACTGGCAGATACTGGAGAATGTTTGCACTTTCCTTCCAAAAATGCAAACACATTTCACTGGTCTTGGATGGCTTTTCTGAATTGCAGACAGCAGAGGTTCAGCATCATCAAAACTACCCTCATTTTAAACCAGGTTCTTCTTAATTCAACTACTAATCTTGAAGCTGGCTTCGAAACTAGAAGCAATACAGAGGCCAACTGCAAATGTTGCTGATTTCCTTACAGCACATTGAAAGCACAGGTACCTCAGAAGCTGGTGATGGCTGAGACCAGCCAGCTCAGATTCAGCAACAAAAGGACAGGGTCCAGTTTGGTGGGACTCAGGTACACCTTTGGGAAGTCCTTCAGGTACCTCTCAGCCCTGGAAAGGCTTTCATCTTGGCAAACCCAAACTGAGTGACCTTACTTACACACATGGCATGATGCCCTCAAGCCAACAAGTCACTCAGACCCTGGGGCAAACAGTACACAGATCCACTGTTGGTGCCAGGAGGTTCCAGATGGTTCCAGAATTGCCAACACAGTGTAATTTGATCCTCTAGTATCAAAAATGAGCTGTTGTGTAGCCTGCTGAGGCAGTCAGTGACAAGGGAGGCAACTGGTGACCATTCCCCAACCCTCCCCACTTGCAGCCAGACTTGAAGTGAGCTCAAAAATTTCAGCTTCAGTTTCAGCCAGTGAGAACACAAGTGGACTGTGAACCTTTAACCCTTTTAATCCTGTGTGCCTTCTTTTCACCTGTCCACCACCTTTCCTGTAGATGCTTGCTTTATTAACATGTACTGCAGGCAAATTTTTCCATCCGTTCTGAATTTTGGCTGGGGTAGGGTTAACTTTCTTCACAGTAGCTGATGTGGGACTGTGTTTTGGATCTGTGCTGGTGACAGGATTGATAACACAGGCATGTTTTTGTTCTTGCTTGCACAGTGAAAAGTGCTTGCACAGAGTGAAAGAAAGATGTTTCTCCTCCTCCCACTACCCCACCAGTGACAGGGGTGAGGGTGCACAAGGAGCTGGGAGGGGTCACAGCCAGGACAGGTGACCCAACTGAGCCAGGGGGTATCCCAGACCTCATGGCATCATGCTCAGCACATAGAGTTGGGGGAGAAGGAGGAAAGGGGAGACATTAAGAGTGGTGGCATTTGTCATCCCAAATCATTGGTACTGGGGATGCCTCAGGACCTGCCTGCCCCTGGAGAGTGGGGAATGGATTTCTTGCTCTGCTTTGCTTATGCACATGGTTTTTGCTTTACATATAAACCCACCTTTATGTCAACCCACAAGTTTTCTCACTTTTACCCTTTGGATTCTCTCCTCGATGCCACAAGGGGTGGTAACGAGAGGCTGCACAGGGGTGAGTTGCCAGTCAGGATTAAACCATGCCACCACTCTCAGGAATGTTAAGCAACAAACAAGTAGTTAATTAATGTTAAGATAAGTCCCATGTGGAAGAATTACTTTTTTCCCCTCTGGTTTCATTACAGCTGCATTGGTACTTAATAGATTTTAAAATTGCATCTCTGCCTGGTTCATTTATTTCCCTTTCTCCCCCTCTTCTTTCCAATGACTTGTTCCACAGTTCTGACTTTTCACTGAATGCATTTCTCTCTCTACTCTCTCTCCCATCATTTTTAGATGTAAAATACAGGTAGGACAAGGAAAAAGATCAAACAGCATATAATTCCAAGAAAGGATTTTAGCACAGCAAAAGCAGGGTAATGGTCTCTGACCCGAAGTACCTTTGACAATAATATGGTCTCCTCTGAGGGGGCTGTGAAGTTGTTTCATATGATTTCCTTCTGTAAAAATCTTGGGAATTCTGGCGCAGCTTCCTCTGAGGGAGTTGTGGAAGTTGTGTGGTTTCCTTCTGTAGGAACCCTTGGAGAAAATGGTTGCCCTGGGCGGACAAAGTAAATAAAATATTTTGTTGTCATTCACTGAAAAATTTCTTAAACACCCTCCTACCTCTGGGATGGAGGCGGTGGGAGAAAATTTGAATGATGAAGAAGAGATTATACAGAAATCTGAAACAGTATTGTCTTTACAAGATTCAGTGAAAGAGTTGTATTTTCAGATAAATGAGGAAAAGGGAAAAAAGATGCAAGTGGAGGCATTGCTTGCTGCTGAGCTTGATCATGTCCAAAAGGTTCAGGCAGAGCTTTGGAACACACATAAGAGAGAGAAAATCTTATGGTGAGATTTGCAGGATGTAGAACCTGTAAAACTCTCTGAAACAAGGTCTAGTAACTCAAACTTACTGTGCCAAGTGCAGGAGCTGCGAGACAGTAAGTCAGTCTGTCATTCTGGTAAAGACCAAAAATTAGAATTCGCACTGACATACGATGATGAGGACGTAGTATGTCGACCTTTAATTAAAACTGACCAGGGTCAGCAAACTGCTACTAAAACAATGTCATATACAGCTACCAAGATATCAAAACTGGCCATAAATCAAGCAAAATTGAAAACCAGTCAATATTAATGCAGTGGCAAAAAGTTAAAGCCACTGGAGTAAACAGAGCAAATGTTATCTACCCAAGTGATAAAGTTAATTCATGGCTCAAGGACAAGAAGTGAAAGCCTCCTAAAAACCCTAAAGGAAACTCAGCCCAAGCAGCAGTGCTTGTCAAATTTTTACAAGCAATCTCGCTCCCTCTGAACATAAAACTGATCTGAGAAGAACCCCTGAAAAGACGAGGCAAGCAACAATAGCAGTGCAGCAAGCATTTCATGAAACAGAAGTCAAAACTCCACCTGAGAGATACCAAGTTCACACAATTAAACTTGATTCACTGAGGATTAACTTGCCGGGGAAGCTTGTGTTGTTTTATGTTTCTAGGAGTGCCAGCACCTCCCCATTGAAGATCAAAGGAACCAGTTAAGACTGGGGAAACTGCCATCAGATCTAAAGGAGAAGGCTCACAGAAAGAAGTCAAAATCTGATAACCATTTTTCCCTTAGGATCTGACACCTTTTTGAACATCAGCATGTCAAACTCAAATTATTGCTTCAGTAGCATAATGAAAGCCTTCCTTTTAATAATTGGCCTGTATTGGACTAAATTTTCACTTACGTTTTTAAAGGAACCTGCCAACAGATGAGATGGAGATGTGTGCAACCAACAAAACTTTTAATTGCCAGCATAATTGCTTGTATTATCAGTTTACTAATTCATGTAATTTTTTTGTGTTTTCATCAAGAGTGATTTGTTGGGAGAAAAATATTAGCAGGACTATATAAGATAAACCATTTTATGTATTGTTAGTTTAATTTTGTTAAGTGATTTTGTCTTTTCACAAAAAAAAAAAAGGAAAAGTGGAAAAAGCTTTTATTCTTATTTTATGAATATATAATTTTGTTTCAACAAATTGAGAATTGAAATATTTAATGAAATTTAACTTGTGAGTTAGTGGAAGAACTTACATGTATTTGAAATCATAAAAATACTTACTAACTTTTCAATTCTTCCTCAAAAGGCTTTGGATTCATTAAAATAGTTTGGCTAAATTTTCTAGAAATACTGATGAGTGACCTAAATGATCTAAAAACCCCAAAAGAAAACATTACATGAAAAATGGTTGAGTCCCCCTTCCTAAACCATAAGGAGTTGCAGCTATAGACCGCAAATGGGACATGGATAAAATACAGGAAAACCTTTTACCAGCTCTCAAATCCTGTTTTTTGAAATACTTGCATTATGCACTATAAAGTTTCCTACCATGTGCCCTAAAATGGTTTTAACTTTACATCAATTCTTTTATATGTGCTAATCTATACAGTAACTGCAGTACCTCCCACACCATACATACTTCTCAGTTGTGGGTGCAACCTACTGTAGCAGTAATTGTAAAGAATGTGATGCAACTAATTTGCCCAGAGGAAAACAAAAAGCCAAACCCCACAAAAAAATGAAAAAGCATCCTGGGATTCCTTGAAAGTAAATTAATGTTACTATCAGTAAATACACTAGCAGTATTTCCACAGTTTGGTTTGTGTACATTTGTTTGTGTGAAAACTCTTTTGTATCTTATCAAAATCACTCAGCATTAGACACATTATTGTTTAAAGAACAAGGGGTATGTAGAATGTTAAATCTTCCTGAAACTGAATGTTATATTACCATTCACAATGCAACAGCATCAACTGAAGAACCCCAGTTCCTGACTGATGTCCCCTGAGAGCCAGGGGGTAGTGCGATGGACTGAAATGTTTATAATGTCTTAAACATTGCCAAGATCATAGAAACACTTTTTGTCAAACTGCAAGGAAGCAACAGTCTGTGGCCACTGAAGCACCCTTCTCCTCCCAGTGCCTCCCGATTGGAATTTGGACTGTAACTGGGGATTTGAGATAAGACTACTGTCTAATCATCTCAAGTCTGACGAGAAGTAAACAAGGCTCAGGAAAGAAGAATCTGTGTTAAGAACCAGCCCTAGCTGGGCTCAGGGGATGGTGGGGGAGAAGGGTTTTGGGTGTGTGGTGGTGAAATCTCTCCACATCAAACCAAATCTCTCCATCACACCAAACCTCCCCTCCCTGGGAAGACTATGTACATACAGGACATTCATGTGAGAGGCAGCTGACAAGGGGTCATAAATCATCAAAGATACCCAAAACACCCCCCTAATTTATTCCTGAGGCCTTCCACCACCAGAAGACTGCACTGATCTAAGTGAGGATCCCATATCCTGAAATCTATTACAAGAGACTGCAAAGTTTCACCCCCAAGGGGAGGTTCTGGGCATCTCCTGAACATATATTAATCCATTGGACTCTATGTTTTTTGGGAAACCCTCACCACCAAGAAGACCAGAACTGGACCAATGGGGCACCAGCAGGTTACATGGAGTGGTGATAGCTTTTCTGTTTTATCTCTCTCTGTCTCTCTCTTTCTTTCTCCCCCCACCTCCTCCCTTTTCCTATTTCTATCTCTCTTTCTCTCACATTTATTAAATAAAACCCATACTACTGACTTTGGCATTTGGACTTGCTTGTACCTTAATTCAGGCAGAGGCATTGCTAATAACTTTAATAATCAGATCATAACAGAAAGACAATGCATGTTATTCTTTAATGGTTCAACCAAATATCCATTCATTATTTCTATGACAGAAGAAATTTCATAGTTTCAGAAAATAAAGCCTACCTAACCTATGGGTCTAGAGCTATACTTTTAAAATGTACAAGGACATTATGTGCATTTGCACTCCCCTGCACAAACCTATCTACACCCTAAAGCAAGTCTTCTCTCTATTTTGGGTACTTGTAGGCTGTAAAGTTGCGAAGGGCTTTTGCATGGCAGAAAGAGCTATATAAAAACCAATACAAAAACAAAAACAAAAATTAACAAACAAACAAATAAATAAATAAAAACAAACAAAAACCCACAAAAAATTTTTAAAAACCCCACCAACACAAACCCACAGTGAATATTACAAAAAAAAAACTGGAAATAATAGCACTTGTACACTTTTATCTGAGTGATCCCTCACACCATATACAGCAGTAAAAATACCCAATAAACACATTTCTGGTAAACGTTTTCAAAGAACTTTTCAACCCTGAAAACATAAAAGAGTTTGAAGGTTCAGAATTACGTAACCATTTTTTTAAAAGATAACACATGAGAAAAGCTTTTTCTCTAATATCATTTTAGAAATGAGCAATAAAGTCAGAATTGAGAATCTGAGAGACAGCAAAGTGAATTTTGTTCTTAATCATCAGGTTTCACCTGGATCAATAAAGTGGATCTTGCTGGAATTTCAAACACCTTATCTGTAGTTCAGTTTCCCATTTTTCACTAAAACTAAATGCATAGAAGATATTGCTCATATTTAGTTGGCAATGCACAGGGCTGAACAAGACCACAGGAAATGACTGACAGGATCAGACCAATGCATAATATAGCACCCATTTTGTCTGCCTTTGACAAAATGAGGCAAAAGGAGGTGTCTTATAGGGAGCCAACACACGCCCAGATCACAATCAATAGTTACACTCCCTGTGGAAATCCTCTCTACAGAAATCTACAGCTCATGTACTGGAAAATTTATCTGCTCTCATTCTTTAAGGTACAAATTTAATTTTATAGTAGTCTGATTCTCTCATGACCCTGACTTTTTCACTCATTCCTAAAGTCACTCTTGATAAAAATAGCAAGAAAAGGAAGGCAAGGACCTATTAAAAGTGATCTTGTTTGCCTTAGAGGTAGACATTTCAACATGGTTAAATAGAATTACAAAAATTCTGTGGTTTTAAATAAATCTACTTGATTTTAGCTTCAGATCAAATTTGCAAAACAGTTAAGTGCATAACTGAGTCAAATAGATGGCTAAGAGGACTTTCAGACACAGAATCCCAGAATAGTTTTGGTTGAAGGGACCTTAAAGCTCATCTTGTTCCACCCTCTGCCATGTGTAGGGACACCTTTCACCACCCCAGGTTGTATCCAACCTGCCAGAAATGCAATTTTCTTCCTCTATTACAAGCCACACAGATACTAAAATAACTATATTCATGTGACTAAGAATTACAACAGCTTTTCCTCACTGACTGGGGATGCAGATCCTTATACACACACACTTTATGAAAAAAATACCCTTTATTCAACATTTCTTTGTATTTTTCCCCTTAATTATATTTTTCTTTCAAAATAGGTAGAAAGTCAAACTGCAGAAAAACTCTCAGAACTACAGAAAGACTCTGCATTTCCTGTTTATGTTATTCATTAAGACTCAGTCTGTCACTGAAAAAGCATTTACGAAAAACCAGAAGCAGTTTTGGAAATGCCAGGTTTTTTAGTAGTCACCAACTGACTGACAATACCAGATTTTGAAAGCACTGCCCAGTGACTTATAAACATCTATTGCACTAAAAGGGAAGGTGGAAGCAGCTAGGGGGTAAGGGGAAAGTACTTGCTATAGACTAGAGAGAAATAATGTTGCTTTAAATGACATGACTATTCTTGCAAAGCCACTTCTGACCCTTATGCCTTCTGCAAACTGGACAGAAGCAGCACAGGCTAACAGCAGCCCTTGACAAATGCTGCTTGCAGAATTCTGACCTCACCACACGCCTGAAGAAAAATCTTTAGCACAAAAGATCACTGTGACATTTCAACCAGATAATCCACTAATAGTGATCACACAAACTCAACAATTCACATCCCTGTTTCTTGTTGGCAGCATCAGAAGTAGCTTTGCAGCTACACAGAGAACTGACAACCCTTCCATTAAGGAAAAAAAAAACCACCATAAGATAACTGACACACATCACACAGAAAATAAATAAATATGGACATTCCCTTTTGCATCCCTGTAAAATAACTTGTTTAGAACCAGTAAGCCTAAAAACCAAAAATATGAAGATGTCTTCAGATACAGAGTTGAACAGCACAACCCTGTATAAATCAGTCATCATGCAGAAATTTAAAAAGCTACCTCCATACTAAAGGAAGGCTTATTAGCTCAAGCATTACACCTTGCTAATAAACATAATTCTCAGACCAAATTAGTATCTTCACACAACTCGTGCTGTGGAGACAAATTCTTGGCTGCGGCTCACTCAAGAACAGCTAAAAATGCTTCACTACAGAACTAAAAACTGATGGAAATTTTACTTTTAGACCTCAAGTAGCCAATGGGTACTTCTTAGCAAGATAGTTGTGTTTAAATTGTTTATATTTTTCTTCCACTTCCTTTTCTCTCAGGAAAATAGTATGCACTGCAAAAGCCTAGTGGCCAGTAACAAGCTCTTACACCACTCTTTGAGAACACAGACCAGCAAGAGGCGAGGTAAGGACCTATTTGCTGTAATCACAGCATCCTGGAAAGGATCAGGAGCTTTATAGCCAGTCAGCAGTGACAAAGAAATGAGTCTCTGCTCCATAAATCACAGAATCAAGGAAGACAGATGGAAGGAGTTTTGGAGGCCAACTAAGGCACCTCCTTGCCCAGAAGCAGGGAAAATTACATGAATTGTCACACAAAACTCATTTAACCTATTCTTAAAATCTCAAGACTGAAGGGCTGCAACTGGATGGGTACCCTGGGTGATCTCTCTTCAGAGATCTTGTTAATTCCAGATCAGTGACAAAACACGATTATGAAAGGCTGCAGGAGAAAAGAAAAAAGTCTCTGCAAAAGAATGAAGCTAGCACAATTTTAAGTTTATTGTTTCGGGGTTTTTTAAAACACTTCCCAGATTTGACTTTTCTCTTACATTTGTTCTTTGGGAGCCCTGAAGTTGGGATGTCTAAGAAGTCAAATATGGTAAATGAATCTGAATTTCTACAGTGAATGAAAAAATTAGATTCTTGCTTAAATACTACAGACAAAAGTGTCTGTTTACAGAGAGTTCCATACTGTCTTATATGTGATGCAAAATCTGCTTGTTTTTAATACTTAGACTCTCCAGCTCTCCAGAAGTCTATCTTGCTTGCCTTCCCTCATCCAGTCCTGCCCCAAGATGATCCTCAGTCATGTGGCACAGCAGAACAGAACCAATCCCAGCTCCAGGTAAGTCTGTGTTCAGCAGAAAGGAAGGAGAAAGACAACAAATGCCTACAGAGAAATGAATCTTTGTGGATGTAGATGCTCTGCGCATATAAATGAAAAAATAAAAAAAAAAGTAAGAAAGAAACTAGATTGCTAGAGGTTTAGGACACAGATGAACTGTCATTGTTTTAGGCACACAGAAAACATCTTTCTGAAGGAAAAAAAAAAAACCCTAAAGCTGGGGTCAAGGTGGGAAATCTCTCCAGAAAATTGCAATTGCCCTATTTGTGATATTCCCCCTCTCTGAGAATCACTGCTATTAACAGTGACAAGTTTCCACCACTTACACTGATGCCCAGGAAGAGCTGTAAAGCAACATTCACTTACTTCCCAGCAAACTCATTTAAGCTCCATAAAATGTGCATCCACTTCTCCCTTTGAGGGGGGGGGAAGCATGAAATATTTAGACAGACCCAAACCCATCACTCCAAACCCATCATTCCAAACCCATCACTTTTTCCTCCCCCCTCCTTTTCTCCCAGAGCAGCTAACAAAATACCATCACCTCTTTCTGGGTCTCACTCAACAAAGCGTTAAATAAAATCAAAAATTCAGCTTGCTCATGGCATGAAATGAAACATAATGCAGATGTCATGAACACAGTTAATATTACCTAGGTAATGTTGACCAAGCAGACACCACCAGTCACACCAGAGAAGCATATTTCCAAAATACTGCCTGAGCTATTTAGTATTGCTACCACTTCCTCAGGAGTCTAGGTGAACAAGTTCACACCCTTCAAAGGATCAGAAATTGAACTGATGAACAATCCCCACTGGCTGGCTGTCCCACTGGCAGGGAATCAAGGATTTCACCTCAAAACTTTATCCTCTGTCATATATTAAATACATTTTTAATATTAATTTACTGTTCTTAATTTCTCTGTCAACTAGCAGTCATGGCAATACCATCACATTATGCCACAGGAATTTACCAATAGAAATCAAGACAAAAAGTACACCATTCAGACAATCTTTCTTTCTTTTCAGACAATCTGAAATCATACTGAAAATCTAAGAAGTTATGTCTAGAATGGTCCTAAAGAAAATGAAATGTTTCCAGACCTCATGTAGTGTAAATTCCAAACTGGGACAGCCTTGAAGAGAAAAAGAAGTGGATGTAGCATCAACAGTATCTATTGAAAAAAATCTATTCTGCAAACACAAGTTTACCTGAGAGGTTCATATTTCTTTCAAGAGCTGCCAATCATCTCAGAATTGAATGTTCGGGGAAAGATCTTACCAGTACTGGCAACATTCTCATCACTTCAAAATAGTCTAGGACGTGCATTTTTTCGAATCGGTTTTTCTCCTACAGTTGCTGCTAAAATTACTTTACAAACAAACAAACAAACAAACAAACAAAAAAAAAAAAAAAAAAAAAAAAAAAAGAACAAAAGGAAAGGTAATAACTATTTTTTACCTTTCCACTTGCAATCAGTTTTCACCCCTTAACCTG
This sequence comes from Mionectes olivaceus, assembly GCA_035041425.1. Lineage (NCBI taxonomy): Eukaryota > Metazoa > Chordata > Aves > Passeriformes > Tyrannidae > Mionectes > Mionectes olivaceus. The sequence goes on along the minus strand of JAWWMA010000100.1, from coordinate 10,343,425 downwards.
CCAAAAATCCCTGGATGTTAGTAAAATCTTTTGAAGGTTCGGACTCCTGAGCTCCAGAGAGGCTGCCAGAAATTTGCCTTATATATGTTGGATGAGTTACCAATTAACTCCAAATTTATATGAGCATTTTGCAGATAACCTGACTGGATTTCTTTCCTCACTTCAAAAAAAACACCCCAAGAAACCAAACCCAAACAACAAACCAAACAAAACCTTTACTGTGAAGCCTCCAAGAGCTCACTCAGACTGGCAGAGTACACGAGATCTCACTTCCAGTCTTTACTTTTGTAAATAAACCCGTGAAATCCTTAATGACCTCACAGATCTGCCACATCTTTATTCCAGTCCATGCACAAGCAGTTTTAATAAGCTTATGACAATGGACAATTTCAAACTTTATGCCACATGTAAGGATGTCAGCAGCACTCTTGAGAAAGAAAATATCCATAAGGATATGACAAAATCTGGGAATATTTCTTCATGCCAATAATTTTTGTCACATTTTCTAAAATAGGTTACTTGCGTCATGGGGCAATTACATTTATGTTCTAACAGTTTTGATGTCTTTTCTCCAGTTGAAATAATCTTGCTTTTCTTGTTCTTCTATTCTCATTTTCCTTGCCATCTTTAAGAGAAACTCTCTCCTTTCTCATGCTGTGCCAGATCTCATTTTCAATTCCTTTGTTTATTTTTTAATTCATTCCAACTTCATTTCCAGAAGCAAAAAGCCATTGAAATGCATATTTCAGTAAATATTTCATGAAATGCATCACTGTCATGCTAAGATGCCAAAACTGGTCTATAAAATAAAAAGACTTAAACACAGCTCTGACGGTGAAAACATTTCAACAATAAATAACAGCTTTAGATATGTGTAAAGCAAAACTGGAGCATCATTCCAATAAATCGGCAAAAAGGACCCACTGCAGTTAGTTATAAGATTGCAAAGCCCATCCAATTGCACCGTCTACCATGGGCAGGGGCACGTTCCCCTAGAGCAGCCCTTTGTGACGCATAGGGTGCAGCCACTCTGGCCTCACTGGTGATGGTGGCTGAGAATGCCAAAGGGCTCCACCCAGCTATACTGGAGGCAGAAGTAGAAAAAAGAAAAACAAAAGAAAAAGAAAAAGAAAAAGAAAAAGAAAAAGAAAAAGAAAAAGAAAAAGAAAAAGAAAAAGAAAAAGAAAAA
>JAWWMA010000100.1:10331305-10342136 GCA_035041425.1 Mionectes olivaceus | reverse complement strand
TTGTGCGGTGGTGAGATCTTGCTCCTCAGGACGTCAGACAACACAGAAGATGCTGCATTCCTGTAAGATTCCTGACATTGTATGGCAGGAAGAAACTGATTTGAGCCAAAGACAATTTGGACTCAGGACTCAGTAAGATCATTTCAGCAAAATCCTTCTGAAATCCAAATGGAAAAGGGGGGAAAAGACACAAATAAACTAAGCACTGCTGCCTTTCTTCAATTATTAAATTTTGTTTATGTGGCTCTCACGTTGGCAAAAAAATCCTATCTCTGAAAGAAAAGAATCTGAGAAAAACATAGAGAGACAGAAAAGACTCAGGGAGAAATTTAGAACGGTTAGATTATGGTGATAATTCATAAAAATTCTAATATATGTCCCCGGCATAGTTAAGTATAGGATAAATTAGATTTGTACAGATATTAACAAGGTACTTATAAAATAAAGAGTGCACTTATGCACACATTGCAATAATAAATAAATGCACTTATGCACACATTGCAATAACAAATAAATGTCAGAGAATCCCAGACTGGTTTGGGTAGGAAGGGACCTTAAAGCTCGTCTTTTTCTATTTCCTGCCCTGGGTAGGGACACCTTCCACTACACCAGGTTGCTCCAAGCCTTGGAATCTTCCAGGGGTGAGGCAGCCACAGCTTCCCTGGGCTTCCTGTGCCAGGGCCTCAGCACCCTCACAGCCAAAAATTTCTTCCTAATATCTAAATCCACACTCTGTCAGTTTAAAGCCATATATATGAACACATAGATCTATGCCTATGTTTCAGCAAAAAAAGAATTTACTGCTCAGGTGTGTGAAAAGCAGAAGCCATAACATAGATTTTTCCTAGCTTTAAGATGGATATGGATTTACTTGAGGTGTGCCTCCATTTAGAAAGAAGGAAATTCAATCTCATGCAAAGCTGTGCTTCTGTCCATGCCAAAAAAAGGGTTGTTTTGCTTCTACATTTTCATCCCAAATGCTCTTGCAGAATTACAGAGCTTTTGAGTTTACAGGAAATATGCACTTCACAAACAAGAGCAAAATTTGTCATTCCCTAAGAACTGGATTTAATAACTACTAAATTTGCTAATCACAGTGTATAAAAGTACACCATGGCTAGGAACAAGTGCTGGCAGAGCACCCCTCTTCTCTCCTCACCCACATACCTGAAGAGAAGGGTAAAAGCTGCCAGCAAACTTCATATGGCAGCTTGACTTTTCTCTGAAGTACTTCTTTTCATTGTAGCAAAGAAAAAAAGAAGCCAAGAATCATTATAAGCAGTCTCGAAAATGTATCTGAGAAATAATAAAGGGAGGCACCCTCTCACAGACCCTCCCTCCTGCCTGTTACTTGATATGTGAGCCTGGGTCTCCTGTAAAACCTAACGCTCTCTCAAATAAGGGAACACCATGGAAAATGCAGTTTTCACTCTGAAATTACCAGGCTTTGTTCATAAAACTCAGTGATAAAACATAGTGAATGATTTATTGATATTCTCAAAAACTGTCACCTAAGATCTAAAGGTTATCCATCAGACAAAGGTTCAGCATCCCAAAAGCTGTCCCAGAACCAACCATCTCCTCATATGGGTCAGCAGTAAAACATAACAGGACAACTACAAACCTTTCCATGAAGATGCATACAAATTCTGTTTTCATTTCCAGAAGGAAAAAGCCAGTGAAATGCATATCATCAATATCATGCTATGACACAAAAGCTGGCCTATAGAACATAAAGACTTAAACACAGCCCTGACACTGAAAACATTTCAACAATAAATAGCAGTTTCAAAAATGTGTAAAGCAAACCTGGAGCATCATACCAATAAATTAGCAAAAAGGACTCACTGCAGTTACAAAATTGCAAAGCCCAATTTATTTAACACAAAATCAGTCCAACCAGCTGGAGGTGTTATTCACAAGCTCCTTGTGTCCAACATCTGGTTTCTCTGAAGCTAAATCTACATTTACAAAAAAGGTAAAAAGAAGGGCAAGAATTATTTATTATCTCTTTCCTCTGTCCTTGCTGTTAATTGAATTTCCTCTAGCTAAGGAAAATGACTGGAGATATCAATTCAGTCACACTTAATTTTATTGAGGACTATGAAATATAAACAGAAAACAAGCAAGCAAAAAACAAGCTACAAAGGAGGACTTTGGCACTTAAGTATATTTGATAATAGGATCTTCTCCATTGCCTTTAACATTAATTTCCTCTGCATTATAAGAATTTTATTTGTATTAGCTCTCACACCCTGATAGTTTTTGGCCTCCCTCTCCCTCCTGACATAAAACTGAGATATAAAACAAAAATTAAAATAGGTTAACATGACAAAGAAATAATTTCTCCAACATGTAACTAGTTGGGAAACATTCAGAACCATTAATGTTTTTTTCCTCAACCTGTTTCTGTACGTTGCTCATTTAGTCAGTCTGACCCATTTCCAAGGCTTACAGAAACTCATATGTTTTTTAACCCTTGAATAATCCCCAACCAACTAACCAACACTGACAGCACCTGCTAATTCGAGGTCAGAAATGTTACAATAGTAAATTCATGATATTCTGATCTCAAATGAGACTAGAAAGACAAGCATGCAGACATGCAACAAAAAATCATTAAGGTATTCAGGTAACATGCATTCATAATTTTATAATAATGCTATGGGACATTTTTACAGTTTATTAAATGGATATAATTCATTCTGTCCTGTCACTGGTCATCACTGAAAAGAGCCTGGCTTCATCCTCTCTGCATCCTCTTTCAGCTATTCATACCCATGGATGAGTTTATCCCCGGACCTTCTCTTCTGCAGGCAAAGCAATCCCATCTCTCTCAGCCTTCACTCCTAGAAGAGATGCTCCAGTCTCTTCAGCAGCAGCAGTATCATGGGCCTTTGCTGGACTCCTTCCAGCATGTTCACTTTTCCCTTATACTGAGGATATGTACAGACATGATGTCTCACATAATATAAACCAACTTTTAAAAGTCAGTTTATTTTTATTTCCTTATCCTACACCCATTATTTAGCACCCATTTTCAGGAATACTTATGAATTAGGAATAATTTACCAGATTTACTTCAAAACTACAAATATTTCAGTAGTCAAAGAAGAAAAGACTTGGATTATTCTGCATAACTTCATACACAGCATGAATAAACGGATACAAAAAACACAAAATGCACAGTGTGCATAAATTTAGGAATTCCTTGTGATTATGTCAGTACAGGTTCATGAGGCAACATTCAAAACAGTAAGATTGTTTGCAAGCAGAGAAGCTGAAGAATGCAAATAGAAATAGCCTCCAAGCTTCTATTCTTCCTTAGAAAAAGCAAACTCATTTGGCCTTGTTGAACATTTTATGACTTTATCAGTTGCCAATTTTATCAGTATATTCCTATTAAAATGACACCATTTGTAACAAAAACATGTAGTTTATTTTCTGACATGGTGTGAAACTCTTGCTTTGCAGCACAAAGCATGTTTGTTCTTGGAAAACCTGGGGAAAAAAAATGCCTAAAGTATACGAACAACTATTCCCATGGCCACAGTCTGGGGCTGAGATAAATTTTATCAGCTTCATCCTTACACTTGCACAATTACAGCTACATATCGCACAGTTTATCATGCATTTGTGGTTGGCCTAATCCACACTGTCATTTTTCACTTGTTTCCTCCTTCAGAAACATGGCGAACTAGTTTACTACTTCTTCCATTTTTAATTCTCTACCTCAGCTTAAAAAGGTTAAAAAACATCTTGGTTGTATATTGGAAAACATCATACGCTGGTTATTGTTTTACTGAGCAATAACCAGTTTCAGCAAACATTATTACATCAGTAGAGAACTTATGTAAATTTATACTGAGTATGGTTTACAGAGCTCTTCTAAAGATACCAATTTATTTAACTACAAACTTCCAGCTTATGAAGCATTATCTAGGAACTTTTTTCCCCATTGAACTTCAAAATGTTTATATATGGCATGATGCCATTTACAGACAGCACCATGTAAACGCACACCATTTTGAAAAAACAATTTCTATGGTAGTACAGAATATCAGAGACTTGATACAAAATTACCAAACATGGATTTACAATTAAAAAAATTAATACAAACTCAAGTAGTCAGTACAGGATCTCTAAATGAGATGGGCAAAAAGCAACATTTACCAAGTAGCATATAATGTACAAAGACATGCATGTGTATATCTAGAAACTTAACAAGAGAATAAACATCAGTGGAAGGCACACACAAATTCTTTCATTTAAACCCTCAAGAGGAACTTCTACACAAATACTGGTGACAAATAAAACCTTTATTAGTAATCAATAGATTTTTTTTCCTCACCGATTTCATTACCATTAAGTTTTTCCCTCTAAACTAAAACATAATTCCTTCTCATGTGCTACCCCTCTGCCTCCTCTTTAAAAGATAAAATACCTACATAAAAATCCCTACTGCTGAAATGGCTGAAGATTAAGTGTCCTAAGGAATGTACAGAAATACCAATAAAAATCAAATCAGATTTGTGGATTATTTTACAGAAACTTCCACTTCCTTAAAAGATTTTTCTTTCTGGTTTTCCATACGTAAACTTATAAGATAGGCTCTTTTGGTTCCAGGGTTAATTTGCTATTTGGATGTGCCCACAGCAAACTCCCAACACCCTCAGAAACAAGAGACTGACAGTATTTAGTTTCATTCATACTGATCCGTATTCAGAAATAAAGAGAAGGAAACAATACACAATAATTCATTTTTATGAATGTCACGAATGACAGTGCACTCTAATTTTGTATCTCTCTCAAATTATATCTGAGCCAAATATTTCATTTTAAGAGTACTGTTAAATCTTTTCAAAGGCCTTTTTTTATGTCTTCATGAAATAACTCACTATTTTTTAGTTTTCAGGAATGGTAATTGCTGTAAATCTTGTAAATTAGCACGAGTATTACAAGCAAGACACTCTGTGAAAATTCATCTACATTGTTGCTGGAATATTTATTAGGTACTAAAATATTTAAGGGAAACCTACAAGCACAACATTTCACCTAAGAAAGCCTTTCTTATAGCACTTAGTGTTACTGTTTGGTCACTGTATAAGGAAGCATCTAATCCAACTACTAATCTAGAGTGGAAAGATTTCTTTTCATTAGACAGATGAATGAAACCATTATACTAGCTGGATATCTCCTCATGTGTTTTATCAGTTTGCACAAGTAAATTGCACTGCTCATCGTGGTAACTGACATTTTCAACATTCGCACATACAATAGAAATGTCAGCACCATTAGGTTAGCTGGTTAGCTCCTGACGGATTGGTGACCTTCAGAGGTCCTTCAGTATAGATTTTCCCTGGCTCCTGCTGGAGAGACCACCTCGCGTTTTCTCACTATGATCACCCATTTTCCAGCATCCCTTCTGTGTCAGCCTCTTCTAACTGATTCCACTACAACTGAGTTAGGTGACACCTGTTATTTAAATTTTTATCATTCACCTTCCCTCTCTGCCACTCTTAGAGCTCATTTGTATTCTCTGCTTCAGCTGACGGGTGACAGGATTTGACAGTTTGGTTTGCTGCATAGACCATACACCAACTCCTTCACATATTAAGAGACATTACTTATGTAAAGGCCAACTTCACAAACCGGATTCTTCCTCCTCTATGAGACAGTGAGTTGAGAAAAGAGCTGCACATACAGACGTGACCTCTTCTGTTGTTGCTACAAACAAATACATAACCAAGAAAAGGGAAGGAACTAAAAGAATTTGGCTTTGTGCAAAGAAAATCCTTAACATAATATATATTAACCTCTGGTTCTTACCCTGTTCTTGTTTGCAGCTGGTTTAGGAGTAAAATCTACAGAAAACAGAGCTGACCAAAGGTAACTCAAGAAACAACTAGAATGGGTAGCAATTCAAACTCATCTTATGGAGAACGATGACATGAACTCCTCACATCTTTGCAGTGGTAAAAAGATAAGTATTTCGCAGAGACAAAATAATCACCACATTGCCCATCTTTTGTGGGAGAAAAGCAAAAACACACCTATTTTTAAGAGACAACATACCATAATATAAAATGTTTCTCTTTAAACTATTTGCACTATCCTTATAGTTTTGGTGTTTGATTAAAAAACAAACAACAAAAACAAGCAAACAAACAAAAATGTCAAACAAGGACAAACAAAATCCCACACCAACAAAAACTCCAAACAAACAAAACCAGAATTGGCAATCTTGATGTTGCAATACACTTTCTGGTATTTCAAAAGGAAGAACAGCTGTCAAAATACTCTGCCATTAATCCACGATCCACGGGGTGATCCACAGGATCTTTCTACTTGCATCCGTGTAGGCACTGATGGTCCTGGTGGAAGTCTTTTCTCTTCTAGTTGATATGGCTGTGAAGCAGAGACATTTTTGCAGGCCTTAAAAATAAGTAAACTTGAATTAAAAGCCAAATTAAAAGAGTTTCTGTCATGTAACATTCATTTTTCATTTCTCCCTATGAAATTAAAAGGAGAGTACAAAGTCCTCATTTTGGAATTCTCTGCTATCTAAAACACTGATGCACAATTTCATTTCAAACAATAAAAAAAATCTTGCCAGTAGGAAAGTATTAGTGAGATAAAAAACAAGAACTTGGTGCAAACTCACAGAAAGACGAGAAAGAGACTCAAAAGTGCAGTTACAGTCAGGCAGTAACCATCTTCCTTACTTACTGCAAGTTTGGGAAAAAAAAAGGTTATGGGTTATTACTCATCTAGTCAGGTTTATTCCAATATATTAGTAAATAAAGGATGATCAGTTCCAGGGCTCAAACTGCAGTAGAATCTCAGGCATTGTCATGGAACTCCCAAGTCTTGGGCTGACTGACAGTCAAATTTCAGAACAATCCTGGTCCTAATGGAATCAATGCAAAATTGTTATTTTGAAAGTCTGTGGTATTTAGGAGTTTTAGATTATTTCTGTGGGTTCTAATTCTCTATACAGCATTGCCTAAAGACTCTGCACACTGAGCACTCCAGTGCTCATCACATTTTCCTGTAGCATGAGGTTCTGAGACAACAACCAAAATATTCCCTATTGAGGAAAAAACCCCACAAAACTATTTGTTTATTACTTATTTTTTCATTCATTTTATGTGCCCCTGTGGTGATGACCCAAGTCATACACAGCACAACTTGTAATCCCATCTCACATGGGCTTTCTCTTCAAGCACCTGCATCTTTGGAAGCCCTAATGGTAAGGGGGATACACTAAATAACTAGGACACAGCTTTGCTATCAGACTATCATGACATCAAAAACCACAGTAATAACCCCTGCATCACACCAAATGGAACATGTAAGTTCTCTGTTCACATGCAGAGAACTTACAGGAAGTCATACAAGGATTGACTTCCTCCTCCTCTAGAACAAGATCCGGTGACAAGAAACAAGAACAAATCATTGTCTTCTGATACACCATCATTTAGATCTCCTCAGTTAAGGTTATAAAATGTCCATAGGGAAATAAAAATAGCCAGGAAAACTGTCAATGGATTTTTAAATTTCTTTATTTACAATTTCTCTGGAAAAGAGGATCATTAGAATATATTGTTAGCAGCACTTTTTACTCAGATGAAGACTAATACGTATTAGGAATGACACAGAAAGGCACTAAACATCAGCAGAACCCTCTCTGCATTTGAGTGTTCTGTAGCAGTCCTATGGACAAATTCTAATAATCTCTGTGACACTAACTCTGAGACTTGACAAGACTTACTTCAAAGATCATACAGCTACAGGTACAAAACCAAGGACGACAATTAGCTGACTTGTCCTGCAGATCAAAGAGAATTAATTAATACAAACAGAAGCTGCTCCTGATCACCTCAAATCTAATTCACAGGTTACATTCAGATTTGGACTTTATCTCAACAACTCATCTTTCTTTGCTTGCCATAAATTCCAGCATAAACTCAAAAATGCCCCGTGTTTTTGCTTTATGTGGAATGAACACAAGTCTCAAGGAAAGCCTCTTAAGTCTGAAGCCACTACTTGCTTCCTGAGCAAGGTACTTAAAATTTTCTTTAAAGTACATGGCTATGTCATCTTTGATGATCAGCAGATTTGAACCCAGGACTAGTTCTGAGAGAACAGTTGCATAATCTTGGCTACCACTTCTGAAAACAAAAATGCTAAAATGTCAGAAAATGCTTTCAGAAAGTCAATGAACTAAATGTGGAAGGTAGAAGGTAGAGAATGTTAGGGGGATTGTTAAGAAAAGTTAACAGAGCGAGATTTCAAGAGAACAAGAACTTGCACAGAAATATTCTGTCAAAAAAAATTAATATGCCTCTGCACATCCAGGACAACAATTTACTGCTTAAATGGTTTACTGAAAGAAGAGAATGACAGATGTGAAACATATTTATCCTCTCAGCAAATATAATAGTCTTAGTAGGAGGCAAAAGAATAAACATCACACAAGGCACAGTAAATACAAAGTGAAAGTGTTTATAATTTTGTCACTTCTAATTTAAGGAGATTTAACAGGTATTTAACATTCACATGCCCTTTCGAGACTGTGACAACAGAACTATGTGTTACCGTCTCCCTTTTATTTAGACACCAAATCAGATGCATCAGATAAAAACATGGGCTCACTTGTAAGGCCAATCCCAGTTTGGTAAGCATGTCAGCACACACTGGACTGCCATCCAGAAACATGCTAGACCAAAGAGCCTTGAGAATCCAAGCTGGAATGGTAGCACAGAACACAAGCTGATGCTGTTGATCTCATGGGTATGCCATGCACCCTGCTATGACTTCTTTCACTGGTCCCTTTGTCACCGATCTTTTCCCAAATATCCTTCCTTCAGGTATTTACTTCCAGCCTCGGCCCTCTGCTTTCTCCCCAAAATCACTGTCCATGCATCAAGGGGTGAAACTGCAGTTAAGGCAATCCCACAAAACATCAACAGATGGACACAAGTGGTCTGCCAAGAAAGCTTAGAAAGAAACTTCAGATTTGGGGAAAAAGATCAAGCAACAGAACACCTTTTGACTCTTTTTTCTAGGAGTTGCAAGTACCCTCTTCAGGAAAGAAATCCCAGAATAAAAGATGCAAGAACTGGGATGAAGTTGTGGCACACACCCTCAGTCTCAAGAGGCAAGAAATTTCTGTGTTCTCATCCTACATGACCAATTCTCACACTTTAGACATAATCTAAGAGAAATTGCTCTTGGTGGTAAAAACGTTTTGTGTGAGAAGTTGAGCTTATGTCTGACATTATGCATATAAGGAAAAGCTGTGGGAGAACTGAACTTCTTAGAGAAGCTTTATATCTCTGCCCAAAATTCCTCCAAGCAGACAAACCCAGCCCCAGCTTCAAGCAGGTTTCCAGCCATGCATCATATTTATCTGAAAAACTGTTAAACAAGTTTTGTAAGCTGTATTCAAGCAAGACTCAACAATGGCTTTTCAGCCATGGGCTTGTCTTTCCAAAAGCAAAAGCATCCACTGCAGAAATTCATGTCCCAGTTCAAGGCTCTGCTCCCCACTCTGAGGAGCCACAGGAGAACATGTGCTACCAGAAAAGTGATTATAATGGACCATCAATCTGCTCAGTTTTGTGTAACTTTAAATAGGAGTTACACATTCAGAATCTCAAAATCTGATCAGGACAAATCACAAATAACCCTTGATTCAACCTGAGTACCTCCAGGCAAATGACATTTTTCTGTTTCACATTTCCAGTACTCCAGCCTGGTTATTTTCAAAGACAAGAGCCGCTTGCTCTACAGTAACATGACACCCTTGAGTTGGATTAAATATGCTGCGTTCTTGCAAAGTTAGCTGTTTTTACACTTGAATAGTCAAAGCAAAAATTGGCAGTATAATACAGCTCTAGTCAGAAGTCAAGTTTCCAATTCTGAAATGAAATGCCATGAAGCAATTGAATATGTACAGTAAAAAAAAAAAAAATCCACTGCTTTCCTCATGTCTAGTTGATAATTATTTCCTTATATGTAAGTTGCCATTTACAAAATGAACTATTTTAAGTGAGAGATCTGGACTCCACTGACAAGTTGCTGAAGGTATCAAATTCTTCAGAGGAACTTTGCACACATCTCTTCAAGACACAGAATAAGACAAAGATGAGACATTTAAAAAAACCCCAAAAAACAAACATTCTGAGCAAAAGAAATTTTTCAAGGTATTTGATAACTACATTAAACATTTGATAAAGTTTGGAGCCACACAGGATTAAAAATGATAGTATGTCCCCCTAAGATGAATTCCAGAGTGTGTTTCTTCAGACATTTACAAGGACTTTTTTTAATCTCGGGAACAAATATTAAGCTGATAAAAAAGATTTTATAAAGTGTTCAGGTAAAGCTCTGAATAAGTATCATAGAGTTCCTCTGTTAGGTGACTGGAAAGGAGCTATATGGAGGGCACAGGAAGCCAAATTCATGAATTCTGCATGGGAATCCAAATTCATTAATTCCAAAGTAAGGAGGGAAAATTTACATTTTCCTAACACAGGCTGTCTGTTTCAAGACCTTATCCTGTAGCCCTCCCACTACCAAAATCTTGCCATATAAACCTAACACAGAACGAAACTCTCCCGTGGTCTCTTAGAGTGGACGGAACAAACACTGTGGGTTAGTAAAAAGACATTCTGTTTTAGGGAGAGGGGAAGAACATACAGAGAGAACATTCCAGATAGGAAACTGCCCACAATCAGTGTCTAGCTTAAATAATAATGGCCAGTCTTCGCGAACGAAGATCCAGGGAAGGTCTTTACACCTTCCAGCCTGCGCATTGGATTTT
>JAWWMA010000100.1:10288564-10315268 GCA_035041425.1 Mionectes olivaceus | reverse complement strand
CTGTTGCCTGAAACAGGGGGGGGGGGGGGGGAGAAATAAAAATAAATATATGGTCCATTAATATAAATGAGCAAGTCTTTCCATGTGTGTCCCTGAGCCTTCCAGGTAATTGAAAGTAAAAGCTGAGGAAGAGGTAACCTCCCTAAAGGAAATCCACCTCTCTAATTCCTCATCTGTTGGGATTTTCTCTGACAGCCCGAAGCAGCGCTGCTTCTTCTTCCTGTTTGTTTTTCCAGACGTGATGCCCTCTGAATCCAGTACTGCAGACTTGTTTTCTGCCAAACAGCAGGATTTAAGTTAACTATTATCTCAACCTGCTGTCGGGAGCTCTAACTGCCTCTTTGTACCTTAGTCAAAGGTATTTTGGTGCTGGCTTTACAAAGCTGGATGTGGAAGGGATGGGGGGTTTTTGGAGGGGTAGGGGGAAGGCCTGCAACCCCTAAATAAGGTTTTTTTGATCATATTCTGAAGTAGCAGCACAAAGGCAGAGGTATTCTGCAAAAAAAAGATAATAGGTACTGCATAATTTACCTTGTTAGGCCCAGTTGAAGTGCCTTTGCCCGGTATATAACCCAAACAGAGGGTGTGGGCACTGACAGCCTGTCTACAGGACAATTAACTTGCTGGAGGTGTGACTTCAAAGTCCTCGAAATTCTGGTTTGACGCTGCTTTGAAGTTACAGGAATGCTGTAGCGGTTCAATTGGAGTTTACCTCTGAAATCGCGCTCTGTAAAACAATTTTGCCAGCTACTCTAATCCTAAGTAGGTCAGCAGAAACTTAGCTAGTAGTGCCTTGGATAGATTGTTTTTCAAGGAATTAATTTAAGTTGATTTTCCTGAGGTTCGCTGGGTAAGCAGCCTCAAGAATGGGAAGTGAAAAGCCCAGAAAGCCAAGCAGAGCATCAGTATGAAGCACAAGGATAGGGCTTAGACACTTGTTTTTATGGGGTGTTGGGTGCCACTGACTGGTTCACTTTTCATTTCTTTACGTTATCAATTGATAGTCAGCCTATTTTCCTGAAGACACACTTTTCAGCATTTGCTCCTGTGGGTGTTTAAATACAGCTGGGTGCAATTTTTATTTTGATTTATTAGTTCTCAGGTCTCTTGTTTTCTAGTAAAATGCCCCAACCAACCCTCCTGTGCAAGAAACAATCCTTGAAAAGTATAATAGCTTGGAGGATGGCACTGAGAGCACACCCTCATCAATATTCCTGAAATTGTGGATCAAGGCACACCCTTGGGAAGCCACCACAGATCACCTGAAACTCAATCTGGATCTCTCAGTATTTGCAAAGTGACTGCATACTACTTCTTTCTCCAACTAAATTTAGGTACCAATCCAGCAGCCACTAAATCAGGTTGTACAGAAGAGAAAATAACCACAGGTCCTGCTTTTGAAAACAGCATTATTGCCAGATAAATACTCTAAAAAGTTTTTCTAAAATTATAGGAAAGGAAAAAGACAGTGCATCATCAGGGACTGAAAACAGTAATTTCTTAAGACCCCCTAGCAGTTGTCAGATGAGGTTGCTAAATAAAACCTTGGGCCTCCCTTAGAAATCAATAACCTTTGAAAAATTAGTGACTAAATAGAAATGAAAGACAGTTCAAGGTAAGTCCATTTTCAAAATAGAAAAAAATAAGAGTTTGAACTACCTTGCTGAAGATGAAATAGTGGAAGGTGCTGCTGGGTGAGAGGTACTAAGTGAAGGTTAAAATGCCTCACATCTGCAACAATCACAGTTAAGAAAAACTGCCCACCTCAAGGAGTTTATCCACCTGCCAGGTGAAAAAACAACACAAAAAAGACTGGGACCTAAATTCTCCTGGGCATTTCTCGTCATCACCTCAGTGATTTGAACTGTGCGGCCACAAACTATACTCATGCACTGTCTGGGAATCAGAGAGCAACCTTGTGGTTTTCGCACCAAAACACATATCACAAAAGGGAGTTCGAGAGGTCATTTTCCCACAGATGAGAAGCCTTTGAACTAAAAATAGTTTAGAAAAAAATTCAGCCTGTATTCCACACTCCCCCCCCCCAAAAAAAAAGGTGTGTTGTTGCTTACCCTTAATCCCAGACATTTTCCTTCTCAAAATGTTGTATTATCTCACTAGTCATTCTGGGAATCACAGTTCCTCCATTTCCAGTTGTAAATATGCTATGAAACTTTAACATTGATCTTGTTTAGTGCAGATAATGAGCTATTTGAGAAACCCACTCAGCTGCTAATACTTTAAAATTTTCCAGTCTTTTCAAAAAATGCAAAAGTAATTTAAAAGGCAATGCACCACACAGGCCTCATGATGTCTCTTACTCTTTCAGGATATCAAAAATTCACTGCTCACTCCCTCTCCTTCATAATCTTCTGTCACATTCAGTTTCTTTTTGTCTTTATGAAAAAATTGTAAATTTAGAAAGCATTCAAAACCCACAAAAAAGAGCCAAAGTTCTGTGATACTGTCATATTTTTTAAAAATGTGGTTTTAAGCTAGGAAGGATAACAGTGCTACTGTAATATAAAGCAGATATTTTTAACTGAAGTAGTTAAGAGACCTGAAAAGTTCAGGTTTTCCTTATTAATTTCAGGCCTTTCTATCTTTCAGGTAGAAGATCTTTGTATTACTTAGAATACAGACATATTAAAAAAAAAAAAAATAAAAGATGGAGGAGGCCTAACAAAAGGTCCTGTGGATTTTATTTTGCCAGGGAAGGTATAAAATAGCAATTGGATATACTCAAAGTCCATCCAATTAGGAAATTATTTTGCGTATCGAACAGACTGCAGAACCTCTGTAAATGTGGTAAAAAAACCCCAAGTTGTCTGAAAAAATCATGCCACTTTTTTGTCCCCCCCTTTATTTACCCTTATCTGATTCATCTTTTCCTAGTTACTGATCTTCTTCCTTTTTTTATGTTTGTGTATGAAGGTAAAAAGAACTTACAGAATTATGTAAATGCTTGGAGTTGCTTTCCAATAATACTTGTTTCTTGGGAATGAATATTCAGAATGAAGAAATTAAACCCATTTCTGAAATGTTACCATTATGTTTCCCTGTTTTCTGCAGTGCCTGGCTGTAAAATCTAATTCCTAAAATTTCAGTCTTTGCACAGAATTATTATTTTCATAGTACTGCAATGTCTGTATAAATATTATCCAATTCTTCATTTGTTTGCTCAGTTCGAGTGGTCTCATACAAATGTCCAAAGGACTGCAATCATTCTCATACCTCATTTTCTCAACAGGCAGTGTTTTCACACTTTTGTGTTGCTGTAATAAGTATTACAAGTGGAAAAAATTTGAAATGCATGCTCAAACATTTGCTAACAAATTAGATATCCTGGACTGCTGCCAAGGAAAAGGGAAAAAATTCCCAGTCAGCCATCCATCAGCTACTCCCCATCCATTCAAAGAGCATACAAGGGAGTAGGATACTCCTTCATTTGTTGAGTCTCATAAAGTTTAGGAGTATGTAAATTAGGTGTCTGTTCATGCGTTTTTGAACAAATGATAGATTTCTCTGTAATGTGTGGAAATAACTTGTTAAATGTCTCAGGTTTCCATGAGATACTGGTAGTGCCTAAAACATCACCCATCAGAATGACCTTTCCACGAAGAAAACAGTCCTTGCTTATGTCTTTTTAAATGCTGATAAACCTACGTGAGACCAACAACCACAGCAAGATTTATTGTGCAATACCCTCCAGTACACAGGCACCATCAGGTAACTTTGCATTCTCTGATGAATAAACAATTGAAGTCGTAACTGTTTGTGCATTCCTGAAAATGTCAACAAAATCAAGCATCTGTCATGCCAGATAAGGAAACACGGCTCATTTAATACACTTAGTGCTCTACTCAGCCTTGAAAAGGTCACTCTGATTTTAACAAGCAGTTCATAATTTATTGGCCTCTGGTAAATGACCATGTAGTGACAATAAAGCTGTGACCGTATTTGGTTACCCTTCAAACTACATATTTGATTAAGATAACACATCATATTTAGCACAATCTGTTTAATGTTGATTTTGGATATACTCTCACCCTTCCAATTACAACCAACTCCAAGATAAATTCAGTTTCATTGAAGTAACCGTCATAAACCCCGGTCCCATCCTCCCAGAACAAGCAGAGCAAGCCAGGACAATTGCCTTGAAAGCCACTGGTTTAAGCAACTAACACCATACAAAGACAGCATTTAGTCCTCTGCCATCTTCAGTGGCAGTAAACAAAAATTCATACATGGGTTTCAATTGTGGATTGAAGCCTTCAGCAACACGCAGGTATTCCTTGTCTGCCAAGAGCACAGGGCTGATTTTGTTTTGGCTTCCTGTATCAGGCTTCCTGATCCAGCCCTGGATCCTGTCAAATAACTCATGGCAAGTGCTGCTTTTTGTTCCTGCTGACCTACACAAACAGACTCAGATAGCACAGGAACATCTCATTCTGCACAGAGCCATTTAGCTGAAAACTGATCTTTTGAAACCATCCTCCATATTCTCTATTATTCTCCTGTTGGCCTGTACCCGAAATAATTACTAGTGTCAATGAAAGGGAGATATTTAGGAGTGAATACAGACACAGTGTGGCAGAGAGGGTTGTACCTCCTTCTCCAGATGGTGCTGAAACACAGGTACACCCCCTTGAGGGTTCAGTCAATTTTTTGCTTGATAGCTGTTGTAACCGAACATAAGAACGGGCTCATTTGGCCCTAAAAACCCTGACAAAGTGTTAATTCTTGGTACTGATCAGCTGGTTCTGTTCCTCCTTAAAATAAGAAGTCTAACCCATAGTATTATGTGGGAGATCAGAATAAACAATGTATTTCCCAGCCTGGTTGGCAGATAAGAGTTAGCACAGATGGAGAAAGTGTTGATCACATTACTGGACAGCTGGTGGGAGCTGGCCCAACTCTCTTCCCTCTGCTCTTCTTGACTCCTGAGCCAATTCTGTGAGCTGGCTCCCAAAATTCATTTGGGTGTAATTTGGGACAAGAAAACAATACTCTTAGAAAGTATATGCTTTGAGGAAAGGTGAATTCATGATGCTTTAGATGTCTAAATTACAGAAGACTTTATACAAAGCAGGAGAAAGGACACAGGCTGTTCTTCGTTTCTATTAATTTCTAGTACACAAGAGAGACACCAGGCCAAGTGAGGATTATGCTACTGGGTTTTTTTCATCCCGAAAGGATTACAAAATGCTTTATGAAGTGTCAGTTTGTTTCACGCCTGCCAGTAATGGGAAGTGGGTATTACAGTACTCTGTGCAAAGGTTGATCACTGCTCTCCTGAGAGAGGACAAGCGGGCCTGTGCATCTAGTTCATTCCTAAAGGACTCCTGTGGGAAAATGAGATTGAACTTTTGCTGATTGGATAACCAGGCTTTACACTGGATTTCTACAAGGTTCTCCCATTGCCTATTTCCCCTGTTTTAGCGTTTGAGTAGGACTGACATTTTCAACAGCACACACTTGTAGGCAGGGACATGGAAGCAGAACTCACTTCTAAAGCATGAAATGGCATCACTGAGTTAGTGGACCACAGTGTCTGGGACCACTTGTTCTCATGATTAGCTTATGTGTCTGTGTCATGGTTTAATCCCAGTCAGAAACCCATACCCACACAGCCACTTGCTCACCAAGCCCTGGTGGGAGAGAATCTGAGGGGCAAGAGTGAGAAAACTCATGGGTTGACAGTTAACCACCATCCCCTTTCCATCGTTTGATATTGTACAGCAATATCATTCCCTTAGTCTAATGGACCATTTTGGTAAAATGTCCTTTAAATATCCAGATATGTCCTCAAAATGTCCACTGAGTTAATATAGTCCATGACTTTGGACTTCATCTGTGTTGGTGGTCACTCAGGACAGGAGAATTGTGTTGTGTGGAGTTACTGGGTGCCAAATCCAGCTCGGCTCTGGCCACTGCTGCACTTGCACTGTTCCTTGTCAGGCTTGTCCTCTGTTGTTAGGGTGGTTCGTACTGTAGGAATTTCTGTGGCATGCCACTCAAATCATGGTTATGCAAATTTAAAAGCATATCCCTTACAGTCCTTTGGGATCAGCTTCAGGTGACCCACGAGGAGAGTGGAGGCAACAACTTATGTCTCATGGTAAATATATTCATTCAGGTGAAACTGCTATCTGACAGTGTGCAACTGCCTGCTAAGCAGGAATTCAATGGCATTTCTCATTCCCGTATTGGACTAGGAGTACCGTAAACAATCTTTCTGCAGGTGGCATAACTCCCTTGCAAGAACACATTGCTCTGAAAAACTAAAGGGTGTGGAAGAGTTAGAAAAATATCATACAAATTCAAAGAGGTCAGGTACATGGTATAAATACAACGTAAACTCTTGACCGTAAGACAGAAAGGCATGGGGAGGCATTCTAGGAAAGGACGTACATATAATTCTGTATTTAGTACCCCTATATAATTCTATTATTTCCTATTTCTTATGCTCTTGTGCATCTGCTGCTGGCTGACCTCAAAGACAGGACACTGCATTAAGAGAACCCTTGGTCTGAGCTGGCAAAGTTGTTTCTATGCAAGTAGGCTGGAATATTGTCTTAAACAACCTGTCCTTTCAGATGCACCTTTAAAAACTAGATCATGTTTCAGACCTGCCAAGGGTATAGCTGATCTTGACCATGAAGATATATTTCTCTTTGGTTTGCATTTTTAATCATAATTAAGTCCATTTTTCTACTCTTGGCCATATTGCTATTTCATTTACTTAGGCTGTAATGATTAAATCTAATTTACTACTCTGTGAAATCTTAATCCTACTGAAGAGTAATGGACCTAGTACACAGTTCAGTTAAGAAACATATTCACCGCATAACCTCCATTTAGTACTTTCATTTATTTCAATAAAACTAGCTGGTACATGAAAGAAAGACACTACAGTGGCCTATAGTCTCCAGAAAATTGTACAATTTTTAATGCAAGTACTGAAGAGATGTTTTGATCTCTTCCTGAACATACTATTTTTCATGAAAAAAAAATTCACAACAAGTCTAGCTCATAAAATCTCTACTCTAAAGAAAGCCACCTGCACTTTATGCTTGATCTTATTTTACAGGTACATCATTATCCTTTTCAAATATACAAAATGTCAGCTTGAAAATGCAGGGAACACAGTGAACCTGATTTCTCTAAAAAACAATAAATGAAAAGCCTATTATTAATGAAGAATTCTGACTTTAATCATGTTTGTTCACTACTCCAATATATTAGGTGATATAAGCAGAGGAGCAATTATTGCCTTGTTCACTTTGATTTATTTGGCTCAGTGCCTCCTTACCTAGGTAATGTAAAATAAACTGTGCTACATGGGTCATTTATGATGTGATTTAATAAGATGCTTTTTATTTCTAGCCTGCAGGGAAACACATTAGTTTGCAAGCACCTGGCAAAAAAAACAAAACAAAACAAAAACGAAAACAACCACCAATATTTCTTTAGTTCATTTTCTATTTTCATTCAGTAGACTCCAGCCTACCAAGTAATTTAAAACATGTTGTCATAATGGCAATGTGCTAAAACGCGACTTCAAAACCCACATAAGAAAATGGTGAAATGGTGCCTGGACATCAAAAAAAGGAAGGTTGTAACTACAAGCTTGACCCGTTCCTAACTTCCTTTGGGTATTTCTGAGTAAATTAAGATTTGTTCCTTCTCATTGTCTGAAATGGGTTAATGTTTTTGCTTAACAGTACATGCTGTCTGCAAACAAAATTATATTTATGTAACAGGTACCCGAGAGAGACCTGGAGGTAAAAAAATGAGCAGGGAAATTGGTTTTCTACAGACACGCTGAATAACACAGGCAAGTTTACCACACTCAAAAAAAAAATTCTATGGCTTTTAGGTGTTTTTATGATTCACTTGTACCCATTCAATGGGAATAACATTTAACTCAAATCTGCAGATGGCACAAAATTAAAGGAGCTGGTATTTAAAAATCCTACACAGGGATGTTCCACATATTGTCAGTGGAAGAGCTGATGCTGATGACAAAGCACTGAAGCTAAGATTTAAGAGCACATATGTTTCCACAACAAACCCCTGGGTTTTCGTCACTCAGAGTTTTCAGACATTCTCATTTGAAACAACACTGCTTACTTTCAAGTTTAGGTGGAAAGATATTCACGAGTAAAAAAGAGTCAAAAAACCACAACAAACCACTGATTGCCCTTTTTTTTAGTGTGTCTAAAAATAACTAGCACTTTACGAGACGACTTCACAAGGAAATCTTCATCTGACTCCATTTGGGGGGGGGGCTGTTTCTTTATCTCAGCTCTAGTGATTAAGACCTGTGTATCCAGCATTGGATTGTAGTTCTTATTTGCTAGTCTACAGTCTCCTTCAAAGTTAAAAGCACAAGTACAAAATCTCTCACCATCGCTTGAAAAAATCCCAGCCAACAAAACAAAAAGCTTCACCAAGTGCTTACTTTAAGACAAAGTGCTAAAATCCAGCATCTGTAATCACCTGAGTTTTAGAAACATAGCTGTTCAACCACATACAAGAGTCTGAAGAGGTGGTGAAGAGGTCCCTGTAAGGCTTTTGGGCATAATTTAACCAACAACACAAAGCTGCAAGAATTGTCAGTCCCCCATGTAATTTAGATGAGGGTGGGAGGGGTACAAATCATTTTAGCTGTGCTTGATGAGACACCCTTGGATGTTGTGATATATGAGAAGAGGTACCATGTCAGAAACTACTGATGGTTTAAAGTCATCTGTAATCTCCCTGTAGGTGAGAGTCTCTGCAGGTGTGCCTGTACAATTGCATACAGACAGTCTTCTACAATAGGAAAGACAAGTTACACTATTGTCCCGAGTAGAAATTCAAATTCTATGTTTACAGTGGTGTGTTCCTGAATGATTTTTCTTTTAGTTCCAAAATATGCATGTCTAAGATGCCAACAGACCTCCAGCTCTGGGGGCTCAGCACAGCAAGGACACAGAGCTGCTGGAGCATGGAGTCCAGAGGAGGCACCAAGATGATCAGAGGGATGAAGCAGCTCTGCTATGAGGAAAGACTGGGAGAGTTTGCATTGTTTGGCCTGGAGAAGAGAAGCTTTGGGGTGAGGTGACTGTGGCCTTCCAGGATCTGAAGGGGCTGACAAGAAAGATAGAGAGAGACTGTTTACAAGGACCTGGAGAGACAGGACAAGGGGGGATGGCGTCAAACAGACAGACGGCAAGGTTGGATGGGATACTGGGAAGGAATTGTTCCCTGTGAAGGTAGTGAGGCCCTGGCACAGTTGCTGAGAGAAGCTGTGGCTGCCCCATCCCTGGAAGTGTCCAAGGCCAGGTTGGATGGGTCTTGGAGCAACCTGGTCTAGTGGCAGGTGTCCATGCCCATGGCAGGGGTTTGGAAGTGAATGAGCTTTAAAGTCCATTCCAACCCAAACCATACCATGACTTTATGCTTTTTAGTATACAGGTAAACTAATTTCCAGTTAATTTTTTTTTTTTCAAGAGGCAAAACTATCAAGAAACTTTTATTTCTACTCCTGCAGTGACAACATCTGATGTTAGATCTTCTGGCTGTATATATGCACGTGAAGTAAAGCACTTACCCAATTGGATGTGAGAGTAGTACAGCAATACAGTCACATACCCCATAAACATTTATCTTTCATAAGCTCTTATCACATTATCACTAATTATTTACAAAAAAAGATATTGTTATATGACATCCTTCCCTTTATTGTTTTTAGCCTGAAGTGTGGTTAAAATATATTGAGGAACAGGGATATAAGGTGGGGAGCAATCTGAGGCAAGACTGGAAATGGAGTGATTGAAACCACTGCAAGAAGACCTGCAAGAAGAAGTTGCAACTCTATTTCATGAACTGCAGCCTGCATATATCCGGTGCAGGCATGGGCCAGAGTGTCACAGTGTGTCAAGGCCTCCCTTTTCCAATCCAACCCATTTGACATGCTTAATAGCTAAGGCAGAACAGTTCACCACTAAAGAGCAGTTGTGGGTAAGACAAAATAAAATAAATTTTGGTGGTTTTTGATATCTGGAAGCAGATATGCTGAAGGTAACTGTACAGCGTGAGAGACTCTATAAAGAAAAATCTATTTGTAGATTCAAGTTGCTAAAAAAATATTAATAAAAACTTCTCGTGATACAATTCACCAAGAATCACACAGATTCCTCTGTAAGATCATACTTCATTACTCACAGAAAGTAGAAATATTAATTTTCTTAACTCCAGGGGTGGAATCAGTTCAGGAACTAGTGAATTTGTTGAAGATGCTCTTATACAGGCAGTAAAAGATGATGTTTTGTGGTTTTGTCACAGCAAACCTGACTGCAGTAGAAGACAAATGGCTGTAAGAAATAATTTATGGTTAGATTTTGTGTCATCTCTCTTTTGCCTTCTACCACAACTTTAATTTAATAAAAACATAGGAAACAATCTTGGTATTTGGTTTAAAGGTTGTTACTGTTCTTTCAGAGAATCTAATCTTATCCTGGGCTCCCTGCTAAGCTTCATTAACTAACATTTCCTTTTTAAAGACACTGTCATGCCATGTGCAGTCCACTGAAATACTAAGAGTTGCTACTTTTTATTTTAAATTTGGTTTATATCTTTAGCATTAGACTTGGACTTCCACTTCACATAGAGAAATGGCTTGCCTGTAGCAAGGACCCTGTCTGAAGCTTGTGGCAGCACATGCTGCATAGAGAGCACAGCACAACAAACAAAATATCCTCTGCTCATCCAGGAGGATTCACTGCTGTTCATTATGGTGTTGGATTAGAGAACAAGAAGATCTGCCTCACAATAGCAGCGGTCAGTGGAGTGTGTCAGTCCTGGGACAGCTATTAGCAAAATGAACTTTTTAAAAGTCAAGGGAGAAATGCTGGTAGAGACTGTGTGAAATGTATAGTTTAGACATCAGGATGTGTCAAAAATAGCACTGTTAAACTTGATCTGTTGCCATTGTGCATGAAATTTACTCACAGAGTTTCTTCTCCAAGGAATCAGTCAGTAGCCTGAAGTAAATGCTGGGAGCCTGTCCAAACACCTTTCTAGAATGAGACAGTAAAGTGGCCTGGATTTCTGCCGTCACAAAGCCAGGACCTCTGGGTCTTCTCTGATAGTCTGTTCTTCTCTCACTTTGGTAAAATGAAAGGAAATACCAGTTTATCAGTGGTTGATTATATCACCAATCTTAGAATTATCATAATTCACAATTTACCCAAAACAAAACAAAGCCGACTTATGTTCAACAAAGAGACCTGTTCAATCCCTCAGAGGTTTCCCCAGTCATCTTCTGGTGAGGTTGGATGCATCTGGGATTAACTGGCCACTAGCTGCAGACCTGCTGTGTTCATTGTGAACAGCTGCCAACCAAATTCGCACATCCTGCTTTAGCACACTGATCAGATAACTTCTGGAGGCTTCTTTCAATTCCCTCACCTACTGTGACAATGGCTTAGTTCTATAGTTTAAATATCTGTCCATTTCCTCATGCAGAAATAATACCATATTCACAATTTCAGTTATAAGTCTCTGACAAAATTATTTCAGTAGCCTGTGTCAGAAGGAGGTACTGTATTGACTGTCAGTTTAGACTGTGGTTATAGACGATGAACCTTCCTGTCCTCATTACTGAGCATTCACAGTGATCAGAAAGTCGATCTGTTGTTACAAAAAGTAAGAGTTCAGGGCAGAAATAAAAAAAAGACATTAGCACTCCTACTAAAACTAAAGTTGCCTTGGCACACAGGGAAATCTCACAAGCATCTCTCTGTCTGTCGTTCCCACAATGTCCTTCATTCACTAAAATAAACTATACGAAATCTTTTATCCTGCAAGAAGCTGCAAAGCAGCCATTCCTCTACAGTACGTACAGGAAAAATAATAATTGCACAGACTTATTTATCAATTTTACATGTTTAGGGTCTTTTATTTCAATGTTTAGGAATCAGCTTACTGTTTTATCATTTCCATGTTTATACTGTTATGAGTGTCAAAAGGATCTGCTGAAAACATTCTTGAATGTAGACATGATTGACTCTAACAAGTCAGTACATCAAAACTTTTTTCATTGCTGTTTGTAGCATTCAAAAAGCAAACCTTTTCCTCATCAGAGGCAGGTCACCTTATTTGGAACAGGTTCATTATTCCAGGCAGGAATGGGTTGCCCAGAGAAGCTGTGGCTGCCTCTGGATCCCAAAAGTGTCCAAGACCAGGCTGAACAAGGCTTGGAGTAACCCGGTCTAGTGGAAGGTGCCCCTGCCCAAGGAAGGGGGTGGCACGGGATGGTATTTAAGATCCATTCCAACCCAAACATTTCTATGATTTTATGATTAGATGATCTCCCTTGTAAAGACAAATTTCATAGACAGTTTGGCCATTTTTTTTAATACCATTTAAATCACTGTAGACCTACATATAAAAAGTAGCATATAGCACATTATTATCTTCATATAACACAAAGGATAAAAGAGATTGAATAACCTGTATGGTAGATCCCTATGTTTGATGGAAAGGGGATGAACAAGATGTAGTACATTTTTGTGAGGCATCAGGAATTTACATTGTGCTCCAGTAACACATCAGTGTGATTTTGTGTTGCCTTTTTTTGCTCAAGGGCTGAATTACTCCTGTTAACAGGACACAACAAACTATATGAGTTGCAAATCCACTGTGGAGGTGATGTCTTGTGACTGGATTAACATCCAGATTTTCCTGATTGGAAACATCCCAAGACAGAAGGTCTGCTTGTCTCCAGGCTAAGATCAAATCTAATTCTCAGAGTTTATCAATAACAGCAAAAGATCTGACCAATGTAACCTGATTGGGAGAGTTCCTTTCCAACTAACACTCATAAAATTGATCTGATTTCATCTTTCCAGTATTTTTAATTCAATCAAGTAATAACCCACTAAAAGGCTGCTGGAAACGGTTCCTGCTGATGAAATGGGGTAACTGTGGCACAACTGAAACAGAGAACCATTTCCCAGCCCTGTGCAAGGTGCTGAAGCACCAAACAGCTCACACCTGTTGAGATCACATTTGCACTGCTTTCCTCAGAAAGTACATGCTTCATCATAAACTCACTACGGAACAGTGAGAAGTTAGCATAAGTGTATACTGAGCAGAAGGGATTTGTCCTTTCTTTGGTACACTAAGTGTTCTGCAAATCTCATAAATAATTTTTAAAGCTACCTACTGTGATGAAATATGCAGCCAGGCTGTGACTGGAATACTATGAGAAGCTGATATTGAGAGTTGTGTGTCTTACAGCACATTTTCATTCTCTCACTTGGTTATCTTCCCACCTCCCATCTAATTCCCATGAAAAATTTTGAATTTGTCTACTGTGTAACATTCATCAATGGGTTTACAATATGCAGATTATTACCAGCAGGCTGGTTGTGTTTAAATTAACATATGAAATACCCTATGTGCTGACAGAGAGTGATATGCTCGTCTTCTCTGAGAGCATTAAAACACTAAGCTTGATCAGCTTATCTAGTTCAGCCATTTCATTCGTGCTGGGTGCATTTTTGTTTTTGTTTGGGGTGTATTTTTGGTTCGGTGGACATTATATTTTGACTTTCTTTCATTTTGCAATTTATTGCAGACCAGAAAACAAACAAACAAACATAAAACTTGAAGTATAAAAAGTGGCTGTCTCAGACATAACACTGTGTTAGATAACGTAATCTTTGTAAATAGTGTGTTTTTTTCCTGAAAAAATAATATTAGATATACATTATCCTGAGAAAACTGATAGTGCAGGCTTTCTCAGATTTATGAACTTGGGGGGGGGGGCGGAAACTGAGTCGGGTCCACACTTCATACCTTATTAAAACAGGTAAAAAAATAGATGTATCAAAGCAGTGTGCTGCATGGTTTTATAAGCATGTTCACTCCTTAACCCTAACCTTGTGTCTATTTTAATTTTCTTGGTAAATAGTGCCCTCTGCAGCATCCCTTCAACTTCTGCAAGGTTCCAAGTACAGTCCACCCTTTGACTGACCCTTAGTGCATCACAGGCAAGGGACATGGTGCCAAAAATACATAATCCCAAGAAATCTGCATAGCTCTCATGTTGCTTTGCAGGGTATGCTGAAGGTCTAATGTTTCCCAGGCTGCAGTCAACATCAGGAAAAGGTTTTCTAGATTTGGGAGAGAGTATCTGTAAGAAAGACAAAAGCCAGACACATGTAAAGCAAAAAGGCAGTTATAACAATATTATTTGGAAAAGGCTATATATTATTCTTTCTAGTAGTCATAATATGCATTTTTATGATGCCTTCCAGCTGAGGGTTTCATTTAGTAAGCATTAACTATTTATTCATGTGGGATTTGCAAAGGACGTGATACACATTATTAATACCATTTGGGGTATAACTGATTTTTTTCTAACTTATTTCGATTTTATTAGGGATTTTAAAAATCTCGGTGTATGCTGTAGTATGTATCTATTTAAAACCAAATTCATTTCAAAGAAGACCTTTTAATAATGACATCAATTTCTAGGTCAGACATTTTCTCTTCTGAAATTCTCACTTGCCGCTGTACAATTTGTCTTACATTGTACAGTCTCTTATTCAAAGAGAACTTTTAATCTTTTATGGAGACTTGATAGTCCCTGATTCATAAAAGAGTAAGCTCAGCCAGAGAGTAAAAGCTGGCATGAGAAAAATAAGAGCTAGACAAATATCTGTCAGGAATGATTTAGCTTTAATTGGGGCCAGAACCTTGACAAGGTGATCTTGTGAGATCATCTTTATTTCTGGTCCCATTTTTTATTATTCCATGAACAACTTTTCTTGACAGGACCTCTTTTCTTTTCCATTGTGTGAGTCAGAAGAGGGGAGAGCTAAGTGTTTAACCTCGTGGTGTGGGGACATTTCATCCAACTCCCACCCAACTTCAGAAAATACACCTTGAAATACAGCTACATAGTAAATATTATTTATTTATTTATTTAATAAGTAAGTCTAATCTTCCCTTTTCTGTCAAATCCAGTGAACAAGACATTTAGAGTTCATTGGTAAGTGCTTCAGGAAATTTGGCATATCACCACTATATATATCTATGTATACACACTACTATATATATATTATATACATTATAAGTCCAAATCACTATAAATGCTCGAGTTACACAAGTCCTTCCTTATTCCCTCCTGTCCAGCAAAGCAGGACTGCACCAGATTTTTCTGTTTGGTTTGGTAATTCATTCACCTGCAAACAGTTCACAAAGTGAGAGATAAAAGCTGTTAGATGAGGAAATGACTGTGAGATATTCACTCACCTCTAGAAGACCAGAAATGTCTATCAGCAATTGGAAAAAAATTACTGCAGTAAAATAATCCAAACCCACTGACATTTCAAGGTGTTTGGTCTTGTAATTCAAGACAAGATATTATCATCTAGAATTTTCAGCCATGAATACACATTTATAGAGTGGGGAAAAAAAAGGGACAGAAAAAAAAAGAAGAATCTACTGTTTCTGTCATGCCATAAAAATTGAATGACCTAGATGGTGCAGTATCTATGCTGCAGCTTGTAGTGCCAGGTAAAGGGCATGAGTAAGAGGGACAAGATGATAACTGAATGAATCTTTGCTTTTCAGATTGCTCTTTCTCTATCCTTCCTCTCTCAAATTAGGCTGTAGCCGACAAGCAGGTAAAGGAATCACATGGAGTCAAATAAATACTTTGTTCATATTTAAAACACACTTGTCCTTTTGAGAATTTTTTAATGGATGGAACGTGTTTGTTTTCTCTGTGATTTTTTAGGAACACCTTTATCTGTTCAGGCAACTGAGCTGTGTTTTTCCCAACACCATCAGGCTATCACTGTAATGTCAAACAGCATCACAACTGGTCTGTAGCATCAAGAAGGCAGATTTTGAAGATGATGCAAAATTCAGGGACTTTGCACAGTGCTGAGGTCTCCCTTGGTCACAAAATGCTCTTTTTAAAATTGTTTGTACCAGGTATACAAAGCCAGAACTCATAGGATGCAAGGTTGCCAGAAATCCAATTTATCCCTGATACTTGCTTTCAGTAATTTTAGAGACATAGGAGAAAATTTGCTCTTAACCTTTAGTTTTAATGAATCTTGGCTGTTCTTAAGTAAAGGAGGAATAAGGAAAAAATAATGAAAGAAATGTTAAGCTTGTAGCATATTTACCATCAGGCTATTTTTGGGTTTTTTAAGTCTTCCGGAGGGATAAATATATTTTATGCAGCTAATGTCTAAGAAATAGTAGATTCACTGAGCCCTCTCAGTTCATACAAATCTAATACCTTTGCAAGGAAATACTTTTGCAAGCCTGCATGACCATCACTCCCAGACAAGTTCCTTGCTACCTGTAATTGATGGAAGCTAAAAAAATAAACATGGAAAACTGATTGATTTCATACAATTTTTTCCCAGTTAAAGCAAGGAACTTTCTAAGGCTTCTGACCTTTGGAGGCATTATGTTATCCTGCTTGCACAAGTATGTTGCTTGTACGCCTGTGGAGTCTCGCTTAGACCTGTTGAAGAGGATTAAAAAAAAAATCATATTGTATGGGGTTCAGTTTGTTGGGAAAAGTCGGGGACATGCCCACACAGACGTAACATTACTGGAAAATTGATTTGTCTAGGAGAAGGACAGTGAGTACAGAAATTTAGGTCTCAGTGAGAAGGTATTACTAAATATGTTTCGGTGGCATCATTTGATAACAACTCTTTCTCCTTCCACACATCTTGTGTTAGCAACTCTGCCCATTTGTCCGGACACAGAGGAAATTGGATAAATTCTGGAGTTCTCTCAGTTTTTTGTAATTATATGATCGCTGTATTAATGCCTTTAATAAGTTCTTACTTTTAGGCGATCTTCACAAATGCTTCATATTTGAGGATTAATAAAAATGTTCATTTTAACTGTTCAACCTTATTCAAGCAGGATTTTATGGAGACAGTACATGGTTTCATCTTTCAATCTCTTCCTGTGGACACATGGGTAATAAAAGTATATGTATTAGAATATGTCTTTTATAAGAGCCATATATTTGACCAAGGCAAGACTGTATGAGCAGACAAATTCATGTTCAGATTTCAAAGGGACCTATAAAAAGCTTATTCATCTGCCTTAATAACGCCAGTGCTAAGATTTGAATTTACCACTTCTCCATAAATACTACTTAAAATTTCATTTCAGGTGTTCTGCATGGGATACACATAAAAATCAAGGTTCACAGAACTTATGGCTTCCTCTCAATACAGTCTTCAATGGCCTGCATTAAAACCTTTGGAGTCCTGATAAAGAGACTGAAAGATGCCTTTTATTTTTAAAACATCATGTGAACAATAATGAGTGAGTGTGAAAAGCTGTAAGTCTCTTGCAGAGTCTTGTAGACGTGTCTGTAACATTGATGATAATTCTGGCAACAGGCAGGTGTTGTAAGTTCTGCATTTTTCCAAACATGCCGATGAAGTTTGCCCAATCTTCCAGTGGCACATCATTCCTTAAACAAATATGGTAGGAGGACCTCTTGATCCTCCCAAGTTATAAAGGCAAGGACTCAAGTGTAGAGGACACTTCTGGAAAAACTGAAATAAAAATACTTTTCACCTATCAGTTCTAAGACCTATATTGCTCTGGTGGCTGAGGAACAACTTATGCCCCCAAAATGTCTGAGAGAAATAATATCTCTGCTCACCCACTTGGAGAAGAGGATTTTTATCACACGGAGGCAGATTATCCCAAATATGCCTTGAATTTCCCATGTTAATGAATTGGTTTCTTCATATTGTTTTTGTGTGGTTACAGACAAGTTTTTATCTTCACTTCTTGAAAGACCTTGTTTTTTTTATTCAACAATTGCCATTTTAGGTTGGCTAAGCTTGATAGAAACTGCAGTTCTTAGGTAGATGATAAAGATATTAAAGAACAAAAATTCCTTGGAGGAAGAAACAAGAGCAGACACCCTCTCATTTCTTAATGACTATTTTTAAGGTTTGGGGGCTTCTTTGTTTGTTTGTTTTTGGTAAATAGACACCTTGATTTAGAAAGCCAGTTTTGGTTACAAGATCCTTCTCAGACTAGTGCCCAAAAATCGCTGAATTTACCAACATTTAATTAGGTTGTTTTTCTTTAGAATATACAAAACCAGTACAGAATATAGAAGAAGTTTTTAGAAGGGACCAAAGGGCAACTCCTTGTAGCATTCATACATTCAAAAGTAATTTAATCAGCTGAAGAAATATCGTTATAGTTGTCTTGCTATGGTAGGACACTAAACCTGCCTTAAAATGCTTCACCACAGTGAGAAAATATCACTGAAGGAGGTTTTCATCAACAGTAATTTAATGTATATGAAGCTATCTGCTGAACTTCAAACAAGCTAGTTTGAACATTTGAACTTTTCCTTACATTAACCCACTTCTCCCAATTTAGAAGAGAAGTTTTAAAAAAATATAGTTTAGAGGAGAAAAACTGTAGGCCTGAAGCTACATAACTGATATTTTGTAAAGGAAAACAGCAGAGAAAAAGCACACACACAGAATTGGGGTCCCCCAGCAGATTGAAAAATAATGCATTTTCAAAGATGGAGTTCTTTGCTTCCTCATCACTTACCTTTTTTACTTGTTTTTTTTTGTTCTTTTTTTTTTTAATGTTTAGTAACTAGACAATAAAGCACATTTGTACTCCAACAGAGACGGCTGAAAATATAAGAGAAATCTTGACAGAGGATGCAAACACCTCTCCTGTCTCTAAATGCCATCCAGCCTTTAATTAATCATGCACAATATATTTTAATTATAGTGTATATAAATATAAGCATTTGTTAATTATAAATAATTATTAAATTACTCTGAGGCAGCATTTAGCAAGGTTGTTATAAGCTACTTTTGTGGGAAGTAAAGTAATGTACCTCTTGGTATAAAATTACTGAAACTTTAAGTTATGATGAACTAACTGTGATTATCTTTTCTGGGAGAGAGAGATGTATTCTTGAAGTTGGATATCTGGAATGCAGAATTTATGGATCACAAGGACAGTTTGCAGAAATCAGAAGATAGAGAAGAGATTAAGACTCAGTATACATGTTGGAAAGTCTCTACTCAAGGAAAAAGATAATAAAAATATGAAGTATTTACATATATGTAGTAGACTGGGAATTTGCCAGTCACATAACCCCCTAGCAAGAGTAAAGTAATTCCTCACTCACCAACACTAAAATTACAGTGCTAGAGAGTTTTCTTTATCCCAGTGATTTTGGATGATGTGGTAATAGAAGCAACACCCAGAGATTGTGTCAAGGAACATTTAGATATTTATTTTCATCTTCTTGACTAAAGATGTGCTACAGCCAAGTACCAAGACACCACTTGGTGTCACTGGCGGTGCCCAGGGACCCTCCAATTTCAGGGTCACTGGGACGTCATGGGTGAATGCTCCCTGCCCATACCAGACCTGCAGCCAGTCACATCTTCCAGTCCCTTCTAGGGCTGCTCCCACTCAGCAGGAACAGGCGCAGATGGGGGCCAGATGGGACTGCCCTGGAGAGCATCCTCTGACATGCTGGCTTCCTCCTCCATGCTGGAATGTGGGGGGCCACTGGAGGTGGGAGCACACCCCTGGAAGGCAGAGCTGTCCCCAGGGCTCTCATCCTCCTCCCTGGCTGCATGGGAGCGGCGCAGCTTCCAGACCTCCTGGCTGCACTGGGTCTCAATGATGCCGAGGATGCCATGGATCAGTGGGGCGGTGTGTTCCTGAAGGCGAGGCTGCAGCCTCTGCACCAGCCCATCCCTGTTCGGCCCGAAGACGCAGAGGGCGAGCAGGACACTGCTTTCTGCAGTTTTTACCTGCCACCACTTGTCCCTGTATATCGTCTCCAGCCTCTGCTGCAGCCAGGACCGCACGGGATCCAAGAGCGTCCATCGTCTCCGGAAAAGCTCTGCCCAGAGCTCAGGCAGGATGCCACCCACAGCCTCTGGCTCTGCAGGCCCCTGCCCAGGTGGGGACAGTGTTCCCTTTGAGGATGCTCCAGGGCCGTGGGTGTTTACATTCCCTGCCTGGCTGCTGCTGGCCTCGGGTGGCTCTTTGGAGGGCCTGGTGACATAGTGCAGGCAGTTCCCCTCCTGCTCCGAGAAGCTGATGGTGGAGATGGGTCTTCTGCAGAGTGGGCAAGCGCGGTTCCCCCGCAGCCAGCGCATGATGCAGCCCAGACAGAACTGGTGGCGACAGGGCATCGAGTAGGCAACGTTATCCAGAGCATTGCAGCAGATGGGGCAGCTCCACTCCCTCCCTGAGGCCATGGCTACTTCTTTCTGCAGCGTCCCAGCTCAGGAATTCATAGGTACCCCAGTGTCCACATGAACTTACAGAGAATGAGGGATGTGAGGTCACAATCCACCTCCCAGTGATGTCTCAATGCACCAGCTGATGTCACCCTCCACTGCCCAGTGATGTCACAATGGAATAATCACTTGGCTGTCTGAAAAGTCTCCCAACTAAAATTCAATGCTTAAACACTTCCAGGAACTCTACCTAAAGTTTTTGTGTTGCCTGCATTTTAAGGCTACCTAAAAGTGTGAAAAAACCCTCCAAAATTAAAGCACCCATGCAGGGA
This sequence comes from Mionectes olivaceus, assembly GCA_035041425.1. NCBI lineage: Eukaryota > Metazoa > Chordata > Aves > Passeriformes > Tyrannidae > Mionectes > Mionectes olivaceus. The sequence goes on along the minus strand of JAWWMA010000100.1, from coordinate 10,294,636 downwards.
GAGGTGAAGTCTATCCCTTCTTGCACTGGCCTGAAAATCCAGGAAAAAAACCCTCTGAGTCACAGGACTGCGGAGTTTATTTGGCATAATTTTACCTGAGTCGCATCCAGCCATTTCCACCATACCTCAGCCTGAAACTGCACCTACTGGTGATCAGGCAGAAAATAAAGCTCAGTGTTCATTCCACCACTGGCCTTCAAAAAAAAGACTAGTGTAATGTATCTTGGTATCTTGATGTATCTGGAGAAATGTTGTGACATAGATTGATTGAATGCTCTTGACCAGTTTGATTTATTACATCAGGTGTGAGCTGCAACTCATCAAGAATTGAGATCTGAATAACAAACATAATTTATATAGATTAGCAAAGTTGCATAAAAAATCAAGAGCTATGAGAATGCAGTGGCATATTTGTTATTCATATTTGAATAACATTTGTTGAAGAATTCATATGTTTCAGAAGTTTAAAATCATCCAACTCCAGCAGTTCCTGAGATAATAAAAATATATAAAATAATATAAATATATATAATAAGTATATATAAAACTATAAATATATATAAAAACTATATATATAACAAAACAGGCCTTTTCCACACTAAATAATATTATAATTCTATGACAAATATATATAAAATATTTATTACCTATATAAATTTATCTTTGACTTCAACATTTGGCTTGCTACTTAGAATTTATCAGCCACACTTCACTGTCTTTTACATACTTAACACAATAGTTGCATTTTTTTCTGAAGAGCTTTGTAGAGGTGTAGGTCTAAACTGTGGTAAAGTAACACCAAAGTGCAGACCACTGCAGCAAGTTTATACTTTCCAGTTGGAGTTTGATGGAAAAGTGATTGCAGTAAGGTTCATTCTGTCTGAATGGTGGAGAGGTAGCAATTATCCTAACACAAAACAGTATCACAGTGGTATTTGTCAGAATATCAGTACAATTCTTACTGGAAACTACAGGCCATCAAGAATAAAATTAATGAGGTCAAAAGAATTAACTTGGAAGAAGGAAAATTTAAAAAAAAAAAAAGCATTCTGTGTTTGATGAAAACACTATACAGCATCACAACTCAATCCAAAATAGCTATTCAGACCATGAACTGTATTTGCCTGATAAATGAGCAGTACTTACCTCTCAGGATTAACCTACATTTTGCATTAAAACTCATTAGTTTAAGAAACAGATTGTACCACTGGACAGAAAATCTGACATAAGAACAGCAAGACAATTAAACTGCTGTAGATTTTACTTTAGCTTGTACCTTTAATAGCACACTTAAGGCCTTTCTCTAATTTCTGTAATGCTTGGTTGAGAAATCATCCACAGGCCACTTGTTGAAACTGTGGGATCCTCAACACAAGAGTAAAGACTCAGTCCTGTGGAACTGATTAATAAAAAACCTTCTCCACACATTTGAAGTCATATTTCTGATTAAATCATATAATATCATAGAATACAAGTTAGCACATCTACACTAGGTGTGCTATTTAATTGGATATTAGGGATTTGTCTTATGCTACAGGTTCAAGAGTTTACCCTAATAAAAAATTCCAGCAAAACATATTATAACCAGAACCCTGTGTGCTCTGTTCAATTGTCACCACATTTAAAATAATGAAGATGTAACATACAGTCCCTTTCAAAGCAACAGTGAGAAATACCAGGAGCAGGAGATACAAACACCAGGGCAGGGATCCCTGTTTCATCATCCTCATCTAGATAACAACAGCTCCCATACCACACTGGTCTATTACATGGCATGGGGATATTTAGTGGTGTAGAGTAATAAGCACTACATTAATTACATAATCCAGTATCTTACAGTTCAAACACCTCATCCTTTAATGCTAACTGACTCCATCTACTTGTGGCAATTGCTTTCCTGTAGTGTGGCAGGGACTCCTGATGTTGAGTCTTTCTGATTTGTCGGTGATATGCTGTACGCAAGAAGCAGGATTATCCCGAAAGTGATGCTGATGGGGGATCACTTCCTGCAGTTGGTGCTGAATCCGTTGGTGTTGGATCTGCTGCTGGCTGAGCTGGAAGGGAGGCTTTCTGGTGGATTCTTACTAGTCTGGACAGTATCCATCGTGGACCTGCTCCTGTGGAGACACAAGCGTGCCCTCTTCCCCAAACAGTTAAGGGGACAGGGCCGAGCCATTCTCCGGTCAAGATGTCCTTGCATTTTACCTTAGCTCTGCAGCAACTGATTTCCAAGACAGAAGATTTTGCAGCAATCATTACAACCAGTGAACACTATCACACGGTAAGGTGAGAGTATGAAAGTGTTTATAACTGGCTTGGTATTCTGACACATCACCACACACTCTGTGTCGGGCTGCCAAAGGCAGTAAGACTTCAAATAAATAAATAAATAAATAAATACAGTTGTCTGATTTTCATAGCACTTAAGCTTCACTAAACTTTTGAAAACCAGGATTTGGGGGTTTGTTCACACAAAACATCATAAAACTGTTTAGTTGTTTATTAAGATAATCTACATCAAAATCTACAGTATAATGTAATTTCTTTTCTCATCCTCACTTCTTCCATAAGTAAGGGCACATTTAGGCAGCACTTCACATAAAGGCAGCATTTCATTTGCTAAATATGAAGGTATAACATTAAAAAAAATAGGGATGTTAGTACTGGGGGGTGGGGGGAGGGAAGGTCATACTTGAATAGTCATTAACATTTCAAAATGAAACTAGAAGAATGCCTCTTGATCATGACTTTGTTAATTTCAGAGGAAAAAAATGAGACTTTCAGAACCAATGTATTCCACTGCTAGTGAACTTCTGTTATTGCTTTGCATCACATTAGTACTAATGTGATATTTCAAAATTTGTCAGGTTTCCACCTTCAGGCTTCACTCACAAATGCAGTAGAAAGTCTCAAACAGAAGTCTTATGAGCAGCAAGTTTGAAGTTTTCTACACCACGTCTGTCGGGATTCTTCTGGGGGAATAAAAATTTACCTTTAGGACTTCAGTGGGTCTCAATAAGAAGAAGTTTATTTTAGTCTGTCTCAGGTTGAACTTGGCTCCCAGCCAAGTGCCTGGACTATGGTGAAAAACTTCCCTCCTGCCTCTTCCTCTCTTCGAACAGACCAAAAAGATCGCAAACTGGTGTCCAAAATTCTCATGTTTCTTTTGTTCACTTGCAGTAGGAAAATCTCACTCACTGATACTAAATGCTTAAAAATTAGAGGACTGAAGTCCCACCATGTCTGGTGATGTCTGGAGCCCCTTACAGTGACACTAAGAAAACTGAGAGCGTGTTTAGACAATTGCTTAGAAATTACACACCGGAGAGCTGGTTGGTCTGGACAGAGACAGAAATATGTCAAATCTCATGGAAATATGTGTTGAAAGAACAGCCAGAAAGAGAAGACAGTAACAGGCAGACTCCTGCTTCATCCCAAAAGAGCTCCAAGTTTACAGAAACCAATTAGGGATCAGTGAAGATGAGCAACGCAAGATTGTTCAGGAGCTTCCCAGATAGGTCTAAATTAGACTTTTTCCTTTGTAGTGCTAGCCATTAAGCAGCACACACAATACTGCAGTTGCAGGCTTCAAAACCAGATAGGAGATATTTTAGGAATTAAATGTTTTTAGCTCTTGCACCTTTAGTCCTGGTTACATTTACTTAAACACAAAATGTTGTGTAACTAGGTACCAAAAAAATGGTTTTTTAGGCTGAAAAATGTCTCGACACTGTTCAAAAGACATAATGTAAGCTTATACAAAATTTGTTGAGATTTAAAAATATGATGACAAGTGCTCTGGTAAGCATGTTCAGGAGATTATGGATTTATGACTTGGTTGGAAGAATTGTTCCCAAAGCAAGTCTACAGGATAAATATTTTCTTAATAAAATTTTTAATTCATATGGGGAAGATCCTAATCCAGGTGTTCCCCCACTGTACATGTAAGTTATTCTTAAACATAGACTTTTTTTTCATATTGTACTGAAAATAAAGATCAAGGTAAATGGAAAATATTCAGAAGACGGGAAGTAGAAGAAAGGGGCAGTGGTGACACAGGCACTGAGTTTCTTATTTACCTTTGGTGAAATAAGACTTCAAAAAAAACACCAACTCCCCCCTACAAAAAAACCACCAACAGCCTCCCCCCCCCAAAAAAAAACCAAACACCAAAACAAACAAACAAAAAACTGCAGCATAAAACAACTATAACAATAAGCCCATAAAATTTATTTCATTGTCACACTTTGGCATATCTCTTGATGACAGGAACTGGGAAACTACCTTATTTTGCTACTCCTGTTTAGCTGTGTATGAATCCATAGGATGCTATTTCATACCCAGTTATTTTAGGTTGAGGATATGTGTCTCAACCCCAGTTAGTCCACTACACATTTAAAAGTAAATTCATACAGAACAATTCCTAAAACACTCAAAATGGAAAAATCTTGACATGATACTAAATAAGATCATTCCTTGCAAAACAATATAAAGCCGAGCTAAATTCTTGGTCAGAAAAGTAAGTCAGGCTTTATAAATTTACTTTTATCCATTGTAAAGAGGTCTCTGGTGAGGAATTTCCAACTTAACAACTTACTTTCAGATTAAAGTTAAGTGAACATCACCTGAATTTATCTGTCTTCTTACCTAAAGAAAATAATTATTAAAAAAATGTGTTTATTTAGGCAGTCTAAAGCACACCAAAACCCACAACACCTGACTACAGCTATTACGCTACATAATATCTGTGTCTACAAACTGAAGTTTTCAGAAGAGACAGAAGGTAGACAATCAGTAAGAAACACACAACTTCCACTCTTCATAAAACTGCAGGGAGAAAGTGAGTGATATCAAAATTAATTTAACCATAGATTAGCTCTTTAACTGAAGTCTCTTCAAATTATATTCAGTACCAGTCTGAAGATTAGGCTGGCCAATAAGCTCCAGCTCTGTTCCAGAAGCTGCAAAGGTAAGGACTTGATGCTCTTGTCTGAAGATTTCAACAGTCTGTGTGTATGTTTAACTAAACTGCTGAGTCACATTAAGACACAGTACATATTCTATTTCCTCAATATTTACTATGAGGTTTTTTTCCAAATTAACTATGTCATAAAGTTGATTGTTTCTCAAATGATGCACAAGCATCTTCTAGGAACCCAGCCGTGAAAGACACTAATCATCAGTGATTGAGTTACTGCAGCTCAACAAGTCACGTCATGTCCACAGTTCCCCTGAGAGCTCCAGAACTAAAATAAACCATGGAAGCACTGCATTTGGTGAAGCCCACGGCAACTGTTATACCACCTTTAAGAGTACCTATCTGGCCTGGACCCTTCAATATCATGTAAATCACAAACAAAGCAGACCAAACCACCCAAATTAAGCTAAATACCCGCAAATAAATGAATTTGCGGGCTATTATAGGTCTGAAGTAGTGGAATAAATAAATGGCATAAAAGTGTGCTAAGAACAAAATCTTTAGATATTTGAGTACATCAAACCCTCCTAAATAATAAAATATGCTTGGATAAATATTCCCAGACACCACCTTGTAAAAGACATTAGGAGAGGCTGTTGAATGGGTGACAAAACACACAAAGCCCTTGTAAGTTCCTTAATGGCAATGCTCTGCATGCACAGTAAGTAGTTTCAATACATGTGGTTGTTACACTCTCCTTTTTATCACCAGTCTGAAGAGGAAGATATAATCTGGTTCCATCCCAGACTGTGAGTGCTGCCCATTTGCCTATGAAATACCTTAGTATTGACTACAGAAGTGAGTTCAGAGGAGGCCACCAAGATGATCAGAGGGAAGGAGCACGTCTTACATGAGGAAAGGCTAAGAGAGCTGGGATTGTTCAGTCTGGAGAAGGCTGGAGAAATCTCTGGGGTGACCTAACTGTGGCCCTCCAGGACCTGAAGGGGCTGACAAGAAAGATGGAGAGTGACAGGACAGGAGAGAGCCTGGAGTGACAGGACAAGGGGGAATGGCTTTCCACTGCCAGAGAGCAGGTTTAGATGGGCTATTAGGAAGGAATTCTTTCCTGTGAGGGTGGTGAGGCCATGGCACAG
>JAWWMA010000100.1:10271133-10285840 GCA_035041425.1 Mionectes olivaceus | reverse complement strand
CAAAAATGCTTTACTTCCAGTGAAACCCAAGCATTGATTTAAAGAACATGGGGGAATAAAACTAAAACAGATACCCAAGCAATTTTCTTTCAAACCTGGCAGTCAACCATAAGACTGAATTAGCACAACTACCAGAGATTAAATTCTAATGAGAGGGAAGTAGGCAGAGGCATTTGACAAGTCATGTTTTCCAAAAAGGCAATATATGCAGTGAAAGGAGCAGAACTGGTCTACCTGGTTAAACATAATACAAAAGTGTAATTAAAATATAGGTAATATTTAGCCTGTTAATTGTTTAGGTATAGTTTGGTGGGGTTTTTATACAGTTTGGCAGTACATTTTCTGGTTAGAGCCAACATAAGCTTAGGAGTTATTATCAATAATGAAATTTATTTCATAACTAAGAGGAATATTGCAGTCTATGCAGCTTGACCTAATTCCCAGCTCACTGCATCCATTTTTCTTGTCGGATCAAAAAAGCTAAACATGGAACAAACCATTGTGTACTGAATTTTTTTCACCAGTGCACATCAATTTTTTCACAGCAGGACATGATGAAGAATCTGGAGAAATTAGGACATAATGGTGTGACTGACTTGGATGATGTGGGAAATTTATGATGCAAGAGATGGAGGCAACAGAATATCATTGAAATTATTTAAACCACAGCAATAAATTTGCTGAATTTTAAGCAAGCTGAGTGAGTCTAAAAGAACACTCAGTAAAAGAATAAAGAATCAATTCAGTTCACAGTTGGATTCTCAATCTCACAAGGAGTTCACTGTAGCACTAACTGCAGTGAAATTCAAATTGTGATGTCAGGGTACTCAGCTGTTGTAGATATTGACTTCCAGTGAGTCACTGAAGACTATTAACTTACTTTTTACCTCATTAGTCACCCCAGAGCCACCACTCCTAGTAGAAACATAGATACACTACATTTTTCTCTCATTCCAAGAGAACCTGTAAAAGGAAAGGTCATAAAAAACTTAGTATATTTAACATGTTAGTATATCTAATAAGGAAGTTGCAAAAGAAAAACACAAATAAAAGAAGTAACTGAAGTAACTGTGTTCATTTGGTCCTTGCCATACCTCACAATACACTATAACGGGACAGATTGTGTGCTCTGTACTTCACAGAGTATCTCCTGTGAATGAAAACTAGCATCCTTCATACCGTCAAACATGTGCAAATGAGCCCAGGAAAACAAAGAAGGCTCTCAGGGTGCTGAATTATAACTTTTGATGTGTTTTGGACTTTTGAAAGGAGTGTTTGTCCAGAGCAGGATGAAGGCTGGACAGACATAGTGCAGCTGTGAATTTCCAGGGAGGCTTGATGCTTTTAATCATCTGTAGGCTGGAGAGAAGAACAAGGTGGTGCCACAGAGATCAAGATTAAAGGTCCTGGAGCTGTTTAGCTTGGCTGGGATTCACTGCCAACATGAACGAGTACTGCTGTTTATTGTAACAGTTCTAACTATGCTCTGTTTATGGCTCTAACATTTCACTAACACTATTCCCTTCTTTCCCTTCAGTTCTCCTTCACGTTCTCTTCTTTTGCATACTTCAGTTCTCTGTAACAGTTCACAGGGCATTTTTTTCCACTTATTTCCCAAGTGCCACCTTTGCCACTTTCTGTCACACCAGAACCTCTAAGTCAATAAAGTGATCTTGCATATGAGGTCAAATTATAGCAGCCAGTGTAAAAATTGTTCAAGTCGGGGTTAATGAATGAAAACCTTTCTCAGTTCATAAATAAAATAGTATGATGGGGGGGAGGGGGTGGGCATTCCAGTTTAGTGTGATATGTTTTAAATGTCACTTGGAGAAGAAATTCAGTACAGGTAGCAACTTCCTCCTGGGTGTTTCCTCCCTCTGGGGTAGAAAGTTCAGCATTGGAGTCAATTTCCACACTATTATGTGTTGGGAACGTCATCACAAATCAGTGAAATTCCATCCAAAATTATAAAAACTATGTTGAACTACCAAGAAGTCAACTACTCTTGAAGCTTGGATTAACGCTCACTTCTTCAAATTTCATACCTGAAAGATGAATAGCTACAGATCAAATGTTTCTATGGCAACAGCTAATTTTGGTGACTAATCCCACAAACTAAACAGCTGAACAGAAAATCATCAAAGAAGCAATGAAAGTCAATTATTAACCAAACTCACAGATCAGGATACATTCACACAAACTTTTCATTGCATATTTTGAGTACAACATTATTTTTAAGATATTTGAGCTGTGGAAATTTTAGTAAGTACAGTAACACACTTTCATATCCAATATTACTTTTGTCTGTTCAAGTGAACTTTGAAAAACAATGTCTTTTTGTTCTCAAATGTCAAACACCAAGAGCTTATTTTATTTAAGTTCCAATAATTTCTTGTACAAGGTTATAATCTGCACATAGGTGATATCTTTAGGAACAGTATATAATAGATTTGCTATGTAGAAATTGAAGAAACAAAATAAATTATAGTTAGCTCAATTTTGCCATTGTTTATGGATACAGCAATATTTAAAAATACTTGAAAAGCAAGAAAATTATTTCATTTCTAGTTAAGTATTAGTTTTGGTTTTCCCCTGCCCATAATAACATAGTTCATTACACAAATTATTGGCTCTATGTGTCATTGGTAAATTATTCTCAATTTACATGATAGTACAACAATAGCAGTGCTAACAATAAAGCACATTGCTGGCATTGATTTTATGTATGTAGTTATAAGAATATAATGAAGAGATATATATCCAAATATATTTCCAAAGAACTGACACACACATGACTTAGGCATTTTTATTACCACAGTCATTAAATGGTGGCAATAACAGACAAGACCTATGTCTTTTCTTGGTGGAAATACACATGTGGAACAGCTCTTTTCCATTTCACTCTTCATGTTCTTATCCCAGAATTTTTCAGATCTGGGGCACACAAACTAATAAAGTCCACGTGTCCTACAGTAGTTGTATTGCAAAGGGGAATTATTACCAATATTAACAAACTTCATTTGGAAACAAGCTGGTAGCACTATGTAAGAGTATTATTTGGGTACAGCTTTGTTTCATCATAGTTGTGATAACAACTCCCTTCTACTGATGCTCAGCCAACACCATTATGGATACAGAGTTTCAGTAGCAGAGTTGGATTTGACTAATATAAAATTACTTTAGGTAATTATGGTGGGCTTTATTCCCCAGAATAAAGTGTGTGGTTCCTTATCCTACTTTTCTGGCAATAACAAAAGTCAGATCAGAAAAGGGGCAGAGTTTGCTAATACACCACTCACCCTCACTGATCCCCTTTAGAACTGTTCTTTTCTAGTGAAACTAAAGATGCTTACCTGTAACATTCCATCTCAGCCAAGATTTCAAGAACAGCAGGTCACACCTCAGAGTGCTGTTCTGAGCACTTTATTAACCCAATTTCTACAGATCTGTGTCTGACTCAGAAACTTCAGAGAGCCTCCCCTTCCTCCTGACGTGCAGCTCTGGCAGGGAATCAAATTTCCCTAAGCTGCATCCAAATTATTACTATGAACTTTTACACTTAGTGACTACAATCATTGTAATACAGAGGCATCATCTGCTGCAGTTAATTTTCCAGACCAAATTTGCACATCTGTACAGATGTGTTCTATTGCTTGACTTCAGGCAGGTTTGTTGAGAACTGCTGTGGATCGAAAGTAGATTTGCTCTAAAGGCATTGTTTTAAATTGGAATTGAAGAGTCTCTTGTTCTGTTGTTTGGGTTTTTTTCCATGTATAATACATGACCTGTCAATACATACTGCATAATTCTTACTGTAGTTTTATTCTGCAGGATGCCATTCATATGACTCAGAATGCACCCTAGGAGATACAAGGGTAAAGTTTATTCAGTTAAGGAGTCTGACTAGAAAACTAATTTCCCAAAGGCGATTACTGAATTAACTCAGTCTGGATGACCTTTGGACAATGCTGGAAAAATTTTCTTTTCTTAATAAACTTATGCACCATAAACAGAACACTTTTCATAACGTGAAGAAATCCTATTGGTGCAACTTTCTTTAACTTGAGAAAAAGATAAGCTAATATTTTCCTTTTGGTCCTCTAAGGCCTTCACCACTATTAACCTGCTTTAAATAGGTGTTACTTGGATTTGGTGGTGAAAAATCTCTACTAAACACATAGAAGAGAAAGAAAGGGGGAGAACACATAGGGCATTGCCAATTGGACCAGTGTGAAAAATGACCTGAGAAAAAGCAAGATGAGAACACACAAGATGTAATGATATGAGTTAAATCCTAGGCCTCTGTGAAGACAAAAGCTCTCATAATTCAAAATAGTTGCAGGAATCAAGTTTAAAACAAAATCCTGAGACTAATTCTATTTTCAGGAGAAAAAATGTAATGTTGAGTGGGTTTCTGAAAGGCCTAATATATGCATGTAGTTCACATGGATCAAAGGATAGGATATATTTTGTACAGATTATTTTGTCAGAGAAATTAATGTAAGCATGTTTTTAATCTTTTAATCTATTTGATTTGATTTTATCTATTATACATTGTACTAACATGGGAAACTTTTTTTTCCCATTTTATAAACTTCAAACAGGTTGCATCCCGCTGACTGAGTGGTCTTTATATCATTAACTATTCCCTCCAAATAAAGCAAAGTAATGTTAGAGACATTTTTTCATTTCATTGGACTGGAATTTTGTGACTGGCTGTTGTAACGTGTGATTGGTGGTCCCTACCTGTGAGCAGCTGGGTTTTGGGTACACTATATTCTTGTAAACAGTGTTAACTGCCTGTCACCTAAAACAGCTGCTTTACCCAGTCGTTTAATGGAGCCATCACTGCTAAAAAAAAGTGCTACTGCAGTTCTGAAAGTTTCAAATTTATGTTCCCATATTTGAAGTGGTTTTGCTTTGTGCTAAATTTTTGAAGAGGGTTTGATCTGTGATTTGACATACTCAACATTTCCTAAGTGGGTGATTTTTGAGACTCGAACTGTGCAGACCTTACAGTTTTCACAAAATTTTTAACAACTACACTACAGTCTAAAGTGTTGACACATTTTCAGGAGCAAGTAAAGCAAGTGAAGCTGGTGAGAAAGTATGTTTTTGGGAAAGTGGATAGGCAGGAAGAAAAAGCAGTAAAATTGTGCTCTGTAGTATTACTCTGAGTTTGTTTGAAGCTATTGACAGTACTAAAGTGCAGACACTTCCTGAATTACGTTAAATACAATTTTTGTCGGCACTCAAGATTTTGCAAATTAAAAACATAAGCACCATGTTCCCCATGTCACCTTTCACTCCAGTTTCACGGCCAAAAAACAGTAGCATAGGAAGTTTTTGTGAGTTTTGTTTTGTTATCTTCTATACAACTTATTGGTTACTTTTATTTCAAAACTGTTAGTGGTGTTTGATGCTTTTTGCATCTGAAAAAGCTGAAAATAATTTTCTCTTTTCACTGAGCTTCAGTAATTTCTTCCAGGTCAGAAAAGGTCCTTAAGACCTTTTTTTCTCTTTGCCAAGGACAACTGGAAATCCACACAACCATGTGATGTGTAATGCCCAGACAGGATCAAACTCAGACTACTGTCACCTACAAGTTTAAAAGGGAAGTAAGGGGAGAACAGCAGCGAATGAGGCAAGGACTGTTTATTGACAGGAATGGCTGGCAGGGTAGAGCCGGTGAATTACTGCTCTTTTCAGGCCTTATCTTGCTGCCTGCACTCTGTCAAACTTCTTCTGAACTCAACAAAAGTCATGCCAGTGTATTACCCCTTTTAAGTCTGCAATTTTTTTATGCCAAAGAGACACTGAGCGGCCTTTGATGTGCACTGTGATGTTTTCTCCCAAGTGTGAGCCCAATGTATAACAACTGACATTACACTTTTAAGCGCTCACAAAAATGTCTAATGCCACCTTTTTTCTTTTTGTTGTTCTTGTTTTTCACCTTCAGAGAAATTAATTTCTCAAACTTTTGTTTCGTTTGTTTTCCTATGGGAAAATATACAGGTTTTCTAGGTTTTTTTCTCGGTTATGCTCTTCATCTTTCCCCGTGGATATGTTAAGTTTGGGGACCCATCTTCCTAGAGGTAACTGAAGGATCAGGGCTTGCACTGCAGGAAATCTGGAGGTTACAAAATTATTGTAATAATCGGCTTACCTATTCAACAATTAACTATTAATCTCAAACACATCAACAGAAATTAAGAGAGAAGGGAACTCAGGTGGTCAGATATGTTGTCTCTGCTACATTTTTTTACACCAAAGCATAAGGCAATCTTCTCTGAACCCATATGGCCACATCTTTTGGTCAGATCAGTGTCAAAATGTAGTTTCCCTATGCTTTTTCAATACAGAGATGTCAATTAACGTAAGATAATTAGATATTAATTCAGCATTTCAACAGAATTACTGTAATTCGTGCTAGTGTTGTTATGGTAGGTGCATAAGATACTCACTCTAAGCAGAATACCAGGTGAGAACTTTATAAGGTAGCGAAGTGACATACAATAAACACGGAAAAGTGTCTTGTGTCACCTCAGGACCCAGTTAATGTGCTGTCATTAGCAACATCACAAAAGATTAGAATAAAACTTCAATGTCTTGCTTTAATTACCTTAATGGATGAATGGGGGTATACAGTTTCATATTCATTTGGGTGCCATTTAGACTGGAGGGGAAAATAAGCTTTCATAAAGAAATCTATGTACTGACTATAAACAAGATGTTTTAGGTAAGGATTTACGGAAAACCTCTTCCAGTGGAGTTTGAGCCAAAACAGGTCAGAATTGATGAGCGTCTCGACAACACCTGGTAAAGGAGACCAATTCTTCAGCCCTGCCTTAAAAAAAGAGCTTTTTGGCAGAAAGTTCCAGGACAGCCTGAGCGATGAGAGATTTCAAGTATCTATCAGGCACTCTAACACTGGGAGCAGTGGAGTGTTGAGGAAAATAGTGCTCATCTTTGAGCAGACTCAGCCAGCTGCCAGCTCATCACAGTCACAGCATGCTCGGGTCCCACCTTGTAAAGCACAGAGTGTAATGAAGACTGGCATGAAAACACAGTGGAAGTGATGCTGAAACAGAAAAGCCCATTATAAGAGAAGAAATAATGGAAATGGGCATGAAATCCTGATATATTGAAGTGTCTGCAGGAGGAAAGGAAAGATATTGTAAGGTCATTATCTGAATGCAGGGTCAGTGAAGAGGCTGCTTTCAATTGGTTTGTATAAATGGTTTCCTTCTAGCAAGCAGCTAAATTAGAAATATTCCTGAGGTTATAAAGCTGTTTGAAAGAAGCAAAACCAAAACGATGCAGTTATGCACTTCTCTCAACAAGTACCTGAATTATTCAAAACAATGAAAAGAAAAATGACACAAACAAACTGTCTGAGCAGAGATTAAGGTCTTGAAATTTATTTACTGTAGAAACAGAACACATCCATGTACGGTACATGATCACAGGCTATAAATACTTCCAAGTTAATAATGAAAAATAGAATTATTTGCCAGCTGTGTTATCAGACAACCCCTGCAGTTTGCAATGAGGAAAAACCTAAGGTTAAAGATTTATTATAAGCTTGAGAACTATGTTTCTGTCTGAAAACTTAGTCATTACTATTGACAGTTGTCTCCCTTTCTGAAATTATACTTATTTGGATTTGTCTATTGGAATTTGGATGTAACATGGGCTATCAGACCAATGACAAAAGGTCAGGGCGTAAAAGTATATCAGAAGACGTGCAAGGTGAATCAAAATAATCAGAATCAAAATAATCAGAAAGGCAAGAAGGAAAAACAAAGGTATTGTACATTGTATTGAAACAGTACTGCTGTTTTTGTAACTGAGGTTTTCACTTAATAATATGCTTTATTTCATTTGCCTTTAATAACAATTTAAATAACAATTCAATAGATAATTTAGGACAATACATTATATATAAACATATTTAATAAATTATTTAATAATTTAATCAAGGCTCACCATAATATTTTAGAATTACCTTGAAGACAATGAAGATAATTATTATTATTGTTGTTGTTATTATCTTTACGTCTGTGGTGAGTTCTCTTTTTGCCCATAGCAAGCATTATTAACACTGATAGCAGGCTAAAACAGACATTCACTTATTTTAATTCTTTTTATATCAGGAGAAGCAATAAAGCAGTTATTTTTTGAGAAGAGGGAGTTCTTAAATTAGTTCCAAGTAACCACAGAATATTCTGGGTCAGAAGGGACAAAATAGATCATCAGAGTCCAACTCCTGGTCCTGTACAGGAGAGCCCCAAGAATCCCACCCTGTGCGCCATCTCAACTGATTATCAGTGATTAGGGGAAAACAGCAGAAAATAAGTCAAGTATATATTCACCTGGACAGTGTTATAAGGTGCACGGGGAAACTTATGCAGAACAAGAGACTGTCAGCTGGGACAAATGAGATGAGATCATTTCTTTCACTGGACAGGTATGTAACAGGACATGCGAACTGAGAGCTTAGTCTTACGGGATGAACATGAGACCACTACTCCTAGACCCTGTGCCAAATTTCTGATTCCTGGAATGTCCCAAGAGTTTTGATATATTTCTGTATAAACCCCACATTTGTTTACAAACCCTAGAGATCCTGGGAGAGGGCAGGAGGTTTGGGCAGTCAGTCAGTGGGCAGCCCAGGTGTAACCACAAGTTAGTTGTAGATGTGCTGGTTCGATCAGTGCACTCTTTCTGCTCTGCTACCTGCTTCCCTAATTCAATTTCATCAACCCGAAATTTCTCCTTCCCAGAACAGAGAGCACATTTGCTTTAGCATGAGAAAGCAGGCACTTTCAAATGGAGAGATGATGATATTGAAGCAGATTTCACAGTGCCTTTCTGGGACCACATAGGAAAACAATCCAAGGATGACAAGGATGCTTTCTGCCTCTCTGTGGTCCAAGCACCAGTTCCTGCTCACAGGATCGTCAGCAGTTGGGAGAACAGAACATGAATAGGATTTATACCCTGGCAACACTTGTTTTTAACAACAGATTTCCACTGTGTGCCCATCAGTGACTACCGCTATACTGTTTTGGTGCAGGGCACGTCTGGGACTTCTGGCTTCCAAAAGCCCTGTCAGATGAAAGGCACATGAGCATCCTCTATCTGCCTCACAGAGAGAAGAAATTCAGTGTGCCTAGGATGTGTTGCGCTTGCTGAGCAACTGATCTGAGGCAGAGCAGCCATTTTTTTTCAAGCTGCCAGGATTTGTGCAGATTCCAGCCTCAGCCCTAAAAGCCACCTTCCATGTCCAGTCCCTTAGGTGGAGCAATGCCTAATGTGCTGATCCTGGAGGCATTTAGAAAGGGAACTGCTCAGTGCTATCACGACAGAAATTCACTAAGGTACATCCAGAAGTAGAACCTTACATGTTTAAAGGTCTTTCAGAACCAGGCAGACAGAGATCTTCAGTGGGTTTAGGTCTGTTTATAAAATAAGAAAGAGTTCTGAGGATCTCAGAATCCTCAGTTTGAGGATCTCAACTTTGGGCTTGTGCAAAAACCCCACCTACATCTCAGCTTAAATATTTAAACTGCTGTGGATGGTATCGGGCATTGTTTTGGTTATTTGATCTAACCTGTCAGACTGGACTGCAGAAGTCCTCAGTAAAATGGTCAGTACTAGTGACTGCGTATCACTCCCTGTTTTTACCAATGAGATTACAGATCTGTTCTGTTGTTGTGGTTGACAATATCCATTTCTGTATTAGCACTAAATTATGCTGATTACAACAAAGCACCCTGGCTCTCGTACTGCCTATGACAGAACAACACATAGCATTTTTATTTCCGTTTCATAAGCTGGTTTTATCTGAAAATCAGTAATAAAGATACAGAACAAGCATAAAACAGTTCATCTGCTCACATCCTCCCCTTTATGGTTTCTTTGGACCAAAACTAGTTGTCTACTGCTGCTGTATCGGCTTTTCTGGTCCCACAGTGACTAATGCCCAGCGTCCTGCTGCATGATGCTCACTGTCACACACAGCCAGCTTCATCTTTGTGTATCTGAATCTCTTCTGATCCCTCTGCTTTTCCTCAGCTCCTTCTGATAAGCAGTTCACACAGTGGGAAATGAGTGGGTAGAAAAAAGCACTCTAATGAAAGCTAGACCTGGGCAAGGATCTCTGGTGAATTGGGAGGCACTCCACCTCACATGGCACTGCTTGAGTTTCTCTCCTGTGGAGAAAAGTGTTTCATCTTTCACAGATGATGGCTACATTCCTATTAGACTTGACAACCAAGGGAGAAACTAGACACTGACTTTATAGATACTTTTATCTACATGTGAGGGTAATTTTCCCATCCCAGTGAAAAGTTGAAGCTGCCAGGGGAAAGAAAATGAGTGTTGTGTCACAGTACCAGGATTACAACAGCTTCAGAACCTGGGTTTTGATTTCTGGTGGGAACAGGAAGAATTTAGCATCAGTTAAAAGATACAGAAACCAGAAATTAAATCAAGTTAGGAAATACATATTGAATGAGATCTAGAGCTAAAAGGAGACCTTTCAGTGGTTATTTGCATCGAAATTCAGATGCAGTCCAGAGGTTTCTTTGATCAATAGCTACCAACCTTGATAGGTGCCTGCAAGAACACTGCTTTCATTTTGAATAGCAACACTTCTTACAGCAAAGGTTAGACTTCCATGTGTGCTCTGACACTTTCTGGTTTGAGAAGATGAGTATCTACCGTCCAATGTTATTAATATGTGTGTTAGAAGGCCACCCAAGCCTGGGCATGCAGATCCATACACCAGCCTGATAGAGATGCTCATATCATGCCTCACTCATGGTCTCCTGGTTGCTTTCTCCCTTTCCTGAGGGCTCCTGCATTCTTGACTTGTCAGAGACCAAACTCCATAAGGAATGTAAGGTATGCACCAGCCTTCTTGGAGCTTGGTGATTAAGGCTATCTCTTGAGAATGGGATTTTCACTGCCTCTAGGAAAGACAGCCCCTAGTCAAAAGCCCCCAATTCCAAATGCCCTAAACCACAGCAGCTGTATGAGAGCATTCCAGCTCCACATCACTCACAACCTGTAGTTATTCTATAAGGAATACCTCTGTGTATTTAGACAACTATTGCCAAAACTAGGGCTCTATTCTGTATTCTGGACAAGCAGTGAAACCAAAGGTTTATGGGAGTTGTGATACATTCCTACGCTTGTCACTTTCTGATAGGTGTTCCCAGGCAATTCCCACCTGAATATATCAGCATGGACCTACTTTCAGTCATTAGCAACATTCACCCTGAATTTCCCCTTAGATTGCCTAAGATTCCCCATTCAGTTCATCTTTATGCCCAACTATTTCATGGAATGGCCCAGTTTGAACATTTTAGGCATTGCAGGACCTGCACCAGGGTGCTCTGTGAGCCCATTTCACTGAAATGCCTCAGCATCCCTTGAAAATCTGGTCTGAGGGCTGTCAGTGTTCAGAACTAACACAATCTAAAATTATTAAAATCCTAGTCCTTTTGCCCACAGGCATTGTCTGTAACTAGCATGTTTTTTTCCTATCAGCTCTGCTCTTTATTTTTAGCAAGCTCTTTGTCTCTCTTGTAAACTGTCTTGCTGTTTTGGCCTTATCTTTGGACAGAGGATAAGAAAATTCTTCTGTCTGATGTTGATCAGCCAGCAGGGAATACTTATAGCGTCAGCTAGCCAGCCTCTACTTTACCTCCCAAGAAAGAAAACAAGAAATTCTCCAAGCCAGCTTCCCACAGCAGGCAGGGCCTGGGATTTACAATCTGTTTGAACTCTCCCAGATGGTAACACACCAGGCTGCTGCAATACCACAGTCCGTGGTTTGTCCAAAGGCACTTCCTCAGACTGATTTATTTGTTCTCTCAACTTCAACAAGATTTTGTGTTGAAGAGAGAGCACTCTCTGCTCTCTGGTGTTTTCCATCCTGTTTCAAAGGCTGGACAATTTATGCCAGACGCCATTCTTGTCCACCCAGGAAAACACATAAAATCTGGGGGGGAAAAAAATGGGTCAGATATATTTGGCATCTTGTGTTGACTAGTAATTAATGAATTTTTAAAATTTAGCCAGATCCAGTATGTGCAGAAAGCTTGCCTGGGGAACACTCTCTGTGCTGGTAGGTCTGTGAATAGCAAATTGACTGTGTACAGGTAAAGGAATATATGTCTTAACCTGGGAATGTAAATTTGCAGTCCTTGCTTTCATGGGTTTTATTTAATTGTAATGTATGCAGCAGTCATAATAGCTCTGGCACAAAATCATTTGTGTCTTAATTAAATGAAACATGCTGCTCAGAAATGACAGATACAGAGTTTGGGAAACCCTTCAGATACACTTTTAGCTCATAGGCTCAGCCTGGCACTAAAAACAAAGGAGGCAGTGTGTGTGTATGTGTATATACATGAAAATAAATTATCATACAGCCCTTGCCTGCACAGTTTCTGATAATTCCGTCAGGTTTAATGCATTAGCAAAGAAAATGAGGAAGTGACTATCAAAGGGTGAAAGGATAAATGGCAATGCTTTCAACTCAGCGAGACATCAGGAAGCCCCATCATCTGCACAGTTTAGTTTTGCTTTGACAGTCTCCTGGGAGGCTCTTGAAGACACTGTGAGGTTGATCCCAGCCTTATCACAAGGAACCAGGACAATAGTTTGGAAGAACAAAAGCAAAGCCAGAATATCTTTACAAAGGAAAAAAATGAACTGAAAGGAAGCAGAAAGCCAAAAAGCTTTCAAAGAGGGTTTTTCATAAAAAAAAAAAAAAAAAAAAAAAGACAAGACACACAACTCCCCTGCATTACCTCATTGTAGTACACAATTTGACTCAGAATGCAAGATTCCAGGTATTATGTGTTGATGAATTCAAATATATTCTCTTATCTAATAATAGAATCAAGGACACAATGGTATAAAGGGAGGCAGAATTACAGAACAGAAATTTTCCAGATGTATCATGCTGGATTTACAGTCATTTAAATCTGTTAAGAATGTTTCTAAAGCCAGCCCTCCATTTTCTGTCTCTGTTAGAAACTGGTGTGGGTGTGTGTGTGCAAAATGAGAGCTAGCTAATTCACCTATTTCCTGCACCAGTCGACAAGAGTCCTTTTCCTTTTCTCTCTTTTACTTCTTCTGGTACTATATGCCCAGCTTAGATGTCCCTATCTCTGAAAATACACCTGTGGGCACCAAAACCCATAAAATTAAAGGACCCTTTCAAATCTATTTGTGACTTCTAAACCCTTCAAAATATTTGTTAATTCATCTGAGAATTAAATCTCATTAATTCCTGCGTAAAACAGCCAAAAAAAGTATAATAATTTCAGGGCAGGGATTAGGAGAGAGACGTAAAGTTGGTTTCTTTCATCAGATATGAAACTGGACTGGTAACAAAACGCAAAGCTTGAGCATCACCATCTGGATCGCTCATCTGCTAAAAAATTCATAGTATCAGAAATCTACTTCTTGCCCCAAGATTCCTACCACTACTTGTGTTTCTGTAATTTTCCAACACAGTTATTATACGAGTTCTAATTATTGTATGTCATATCTCAGATATTTTTAAGCAATTTTTTTAGCATTGTAGTACACTTTGTTGTTTTTTCTTGCCATATGATCTGCCTAAAGCTGTTTCTTATTTATTGCTAAACGTAAACTCTTCCAAAACACTAATTTCAAGCCAGCTTCACTTTTGCATGAGAAAAAGCTGTGGGGAATTGTTCTCATGAACTTTGAATCTCTTTCAAATCTTGACTGAGAACAGTTCATACCACCCATAAATCTAGTTGCTATCCGGTCTGATTAAAAGCTGCACTTCTTAAATTAAACTGGTGCAGTAGGCAGGCTGTAGAACATTTTAGTTTCTATATTTCTGTGCACTCTGTAAATCTCACTTCTCTTTTCCCTTCTTCAATAATTTTACAAGACATTTGTTCAGCATTTAAGCTGCATGTCTAATGGGAAATATTAGGATTTCCCAATTGGACCAAACCCAACATAATTCAGTCTGGTATTCTATCTCCAAAAGTGGCTTTTTTCATGCAAATGCGAACAATTTGCTAACCACACCAGAACTCCTCCTGTCCTCTGTAAGACACTGGCTCAGACACTGACAACATACATAATATGGCTTCCAATACATTCGTACCAAGATTATGAAAACTTTTGTAAATATTCTGCATTCTGTGAAGTACCTTTGTGGACCTGTGACATTCTGTCACACCTTCCTGTGTGAAAAAGTGTTGTTAATTTCTTTATCATCACATTAAGTGTCCCCATTGTTCTTGTGTTTTAGGACAGCAGAAGTTCCTGATCTACCATCTTTAATCTATGTCTTATTGTCTATATTCTATATTACCTATGATCATTATTTTATATCCTATTATTACCTACATCTACACTTGCCTCTACAACTGTCACCACATCTACTTATGCAGCTTACTCATTTTGTGATATTCTAAGGTAACGAATTGCAACTGCATTTACCCAAAGTAAACAAACGCACACACAAATAATGAATCAAGTCCTAAGATCTTTCATTACTGTTTCTCCATGTCTGGAATAAAAGTACTAATTAATTGGGCAATATGCTAGGCCTGTAGGGCGCCGCCTTGTAACGGCGGAGACCCGGGTTCGATTCCCGGTCGGGGAAACTCCCCGGGCAGATGGAGCTCGTTAGCCCTGT
>JAWWMA010000100.1:10244117-10254892 GCA_035041425.1 Mionectes olivaceus | reverse complement strand
TGGCATTCGAATGGCCAAATCCAAGCACTTGCACAACCTCTGGTGTGGAGGTTGTGTCCATTGAGTACTGCCCTGATCCTCTGCAGGGCTACCTATACATATCTATGTAAATCGATGCTGCATTGATCTGCTGACAAATGTGAAAGGGAGGCCAAATTTTTCTTTAATCTTTGGCCAACGACTTGGCTATTAGAGGAAATGCCTACAACTCAATGCCTTGGGAGAATTGTGAGGTGTCTAGGCATCTCAGAGCAAATGACTCCTGAGACACATTTACCTCATAGGAAAAAAAAAAGGTCTAGTTTACATCCTACTGACTCTGAGTTAAATTATGAATTCCAGTGAATGAAATGAGGTTACACTCCTGCAACAGTGACTGGGTGAAACATCAGTGAAAGCTTTTCCTTTTATTCCACTACCTCTTTGTTCTCACCAGGCAAGAAACAGTTCCAAGGGTGTTTTATTATATGTAAACTTCCCTTCAGTGCAAGGCTCATCACTTCATAAACAATGCAGTAGCAAATAGTCTGGTTACAATAAAAAGATAGTGCTGAAATTACATCACATCATTTTTCTACCTCAATTTTACAGTAAAAAACACTGGTTAGTGATATAAAATGTAATCATTGTAATTCAATATTAGTACAGCTATTTTTGCAATCATTGTTAATAAATTTATTGCAAAACAGTGCACGTTTTTCTCCTCTGGAAAAATGACAGCATGTGTGTGCTAAATGACTAAAATAAAGTCATACTAATTTTAACTGGAAACTGCAGGTAATAATAGTATGTTATGTCAGTATGTCCATAAACAGTTTAATTACAGGTACAAGTTGAAATGATAACTTTGTGCTACTGTCACAAAGACCATAAAATATTTGCAGAATAAGTGATTCGAACCTACTAACTCAAGTGGCAGTTGGAGAAGCACTGGTTCGCTTTCTGGATCACACACATGATTTCAGTGGGCTCTTTGCAAAGAGTTAGTGTTTTTATTCAGATTTAATAGATCTTGCTTTGTTTGTAACATCTCGAGACATAGTTGGTGATTCCTTAGTTAAACACATACGTGTCTTGTTCTCATACTATATCAAATATTGAAATAGTCTTCTAAAACAATCTGGTAAAAATTAATTTTCAAAATTACACTGATTTTTGAAGCAAATGAAGAGATTGACTGGTGTTCAGAAGAACAGTAGAAGGAATGTGTCAGGCAGAGGTACAAAACCCAGTAGCTGTAGTGAAATCTGTGGTAGTATGTCTGAAGAGTAAAGCAGTCTTCAACTGGAATGAAAGTTGAAGAAATTAGTACTTAAGTAGCTGCTATAGCCCATAGATTTGTCTCCAGCTCCCTTAGTGCAAATTAAACTACAGGCTGGAGCGACATAGACAAGGTAATTATCTCCACTAACTTTTAACAGGGGTAGTTAAAAGTGTCAGTTTTACTGTCCTCCTTTGTGCTTCAGTAATTCCTAATGAAGGTGTAGCAGGAAAAAAAAGAAAGGAAACTTTTTAGACATTTACCTTTCACAGTCAAGCTTTCACAAAGCCCTTTAAAAATGATGAATACAACACTGACATCATGACTTCTCTAAATGCAAACAGTGTGCTTGTTCTATCCAGACCAGCTGCTCCCAGTCAGATTTGGGCTGGGAGGCTGTTGTACTGGAGCAGCACACTGCATAGTAATTGCTCACCTGGATTGTAAGTTGCTTCACCTGCCACTGGTTTCTCCAATTGCCAAGAAAGACATAGCACTGACCTTGCAAGATCAAGCAA
The DNA here is from genome assembly GCA_035041425.1 of Mionectes olivaceus. Classification (NCBI taxonomy): domain Eukaryota; kingdom Metazoa; phylum Chordata; class Aves; order Passeriformes; family Tyrannidae; genus Mionectes; species Mionectes olivaceus. The sequence continues at coordinate 10,253,113 of JAWWMA010000100.1, read as the reverse complement.
GTCCCTTGTTTATTACTACTCATAATCACAGTGGTTTGGTGCAAGATACCTTAAAGACCATTTTGTTCCACCCCCTTCCACTATCTCAGGTTGCTTCCAGGCCCAGCCAACCTGGCCTTGGACACTTCTGGGTATGGGGCAGCCACAGCTTCTCTGGGCAGCCTGTGGCAGGGCCTCACCACCCTCACAGGGAACAATTTTTTCCTTAATATTCCATCTAACCCTGCCCTCTGGTAATGTGAAAACACTCCGCTCTTTTCCTGTTACTCCATGTCCTTGTAAAAATTGCCTCTCCAGCTCTCTTGGAGCTCTGTTTCATACCTGATTATAAAACTTTTTCTAAACTCTAACAGCTCCTTGCTGATAAAAAAAAAGGCACAAAACACCTTTGTAAGAAATATGTGAGGATGTGGTCTGTAAGGCTTCTAGTGTTAGTTATAATAGTTCTGGCAATATTACTTTTTCTTTAGATTTAAGGGTTAGTAACTCTAAAGGTTATTATTTTGAAGGATATTGAGTTAGGATAAGATATTCTCCTCAATTCATGCATTTCTGATCATAATAATGCCTTTCATTCCCCAAATCTTGCATTCAGAAGCCAGTTATGACCATGCAGAAGTACTTTTTTCTCTAGTCTTATTCTGAATTCAGACCTAACACTACTCTCACACCAATACTACAGTTTAAAGAAAAGGTTCAAGTGTCAGTTTTATGAAATTCACTGTTCCTCCTCCTAGAGTTCACAAGAGTTCTCAAAAGTTAGTGTAAATGAAGATCAGATTTCAAATATTACTTCTACTTCCCATTTTTTTTTGTCTTGGCTCACTCACTAACAGAATTAAATGTCTTAAATGAGACTTTCAGCTAACACAAAAATGGAAAGATTAATCTACTTTGTCTTCAATTCTGTGAAGGCAAGTTTTGGCTTATGGCTGCACTCTAGCACGAAAAAGGGCAAATGCTATCATTAAAAGCAGTATCATGACAACACTGGAAAATTATACCTGGTTTATAATCTGGAATCTTGTGATGTTAACATCTACTTCCGTTTTGAAGAAGCTCTCTTCAGATTTGGTCATCAAGTTACAGCAGCAAATTGACTTTGATAATTACACATAACAAGGCTACACAATGTAACACAGGTAATGAGATTTTAATTCACCAATTCATCTTGTGAATGAGTACAAGGAGTAGCAATCAGCCTCCACATGCCTTTACACACTTTTAGCACTAGTTATACCCTCCATGTGTGTTAGCCCACCTGCTGAGCCATTATTTATGCAGTCCCATTAGGAAAACAGGTTTTGCTCTCATTTCAGGGACCTGTTACAAAATTCATTCAGACAAAGATCAGTTATATCTTTTTAATAGTTTACCTGTCTAAAGAACAACAGCAGGAGACACAAGTCATCTTGCTTTGCCCTTCCATGTGCTGGCAGTAGGGAGGGAGAGAGGGAAGTTAGGGATTGCACAGGGAAGGATAGTTTTCATTACTAGTACATACTTTACTATAAACAAGAATCCACTACCCAAAACCACCAATCTGACTGTTTAAAAAAAAGATAAAGAAATTGCAACTTGTTAACTTTTATCCTCTACATCACTTCCTTTTTACGTTAGCAGTATAAACACAGAGGCTGTAGAAAAAATAGTAGGTTTGTAGGCTACGAGTCATATGGACGTATTAAAGGCATAACATGATCTAGAGCATCTAATCTTGGTATCCAGTGACCATTTACTTTTATGTATGGAAGGAAGCAGCCTATGTGAAATAAGTGCTCTTGTCTCTGTGCAGTTAATGGGCAAGAGAGGAATCTTTAAAGATCTCCACAGACAGGAAAGCTCTCCAACCTGGATATCATTGCAGTTCAGATGTTTACACTGCCCCAAACACATCTGTGACTAATTGGACTCCTCATGCCCTTGCAAAGCACCTTTCCCACTTTATTAGGGCTCAGAATATTCACATACAACATATTTGCATAATTCAACATCCATGTATTAAGCAGAGATCTCATCAATAATGTTTTGGATTGTGCATGATGATGTTGCTTTAGAGATTATACACTTGAAATATAAACCACAATGACAGGTAGCAATTCACTTTTTAAAAGCTAATTTCCTGGTACTTTTAGGAAGAGCTGGGCTTAAGCAAAAAGTCCTACTCTGTAGAAAACACCTAAATTTCATTAATCTACTTTCAATCCATAATTAAAATGTTCAGTGAGGAAACCATGTCTATCAGAATCTGGATCTGGATGTGTTTTCTGGATCAGAGTAAGCAAACTTCACTAAAATATATAGGAATTCATGATGTAAAATATGTCTCAAACCAAGATATCTTCAAACAAATAAAAAGGAAAATCAAGGTCAGAAAAGTTGTAAAAAAATGTTTTCACAGTTCCAGTATGTGCTATTTTTATTTGTTTTTATAAACAAAAAATTTAATTTTTGGTGAAAACACACATTCTAATTGAACATTTCCAATTGATATACTTTGATACAGTTTTTGACAAATAAACTGGCAGTAGTGGTCTTTAGCTTGATGGTATGTAAAATAAAAGTTTATACAATGCAAAGAATTGTTTCACGTTTAAAGATTTGAAAGTAGATTGTTTTCTGAACTTCAGGATATTGGTGGTTTTGTTTTTATTTTTAATGAATAACTAGATTTTGTCATGTTATTAGATACAAAGCTTTTTTTATATTAAATAAATCAGTAGCCCTATTTTAGATCTTTTTACCACTGGTTTACAAGCTTTTGACTGTAACTTACTGAGCTGGAAATGTGCCTATCTTTGTATCTGCCATCATAATATCATATACTCTATTTTTCATCTACAAATGATCTGGGGAACTCACACTTGCTTTGTGTTATAGTTTAAATCTCTTGACTTCAGAGTGTTATGTTTGATTAGGAAGAATCCTGTGTTTCAATGAAATTTTCTTTTGCTGAGACTCTTGTTATTCAAATGTATTCTGTCAGTTCAGTAACAGCTTGGGAAAATGAAATAAATTAAAAAGTAGCTTTTAAATACTCAGTACAGACTCAGGAGTGTTTAGCACTTTAATTTATTTAAGTCTTTCTTAACTGAGTGTGGTTTAATCCCTCACAATCACTATTACCAGACATCTGTTATTGCTACTGAAATGCAGATACAATGACTCCTCTGGAAATGCTTTCCTGAAATGAAAGCAGATGTGACAAATCAGATTATATAAAAAACTCAGAGGATATATTCCAAGAAATGGCAAAATTTAACTACGGAGTGGGAAGGCACAGAGGTCTGTGAAGGAACAAAACTAGAGTTGGGAATAGACCAAGGGGTGAAATGAAAGGATTGGGGAGAGATGAAAGGAAACACCAGAAAACCTAAAAAAATATGCAAGTTCTTTATACTGATCACTGTCTTATTCCTTTTGCCTTCTTCACTTGCTCTCTCCTGCTCACTAGGGTGAGGGAAGGACACTTGCCAAGGGCTTGTGAAACAAACAACTGCCAAGCTGTCTAAACTGGGAAACAGCACTACCCATTTCACACTTGCCTTAGAGAAAAACTTCTGCACCACCACCTAATCATGAGTGTGAGAAGCATTCTACATCATTAATTATCCCAATTAAAATGATGTTAATGGGACACCTCGTGCTGTTAGTTGCACAGAGCTTGCAAAGTGTTAAGCCACATGCAGGAGAACAAAAATGGATGCCAAGAGAAGTCATCTACAGTCCATCTTGTAAATTTCCAACGTGCTCTGAAAGGGTTGGGAAACTTGTTCACATGCTTGCCTGAAGTTCTTGCTTGTAAATCCCTGAAAAATAACTGCTAGCCTCAAGAAAATGGGCTTTTTTTGGCTGAAACTTAGAATATTTTGGGTAACAAAATTGTCTTACATCTGCTTAGAGTTATGTTTCTAGTTATTTGGCTATTAATAGGTATATCCTGTAAAATCTTTGAATTTAAAGTACAGATTAGCCAGAAGAGCAGTGAACAAGAACCTAATCTCATTATTAAACTTACAGTACTACAAGGTCAAGTTGTAATTTTCAGCAAAAACTCTACCTATATTCTTGAAAACAAAAAAAAAATTCTTTCAAAATAATTCATTAAATGCAAAAAGCTCCTCACTAAATATGACTATAAACTCATAAAGTAGACTGCAAATTGTTTTGTGAAAAGTTTACTGTAAAAAATTTTTAAAACGTTTATTTACGGGAAAAACTGTTAATAAGTTGGTGTTTGTTATCTGTGTTTCTGCTTGTTTTCAACGCATGACTCTTCTGGTGGACAGTACTGCCTAGTGACTTTAAACAGCTGCCAACATTTGCCTGAACTGTGAAATGAGATGTATGTTTTTCACGGGTTTGACAAGGTAAATATCATTAGCTTGCCAGGGGGCTGGTAAATTGTGACATATCACACTATATTAAATTCTTTAATTTCAAGAGAAGTTTTTTAAGCAGTGAATCAAAGAACATAATAAAAACATTCTGGAAATCTAAGTGACAATCACCTCTTTTTCGGAGATGTACATCAACAGATATAAATTACAACAAATATAAATATAATATCTAGTTCCATAGAACCATCCTGGTTTCACAGGCCTCAAATCAGAAAATCTAAAACCTTCAGAGTTAAAAGTATGACCACCAGTTTTGTCAACATGCCAGTTGTATTAGGTCTTCATTTCTATCTTGGTTTTCTACCAGTTTCATTCTCCTCTTTCTATGGCATTACTTTTAAAATGTGAACAAAAGAGGGTTCACTAAACCTCCCAATATAAAAACTCTTCAGAACTAGAAATATGTTATATACTGACAATCAACACAAGAAAAAATGCCTAGAAAAAAGACTGACAACATCCCAGGATGACTCTGTCCTCAAATTCATCCTCTGCAAATAAACAACTGTGTGAGTCACAGTTTCTCTTCCCTAATAGGCAGCAGGTTGAGGAAAAAAACTCAAAGAATTAGTTCAATGTGGAAAATTCAGGAAGAGGAATCTTTTTGGAGGAATGGGGAACCAGCAGAGAGATAAGGAAAGAATAGCTCAGAGTTCAGAGAGTCTCAGAAGTACTGAGACTTTAATAGCACAGGTCCGTGGGTCAGCACTGTTAGAAGGGGAGATAGACAGGGAGCTCATACCTCAGATGGAGTAAAATATTACAACCCTGGAGAAGCAGAAACTGCTTTGTTGGTGTATGATTTCAGCCTCTTTCTCATTTTTTTTAATGAACAGCAGTGGAAAGCCTACATACATCTCAAAGAAAGGATGACAAAATAAAGAGCTTGGATATTTAGAATATAAGCTACAATTTATCTGTTGATATTGCAATGATAAACTATAGTAACTTGAGCAAAACCAGTAAAATTCGGGGTAAAAATATTTCCATCTAAACTCTGCTATTTTCCCATAATATCCTGCTTATGTTTTCTGTCTAATTTTATCCCATTATAAATAATCAAATTCTCTCATATAAGCAATTGTTTCCATTCTCTTAATGAATTACTTTTTACAGAAACACATATTCTTTCCTTATATTCCTAGTTATCTTTTGCCATGAGTATGTATTTTGAGCTGTTAAATCTAGCCTGATTGATATCTTTCCTTCCTGAAGCAGGGAGAAAGGGTCAGTAACTTAAATCAAAATCAGGCAGAGAGTAGAGTAGGAAAAAAACCACTCAAAACCCAACCAACCAACCAAAACAAACAACCGTCCTCTCCCAAGAAATAAAAGGTAAAAAAATATTTTTCATTTGCGACAGTGGATTGGGAAGGGGAGCTCCAGCACCTGGGGTTCTTATCCCATTACCTGGAGGGGAAAATGCTCCCACCCCCCTCCCCCCATACGGTCCCCATGAAGTCCAGCGTGGGGCCACACAGAGACCAGCAGAGAGAAGAGAGAGAGAGAGTTTATTGTTAGGGGTAGGGGCTTATATATGTTTGGGGGGGAATTACAAAATAGCCAATTAGGAGTTCAGAAGGTTCTGCAGAAACTCCAGTGGCAGGCAAGGGTTAACAACCAATAGAAAAGAGTTAACAAAGCTAGTAAGAAAACTTCCCGATATCTGAATAGAGATAAGAGTTGTGGAGGGGGAGGTTGGGAAGAAGACACAGTGAGTTAGCAAAAAAGTTACAAAAACCATTTTGAAACGTTCACTTAAACAACATTAAAACTTCTGTTTTTCTTATACACTGCAGATTCACTGCAACATTCATTCACTTTTTCTGTAATAACTGGCTAGGTTGTATACAACATTTCTGAGCTTTCTCCCCCCAAGAAAAGTGTTGCAGAATTTATCAGCCTTAAAAGGGAGTGTGATTGCTGATCCTGCCCTGCATTTCCTAAAATTCTGAATAAACCTTGTTGTTAAGTGATAAGCACAGCAGAAAGAGGAAAAAAAAAATGTTATTTTTCCCGTTTCATGACTTGATACCATTGCCATTGAGGATCACACACACATGTTCTGATTATTTTCCTGTATCATAGCTGGTATCACAAATCAAATGTGTACATGTGCTTCTAAAGGTTCAGTCAGCCAGGAAAGAGAGAATTTAGTCTTTCCAGTGTACAGTACTCATATGGGAAACTAAGTATGAACTTTTGGTTCCTTTCTATTCTCCTTCTTTTTTCAGCCTCAACACAAAGTCAGAAAAATAGGGACTAAGATTTCAGACTAGTGTTGAAAGGGGTGGGAAAAAGCTGCACATTAAAAGGGGAAGTTTCTTTTTCTTGAGTTTTGCTACTGGGTTGTTTCCTGAAGCCTGAAAATTTTCCTTGGTGAGTTTGAGGAAATTAAACATTAGCCAGATATGCATCCTTTCTCCTCTGCAGCAGCTAAAGGTAATAGTAATTCATGATTTTTGGGTAAGGTCAGACACTTAAAGCACCGTGGCTGCTGCAGGCTCTGAGGTTTCAGGAGAAGATGAAATGCAGTCTTCTCTTGTAGAGCAGTTGGTAAACATCATCATGTTCACTTCTTAATTTCCTGTCAAATCATAAACCATTCCTCTAAATTGGTTTCGGCTCTGTAATCCTAAAAACTTTATACAAAACCACACTGAGTTAGTTAAATCCTTCACAAAGATGGAAGAGCAGGAAACCCACTGAAAATATAAGTAAAGATCTTCCGAGCGTGTTTTTGGTTTTTTATACAGAGTTAATTCTGAACTATCTGTACCATAGACTACAGTAAAGCAAAGGGGTAAATTTTTTTAAAAATAGACTTATTAATTATTTAAACTGTAGCTGATCTTCCTAGTCGTTCAGTATTTGTTTTACTTATAGGTAGTTTGGAAAAGACCACTTTTTTCCTCGGTAAAATATGTTCCAAAATATTTAAATAATTAAATACAATTCTAAATAAATTAATTCATAATTGCATATATATATGTGTGTGGATATATATATAAATCCTTCTTTATCTGACATACTGTTTTCCAGCTGAGGGATCATCATTCATGGCTAGGCTTCGCAAACAAAGATTTGGGAAGGATTCTCCCTGCTCTTGCTACAAGCGCACTGATGGCTAAAAAGACCAACAGGAGGCAGACAAGTCCGGCTGCAAAAGGCACAGCAGAAAGACTCCCCAGGTGATATTGACAAGATGAAATTCTTTCTGCGCTGTCTTTTCTCCTCAAGAGTAATTCTCTGTGTGTTCTCAAAAGAAGCAGCAGCATTATAGACAGTGTGTGTCCAGGTCTCTCGATTGGAGACCAGAGTAGATGGTGATGATCAATATAACCAAGGCTGAGGGATTGTTTCAGGGAGTCCTTGTGTCTCCTCTTCAAGGCTCCTCTCTTGCGGCTGCCAGTGGCAAGTCCATTACAGAGCGCAACCTTGGGGAGTCGGTGATCCTTCATCCTGGAAACGTGCCCTGCCCAACGCAGCTGTGCTCTCAGCAGCATCGCCTCAATGCTCGGGAGTGCTGCCTGTTCAAGGACAGACGTGTTGGTCACATAATCAGTCCAGCGGATGTTTAGGATTGGCGGTAAATGACCCATGATTTGGACCTATTACAATATGTTTTTAGTGTATATGGGAAACAGAGGTTTTTAATGTTAAAGTGAACATGTTTCCAAAATGGCTTTTGTAACCTTTTACTAATGTACCTTCTTCTTCCCAAGCTTGTCAGTCTTATCTCTGCTTTAGGAATGTTCTAACAGATAAGTCGAAGTTCTCTCATTGGCCTTGTTAACCTTTGCCTGTCATTGGTGAGTTTGACCCCCTAAGCTTCTCACTAGTTACTCATGAGACCTATATTTGTAAATACCCCAACAATAAAGCTCTCTCTCGCTTTCTCTTCACACCTGGTCTCCATGTGCAGTTTCTGTAGCAGCCATGAGACCGTGTAGTGGGGGGAGGGAGGGAGCACCGTTCCCCTCCAAAGTCTGGAGCTGAAAACCTCTGGTCCTGGATTTCCCCCTCCCTATCCACCCTCAACCACCACACAGACCCATATAAAAGAGTAGACAGAATGATGGTTCTGTAAACACTGATCTTTGTACTTTACTTCAAGTGGTTGTTCCGCCAGACTCTTTTATGGAGTTTGCTGAAAGCTCTGTATGCCTTTGCTAACCCTATTTCTGCATCAATCTTACAGTCTGAGGGGATGATGCTTCCCAAATAATTAAATTGCTGGACTGACTTGAGCTCTGATTCACCAATGGTGACATGGGAATGATGAAAGACTTCTTGAGGTGCAGGTCGGTAGAAAATTTCCAGGCCAAAAAACTCGGCAACCTCTGCAAACCAGGATGTTAAACACTGCAAAGCTGCTTCTGTGTGGATGACAAGGGCAGCATCATCTGCATAAAGCAGCTCCCAGACAAGATGGTTTAAGGTCTTAGTGTGGGCCTTCAATTGAACAGGCCTTAGGTTGAACAGGCTACTATCAGTACGATAGCGGATGTAGATACCATTTTCTTCATTGAGGTCTGTCATGGCCTTTTGGAGCATCACGTTGAAGAAGATTGTGAATAAGGTTGGTGCAAGAAC
>JAWWMA010000100.1:10215126-10225129 GCA_035041425.1 Mionectes olivaceus | reverse complement strand
TTTTTAAAAAGAGATTGGAAGTGGCCCTTAGTGCCATGATATAGTAATTGGAGTTGGATCAAGGGTTGGACTTGATGGTCTTGGAGGTCTTTTCCAACCTAATCTATTCTATGATTCTATGATTCTATGCTTCTATGATTCTATGATTCTATGATTCTATGATAATGATCAGAACTGAAGAGTATCTCCACTTGTAGTAAAATGTTGATTAATCAAAGATAACTACAAGTAGGTAAACCAAAACCAATTATTTGCACAGTCCTATTCTGCTTGATATCAATATTTCATGTTAAACTTTACCTAAAACTCATGTAAAAAGGCAGTAAGTCTTTTTTGATACCTGTTGAAACTTGCTTTTTTTTCAGACAAAAATATAAATGTATGCAGAGTTTTTAAGTTTTAAGCTTTTAAAACTTAAAGATATCTCAGGAATATTGAGTCTTAGCCTTGTCTAACTGACTGAGTTTATGAGTAAACAGTTCAAAAGAGTTTTGATGTGTGGCCTACTTTGACAAAATGTCACTCGGCTGTTGAATCTTGAGTCCACTTTCCAAATCATAGTGTTTGAATTAGCAGAGTTCTTTTCTGTAGAGAGAAATCAAAGTCTTGAGTCAGGTTTTAATGATATTGTTCATATAGGGTCAAAAAATAATGTTACAGAATTCAAGTATTCACAAAGAAAAGGAATAACTTAGCAAATGAAGGTTCTTAGTTTTTCGTTTTAAATACTTTGAACCTCCTTCCTTTCTTTTTTTTTTTGTTTGTTTGTTTGTTTTGTTTTGTTTTATAAAATGTACCATCTATTTATGACAGAGAACATTTTCAGGTTTAGTCCAAAATTGTTTGTCTGTGGGGAAAAGCTAGAGAAACAAAAGAAAAACCCAGATTGTCAAAGAAAGGTTTTCAAACATGTTTTGTTACACAATATACTTATATACATATCAAGATTTTTGTGAACATATGTAGACAAAGATACTTTCAGATTTATATATAACATTTCCTTTGTCCATATTTAGATTGTTTTACCCCAGAATAGATATAGTCAATGTTAGAAATATTTGAATGGTTTTCAGAAATCCCAGCATCATAGTCCTGGTTAGAATTTGATTACAGTGTTAAGCTGCTATTCTGATACCACTGAGAGATTCCTAAACAAATAGGACTACTTCTTATAACACAGGAAGTTTTTCTTCAGATCGGTCTACAAATACTATTTTTCATTTATCTATTTAAAGAAGAAAAACTTATCAGAAAGTATAGTAGGAAATAGGAACTTCATATAATCGGCTTATATTACTCATCTGCCCTAAAAATATTCAAATAGCCTAAAGCAACCTGGAGAGATTCAAGGAGTCGAAAAGAAGGCTATAATTAAAAATAGCAATTTTCTAACTTTGAAATTTGCCTTTTATAAAACTCCTTATCTTATACTCCCACTTATGTAATTATTAATTTGTTCTGAGAAGCATTAAAACCTGTTGTGGTCTACATTTTCAGCAATGGATAGCCTTTTTAAAATTTTATTTATTTGTATATTTGTTTCGGGTTTTTTTGACTTGCCCCAGGGACCTGTCTTGGAGAAAGTATTTTGTAAACTGGATTTTTTACATATAGTTTAACTAATCAATCTTATATTTTTACGCTAGTTTAGCATATGTTACTGGTTGTCATGAAGAACACAACCATGCCAAAAAGACTTTCTCTGTGGAACCCAGCCCAAACATGATAATTTGAAGATATTCTAATAATATGTATATATATTCCTTGTATATGGAATACTAAATAGTATTTACCTAGGAGTTGTTTTATCAAGACTACTGGAACTGAATAAACTACATTTGAAAATTAACATTTTTCTTTCTCTTAAATTAAAATCTCAGCCAAAAACTATCTATTGGCTCATTCTAGTTTTTTTTCTGCTTTGCTGGAGGCAAAACTGTGTCGACGTCATGGTTAGATGTATTTCATATAAGACTGACAACAGAGCATATGAAATAAAAATTTTTTTTTACCTCACTGTGCACATTATATAATTCATTGGCTTCACAGTCAGCCTCTCCAGAGAAACCTCAAGGACCAACATACTCTGCCTGTGAGACTAGAGTAACTTTTTCTGATTCTGCCTAAAAGCTAATTATGGTTGTTCCCACTTTCTCCCTTTGTCACATACACATGCGGAATAAGGGGATGTGAACTAAAAATAATAAATGTTTCCTCTAAGTGTATTTTAAATCCAAGGGGAAAAAAAATCCAGCTGAGAATATGATAATTCTCACTGTCCCTTCACCTTTGCCCAAAAGAAACACCTATTTGCAGTGTGATGTATTTGACAAAGGGTCTCATGGTGTTCTGTGCCAGGATTATTTGATACAATATATTTTTACATTTAATGATAGGGATTATATAAAATACATATTTATTATATTTTATTTTTATTGTAAAATATATAGTTATTAATTAATATGTTCAATTTTTTACTAAAGCATTGTTGAACATAAGTAAAATATTTAATGCCCTCTTTTCATCTCAGATGTTGTAGAGAAGGGAAGACAAAAAATGTTGGACATATTAACACAAGTTTCTTATTTACTGCTTAACCTACAGGAAGGAATGGATCCTGATCCCTCACAGATCAAAGATCATTTTCTAACAGTCCTGTTTTTACTTTTTTATTTAGTATGCTTATACAAGAATGGTTGGGAATAAAAAGTCAGGATTTCAGGAGGGTCTGAGCTCTGTAAGTGCAGAGCTGAGGGGATTGGTTGGGATTGATCAGAAAATTTAATAGAGTAAAAAGAACATCTGAGGTTGAGTTATTCAAAGCAGGGATTACTTTGGAATTAGATTAGTATCCTCAGGACTCTGATGGGTCAAGAAATAAAAAAAAAAAAATAAATAATTCCAGGACAGAGATTTTGCCAACTCTCTGGGACCAGTTCCAGTATTTATTCATCCTAACCTTGACAATGCTTCTTCTTAATACACAAATCCAGGTGAAACTTTCTTTCATGCAACCTGTGTACCTCTCATCTTTTAGTTGTGCTGCTCTGAGTCTTATTTTTTTCCTGCCTCAGGTTTCTCCCTTTATGACAATGAAACTGCATTTAGATCACCCTTAACCTTTTATTTTTGAGGCCAAAGTAATTGAGCTCCCACTGCCTTTCCTCAGTATAAACATTCCCTTATTGTAGTGTTGTTCCACAGTGATTTCCAACTCATTCAAACTCTTTTGTTTTCAAACCAAAGTCAGGACAGCAGGGAAAAAATCTCGAGTCTTTGTTGCCGCCAGTTACTGAGGTAACAACTACTCTGCTGAAGTCAACTAGTTTATTATTTCTTTGAGTGACGTCATGTCTGTGCATCTGCTTTTCAGATCCATATAAATATGATTATCCGAGGTAGAACAGGCTCACAAACTTCTTCTCTAATAACATTGACAGAAATGTATAGAAGGTTACCTGAGTTATAATGCAGCCTTTAACATGTTAGATCAAAATTGATTTTCACTGTCTTACTTATCTATATGAGAATGGGTCTTTCAAATGCTTTCAAATCCCTTACATAAAAAAAAAAATATTTAAAAAGTTGAATGAGTCTTTATATGTGCCATTTTTTCGTCCCATGATTCTGTGAAATAAGTAATTCCAGATATTTATCAGAGCAATGTATGGATTACTTTTATTTAATAAATCCTTATAATACACTATGAGAATCATACAGTGCATTTATTCATAGGATCATAAAATCTTAGATTGGCCTGAGTTGGAAAGGACATTAAAGACCATCTAGTCCTAACACTCCTGTAACTGTCAGGGGCACCCTCCACTGGACCAGGTTCCTAAGAGCCCTGTACCACCTCAGCCGAGTCAGTGAAATAAGAACAAAATTGATCAACTGATAGTAAAAGCAAAATATTGAAACATTAAAAAACAGGCTCGAACTTGGAATTCTATCTCTTCTTAAGATCATAAAGGTGCTGATCATCCGATCTTCTTTATCGCGGAAAAACTGATGCTTTGCTGCCCTGACTTCACTGTTGTTTACATTGAATTTGCCTGCATGTATCCAAAGCCAAACACAATTATGTAAAATTCTGTTACGAGTTTGGGGATGAGAATGTACCCAACTGCTTCTCAAGAGTTGTGGTTGTTCCCCCCTTCTCACAACTTCTAAAGTCTTGACAATGAATTTAATTCTCAAACTTTTGTGCTGAATCAGAATATAAATCTAAGTGTTTTCCCTCTGCTTTTATGAGGTTTTACAGTCAGGAATGATGCTGTGAGGAATTTATGAATGTGAATCTGCACTAACTACAGGGTTATTGCTTTCTCTAGAGGAATAAATCCAGGTTACCTTACAGTGTAGGTATAAAGTTCTCTTCAGTGTAGGATTCAGCTCTGACAGGCTCTGTCCCAGGGTCTTTGTAATTTCTGGATGTTTTCAGGGTTGTAAAAGACCTAAGAGGATAAAGATTAACAATTCTTCTCAAGCAGTCAGGCAGAACATCTACATGAGAAGAAGTAGGCTTACAAACAACTATTTTATTAAAGCAAAGATGCATATACAGAATTCATATTTTTATTTATAATTTGTCAGCACTTCGCAAATAATCTGCAGATTCAAGGTTTCAAATCTATGCTACGTTACCAGGACTGTGTGCCAGAAGAATACAGTGTGAAGCTGCAAAACAATATTGGGTTTTTTTGGTGCTTTAAGCAAGCACTAAATAATGATAATTAAAAAAAAAAAAAAAAAGAAAAAAAGAAAGGTAAAGACATATTTAATAAAACCATAGGGGAATTGCTGCTGTTGATTATGTCTCTAAATTATTTTGAAGCCTGCATTAATGAAACTGCAAACTGAATTAAGTGCCTTCGTCTGCTTCTGGAAGCTGCTCTGTCTGATCCGTTAAAGAATGCACATTTTCACCGCAGTAATCAGAGGTTTAAATGGGCTTAATGTAATTAGAAAAACCCTTGGAGATATATATTATCTCTTATGAAAATGGATATGCTTCCTAGATTAGAACACATTGTTTCAGCATCAGTGTAAGACTATAAAATTACAGTTGTAAGTACTAACTTTGCTTAGATATGGGCACAAGGACTCTGTTGAATATAAAAGGAGGCAAATGCAGTGGAAATATATACGTACAAAAATCACCCTGTTTATGCCTGTCAGTACTCTAAATCTTGGCATGAAAGATGACTCAGAACTGCTGCAATATATTTGAAACAATTCTGAAAATACATCTTTGAATGTCCTACCTCAATTTATGATGCTGAGGGGGTGTCAGTCTGTTGGATAATATGACATTTATACTTCATTTTTCACATCAAAATCTGTACAAGTTTGTCTGTACTGCTTTGTGTGAACTTAAACTCCATATACAGAACACAAACTGTAATCTACTTTCATGAAAACTAAAATTAAGGAAGTCCAGATTCCTGACTTGCATACATATCTGCTGTTGCCTACATGTAAATATGCATGCATGTCCACACTCAACCTGTGCAAATGCTTCTAGAATTGCAGCTTTCATTGCTAAATAAGGATGTCTGCAAAAAAGTGTGAAATTTTCAAGTGATTTTCTGACAGCATCCAGGATATCAGTTTCTCATGGTATTCACTGTATTGCACTTCAAACTTGATAATTTGTTTCCTTTAGACTAATATGATGTTAACACTAATTTTTCTCTTCTTGAGATCCAGCTGACTGAAGCTTCTATGTTGATTTTCAAGTAAAACTTGTTCTGAAATTTTAAAGTAAATGTCCACGAGGTAAAAGTTAAGCACAAGCTTATGGGCTTTGGTGGAACCAGGTCTTATTAACCTAAGCTCTCTACACCCATAGAATGGTTCCCAAGAGAGTTAAAACATGATTATTAGTGCTGTTTGATGCATGCTTTCTCTCTAAGGAGATATTTACTGGCTCAAAAAAGGACTCAGGCTGCAGCCAAAATGTTACTCTAATGTGGAGGATCAGCGAGAAAAGTGCATTTTGGCTTTAAAGCTGCTTGATCTTCCCACTCAACACAGTTTTGTCAGGAACTCCTACCAACAGTGCTGTCCTTGTCTCCTGAGAGACTTAGAAGGTGTGCAGCAAAACCCTGCCAGCTGCCTTCAGTATCAGGTGCAGATTTACCAGGGAGCTTGAGCCCCCTTCCCTGGTATAATCATTTGTTTAAAGCAATTTGCTCCTATTACATAAGGAATTTGACATGGTAATGGTCAAATGACTGCTCTCTTCCTGATGGATGTCTTCTCAATAATTTTATGAGGGAGCACTTCACAAGTGCCATGTTATTTCATATTCTAGTCCCGATGTGGCCTCTTGGTGCAGAGTGAGACTTGCTAATTGCTGTGGAGAAGGGCAGATTGGGATGAATCTGTTAATTCTTTGTCTCAAGAACACTGTAAGTTGTTACTCTACAGTGGTGATTAATATTTAGCCAATTAGCCTGAAGCTACAGTTATGGGCTGCAGGTTAAATCACCTGAGGGATTTTAATCCTAACTTTACCGAAACTTCCCTTTCATGTATCTAGAAATTTCATAGTTTATTTACATTTCCGTATTTATAAACTGGATGACAAATACTTTACATACCTTAACATTCTGTAGCCAAATTGGCTTAATAATGCATTTTTAAATAGCTGGAAGAATTTATATTATAATTCTAAGTGTTAGCATTTTATTTCCTTGTTACATTTTAAACACTTAAGAAAGTGTTAAATACTTTTAAACAATTTATATACGTTGTTAAAAAACTGATAATTTCTCATAACTGTGGTAAATAGGTCAGGTTTCACTTATTTCACTGGCTTTACCCTCCATCTTTTTGAAATTTGGCTATTTAGAAAGACAATGTATACTCCTAAGTAGAGTGTGTCACACTTTCATGACAAAATTAGGCATTTTTTCTTGCTCTTATTTTTAGACTAATAAAATACTGTCAAGACTGTGTTGCACTGTTCATATCCCTGGTGAGCTCACTCTGGGACAATAAATGTGTCTGAAGCCTGGCCCCAAGGAAAATTCTTGCAGGTTCTGGAAAACAAGATATCTGTGAATCAGTATGTGTGCAGCAATATTTGGGTATAATATTGACATTTCCCTGGTAAATCTTAGAATTTTGCCTTTCCTGGAGCTGTATTTGACTTTGCCCATGCAATGGAAGTGCTGAGCACAAAAAGTACATTATTCATTTCTGATTTTGTGATTCACCTGCTTTATCCCCCTGTATTTTGGGGATTTTTTTCATCTTCAAGAAGGGGATAATGGTTCAAAAAATAACTTTTGGGAGTCTTTGGCCATATGCACTAGATAAAAATATAAAAGAAAAAATTATGTAGAAAACAACTTGTGTGGTCTGCAATTTCTGATGTGGAAGAAAAAGAGTGATGTAATATGTTCATTTCATTTATTCACATATAAATGCTAAATATCAGTGAAGACAAGGATAAGAGCGACTAGTTTTAGTCAGAAAATGCATGTGAGTCCTGTAATATTGTCATTAACATGGGGAAATGCTGTAATTACAATGTGCAATCTTTCTTTGTTTATTACTTTTACAGGTGTCAGAAATCCTCAGAATTTGCCTAAAATACGCAAGTCGATGATATTTGATAGCACCCTTAATCAGTGATTCCAGTAGAATGACTACTAAAAATCTCAATACACTTACAGTACTTTTTGGCAGGCAGCATAAGAATGTTTTCAATCCTTGATATCTTTGTTTACTTAAAAACACAACTGTTCTTTCTTGTTAGGAACTAAGTAGTATTCAGCCTGTTGTTTGAAAGCAAAATAACAACTTATATGGAGATAATTATATGAGAATGGGAACACTGCTTAATTGAAACAGTTCTAAGCAAAAATACAGGCTCAAATTTGGAAGTGACGAGATGTTTTAGTACTCTGTGTTTATTGATATCTCTTCGTAATTTTCTCTAAATTTTTAAACTACTAGAAGGAACCACACTCTACAAGTTTGTTTGTTTGTTTTTTTTTGTGGCTTACTGTTAGTGAAAAGAAAATATATCATTTTCCTTTGATACCACATGCTGTCTAATTGCAGAGCATATTGTATGTAATGCTGTGTGCAAAGGTCTTGGATTTGTAAAATAGAACTCAAAACTATCAGAAAAAAATTGTACAACACAGAAAGAGAAGTGCAGAATCTTGTGTTGAGATAACCACACTAGAATTCACCTACACAGATGCTTAAGCACTTAATTCAGAGAAAGCGTGACTTATTTTGGGTTTGGTGAGTGAAGGAGGACCTCAGAATTGCAAAGGCAGTCTAAGGCCTAGTTTAGTCAATTTATGATTCAAATAATAAAATAAAATAAAATATTTATGTTTATGGTTTAGTTCAGCAAATGAATGGTTATTTAACTTAGAGACATGCTTGCATCACCAAAACACATGCTACTTCTAGGCTAAAAAGCATTTCTAAGATTTGTGTCTCCAAGGGAATAGAATTTTGGGGCCTTGGAGAACAGTTCTTATAACTTAGTTTAAATACAGTGAAAAAAAAAAAAATCATTATTGGATTTTGCATTCCAACTAAACAAAAGTCCATTCTCAATCTAGTGGATTTGTCTAAAAAGGTTAACTTGAAAGGTACATGAATTTCAGGCCTAGTTGGTAGGGAGAATATGAGTTAATTTTAATTCTTCCCAGTTAAGCTGTTTTTATTCTATCCATTTAGAAACAACAGATTTAAGATTGGCTCTTCTGGATGTTTCTGTAAAGCTATATCTTTACCTTAGCTTTTCATTTGTGTCTGTGGCTTAGAAAGTGCAAAATGAGCTCTAACTAATACCATCATCAGTCACTAGATAAAAATTTCCTTATTCAGCTCAATGTACACACTTCTTAGTATTTTGTGCTCACTGTTTTTGACAAAACTGTGACAGTGTTTAAATTCTGGCACTGATGTTGTGAGAATAATGCCTGCAATTGACCCCTACATCATTAGTGAGAAGATTGGCACTAGTGCTAGTGGGAGTCACTACAGAATTCAAAAAATATGAATCAGTCCCTCCAAGATTTGTTTTTTATTGCAAATATTGGGGGGAGTTTTGCAAATATTGGGCAGAGTTTTTTAATTTTTATTGTCAAACATCAAATTGGTTTTCAACTTTGTTTGATTTCTTGAGATAGCCTCCAGTACTGCGTCTACCAGAATCACTCTGTTTTACTTTCACTCTGCAAGATCTACTGATCTGTGACTTTCTCTTTGACAACTCTTTTTTGTCCTCTCCAAGTCATGAGAAGAAGAGAAATCACTGTCCTTTATGCTCCTTATTTGCCCTCCTACTGATGCCCATTCCAGGACCTCCCCATTCCACACGGTGTGTCCATGGTGTCACCCACCCCGATTTCTGCATCTCATCTCTTCGCTCACTGTAGTTTATTCCCTTTTAATTTCCTACAGATGCTTTTGCTTCTTTTTTCTCAGCTGATTCATGTTTTCTTTGTATTTCATGTGGACATTCCTTGATCTGAGCACAATTCATCATAGCAAAGTGTGATCCTCTTACACTGAAACATTTTATGCTTCAGATTTTAAAGAAATCGCTCCTTGATAACTTTAACTCTTCCTCATCTTCCTCAGAACTTGTCTCAGTATCATGAATCATGGAATTACTCTGGGTGGAAGGGATTTAGGGAACTTGTTTTGTCCAAAATCCCCCTCAAAGCAGGGTCAACACAAGTTGACCTAGTTCACACCTAGTTTCTATGGGCTTTGACTGACAGTCTTGAAACAACTGCCCTGGCAACCTCGTATTGCTGTGGTTTTTTCTTTCTATATTTCCAATCAGAAATCAGTTAGCAAAAAGCCTCTGTTTACTCAGGCATTAGGACGATGATGTTGTGTCCCCTCAGATCTTTTTTTCCCTCTATTTCAAAATAAGACTTGTTGGGGTTAGCTGTAAAAGAATTTAAGCCTTTTGGTTATTGTATGAAAGTCCCCCTAAAGGTGCCTCTTTACT
>JAWWMA010000100.1:10197702-10208296 GCA_035041425.1 Mionectes olivaceus | reverse complement strand
AGCCTGTAGAAGGGAAGCTTTGGAGTGACCTAATTGTGGCCTTCCAGGACCTGAAGGAACCAAAAGGAAAGATGGAGATAGAATACTTACTTACAAGGGCAGGAGTGACAGGACAATGGGTATGGCTTCACACTGACAGACGGTAGGATTAGATGATATTTTGGGAAGGAATTTTGGCTGTGAGGGTGGTGACGCCCTGGCACAGGTTGCCCAGAGAAGCTGTGGCTGCCCCATCCCTGGAAGTGTCCAAGAACAGATTGGACAGGGCTTGGAGCAAGGTGGGATAGTGGAAGTGTCCCTGCCCATGGTAGGGGGTGAAACAAGATGAGCTTTAAGGTTCCTTCCAACACAGGCCATTCTATGATTTTATAATTTTGTGATTCTAAGCTTCCCATATTATAAACTACAGCATGTTTCTCCAAAGGCATCTATGTTGCAGTTCACAAAATCTTTGGATTTTTCAGTAGGGTTTTTTAAAAGGCTCACGAGTGACAAAATTATTTCATTAAATACTAATGGCTGTTTTTTATAGTTTCACAATAGTTCCCAGGACAGTGAGATCATTCCAATCCCTCATATTCGATAAATGTGTAGGACACAGCAGAATTCTTATCAGTTGCATCAAAAACATCTGACGCATGTGGTTCTCTTTTAGTGGTGGCTCATGTATGTGATGATATGTAAGGATGGTGATGGATGTAACTGGCAGATACTCTAGCTCTGTAGGAAATTTCCACGGGAGGATGCTACATATCTCAGTTTTTCCCTCAGTACCTTTGAGAGCAGAGATACAGATTAGTGTCAGTATTTTGATTGTCACTGCAACGGGAGAATATGGATGTCTGTATAGATCTCTTCAAAGCATTTTTAGTGCTGTTAGTTTTAATTAGAAAACAAATATTTGCCTCAAAGCAGGAGCTGTCATCAGAGATCCTGTGTAGCTTTCAAACCCACTAGTATTAATCTTCTTTGCATATCTTTCAGACTAAAAACCCTTTCTAATTAAACTCTTAAAGCCTCTTATCTCTGAGGCCTGGCTGATGCTGTAGTGGAATATATCATTCCCAGCAACAATGAGTAAAATTTTAATTCCCTACATAATACCAATCAAGTTGATTGTAGAACATTATGTTCATTAGAAAGTAATAGATTTTTTTACATGTTTGATCAAAGCAGCTGGTATTTAATCCAGGCTGAGAAGCAGAATACTATTTTATACTTCTTATTGATTAATTCATGGCCAGGTCTGCGATTTACTGGAAAACCAATGGATCATCCTTATGGGATATGCTACCTAGATTTCATGTATACACATATGTGTGTGTGTGTATATATATACATATAATACTGGTCTGCAGAGAAACTTATAACAATGGGAAGCAAATATAAGTTTCATAATAGTGTATTTTTGCATTTTAAAAATGTAGGTGAGAAATGGCTATAAAGTATGAGAGAAAAAATAGTATTATTTTAGTATGTTCTGGAGCTGTCCTGTGCAGGACCAGGAGTTGGACTTGATGATCCTTCCAGCTCTGGATAATTTATGATTCTATGTTTTTCAAATTCTAAGTATGATGCTTCAGCTCAAATTGGGAAAAAGCTCAACTTAGTGGTACTCATGTTAAGTCCATGGATAAATGAGAGCTTTCAACTTGCAGGGCTTTTTCCCCACTCTTTGTCACAGAAAGACACTAAGCACATTTCTGCCTCTTTTCTACCATTGCCCATGCAGCTTTTTGGTTTCTGCAGAGTAAAAAACACTGAGATTTTGAAGGTCTTTCAGTTTTTGAGTCAGAACAAGAACCTGAAAGCCTGAAAGCTTGGTGAAGTGAGATTTCTGTGGTACACAGAAACAATAAATTCCTTCTTTGCTTAGAGAAATAAATTCAGAGGATTAACACAGAGGAAGATGCAGTGGGAAATAAGCAGGTAAGGAGCAAAAGAAAGAAATATGGACTTCTCATCTCCTCTAAACCAGGCAGTGTTCCATGTAAAGGGAACAAAAATGCATGTTTTTAGCAGAGAAGACTGAGTTACCGACACACAAGAAGGGCTTCTACACAAAATCAAAAATGTTGAAATTATGTAAATAAATATAAATTTTGAAAATAAAGAGAGACAGACCAGCAGTGATATCTCTTTCTTTAGGAATCAGTGGTAACTTATTCCAATGAAAACTTTATAAACCCCACTAAAACCTTTAGTTTTAATGATGACATACATGGCAGAACACAGGTTTATCTGCTGCGTCACAGGGTTATCTTATACAAGCTTGTTGCGGCTTGTGAAAAAAAAGGGCTCCTTAGGGAAAGTTAAAGAGTAATTTGCAATATTAACCCTCTGCTTCTGTTTTTGATCATGTAAATATTTTGTGTTATATACCCATTGTGTGAATATGTTCTTGATAATTTGTAATCTGCACCATTTCTACCTTGCACAGCATTTTGTGCTCCTAGTTATTCTCTCTCTTTTTTTATTACCTCTCTTGTGGTTTTTTTGGTACATTCAGCCACACACATTTCTACCCAAAATTTTCCCTTGTGATGTCTAGTGGAAGGTGTCCCTGCCCACAGCTGGGGGTTGCAATGGTATGATGTTTAAGGTCCCTTCCAGCCTAAACCAACCTAAGATTCTGTGTTACCATCTAAAACCTGAGTTACCACTGCAGCCCTGACCTTCCTAGGAACTGTTGTCTTTCTATAGGGAGATAAGCTGTAAGAAAGAATTATTTTTCATCCTGCTTGCCAGATTGGGGTTTGTTTTAATACAGTAATAAGAGAGTTGCCAGAAAAAAAGTACCAAAATATACTACTCTATCTATTGGCTTATTAGACTGATGTGAATAACAAGAAAGTTTTCTTTGTCTTGTTTCTAAATCATGAATTTATATACCTGGTATTTACTATGAAATAATGAATATAGAACCTTTACCTCCAGGAATAGAAATTAGGGAAAAAAAAGAAAAAAAAGATCAAACCTGTCTGGTTATCTAAATTTGCTGATAATATTATTTTGTATCTCCTTGTTTTGGTACCAAATTTCTAGATTCCTGTATTTTCTGTAGGAATCCAATTTCATTTTATATAGAAAAAGAAACAGTCCATCTACAGTCCAGGATGAAGGGTTAGTTCAAGAAAAGGGTATCTCTTCAGTCTTCAGAGTTTATTTTTAAACACTGCCGGAACAAATGTGAGGTAAAATGTACCTGATCAACCTTGTTGCAGCATCCACATGCTTCTCCTGAAACAAATGTTGTGGAATAGATTGCTTAATGTAGCAAAACCAGCCATAACTAATTTGCAGTGTAGATGTTCCCTGTATGAATTGAAAGTAAGTAACAGTAAGTAAATGACATTTAAATTTCTGTAAATGTCAAAAATGCTTTTTATTTCTCATTTCTACATTAGTTTCCAAATCCCTTTTTCTCAGCTTTGTTTAATTTAGTTTTGGTTTTCATTGTGGTTTCATTGGGTTTTTTCCCTGTCAAGTTTCATTCAGTCCTTTCAGTTATTCTTTATTTTACTTGTGTTTTCATTTTCAGTATTGCGTTCTGAATAATTCTGGGTTTATTCGGACAGAAAAACATAGGTTGCCTGTCTAAACCTGATTTACATTATCCACCAAGAAGTTAAGTTGTTCAGTTTAATGTGAATAGACTTGCATGTTAACTTGTCTTGGTATTTATTTTCTTCTTCAATAGCGGTGCTGTTGTTTTTCCTGATAGTTTTCATAGGAAAGTAGAATCTCACTCTTTCATCTTTTGGTATTGCTGATGGCAAGAGTTCAATTGGATAAGATCCTGCAGAATTCTGCTATAATGAATGTACATTTTCGATATAACATAATTAATATTTTTCCTCCTAATATACAGAACCAACATAATTTTCTTCTCTGTTTGTTTTGATTTGATTTTTTTTTGCTTTTTGTTTGGTTTGGATTTTTCCTGTTTTGTTTTGTTGTCTGGGTGTTTTTTTCTGTCTTTCCTTTGCCATCTTCATGTTGTAAAACTTTTTTCTTTCTCTCCTATTTTTTTTCTGACAGTTTTATAAGGCAAACTTAAGGTCTGACATTTTCAAATGAATCTTGTTTAGTGGAAACAAAAGGGATGAAAATGGTGTAAAAGATAGATAAGTAATCTTGTTTATCTTCCTGAACCAAAAGTATGTTTAAATTAAAACTACTGAGTATAGTGGGGTTAAAACAATTGAGTGTAGTGAGAGGAAAGAGCAATTTAAAAAAGAAGGTAATTGTAAGATATACTCATGAAAACAGTATTGACTTTTATTACTTTTTAGAGAGTCTGTATATTTTATTGCTTTTAAAATTCTAGGTGACTGAAAATTCTGACATTTTCTTTTGTAAGACTTCTCAGAAAATAAAGTCTATAAATCTTTCTGGCTCCCTCTGCCACTCCAATACACAAACACACAGACACACACACAAAAGGAAAGAATTCAATAAAATGAATTCAACACGTATCTCTCATCTATGGGTATATTAAATTCTTGCTTACACCAGGCACTAAAGAATCATTTGAAATTAGGTTGTGCATGATCTGTTATGACACTTTTTCATCTGAGATGTAAAGACAAGTTCTGGATTCTGTCAAAATCAGTCAGATGGAGAAGTGTGGTGAATCATCAGGTGCAGCCAGTGGCATGAGAAGAAATTCTTGTCTCCACCAAAGTGCCATTGATCAGTACTGGTGACCTTTACCTGCTTTTAGGTCTACAGATATTAGCTAAAGCTGGAACTTACTCATGACTTTTATTTAAAGTTTGAGGTTAGTCTTAGTCTTATATCAACTGACTCTTAAACCAAACCTGTGAGGACTACTTTTTTCTTTATTTTATGGAAGCGTACGCAAGTTTTGTATTGAATGCGCAATAGGTAATTCACAGAAGTGAATTACCGTTGCTTCTTCATGTGAGTATCCACAGAAACACTGGCCAGTCATAAAACTCAGTAGTTTTGTAAAGCATATATCTAGATTTAAGAAACTGTGTCAAGTGACAGTGATGTTCTGGCAAAAAGTGCATTTTTATGGATTTTGAGCCTCAAGCAGCACCATTAGGAAGACTCCATGATCCCAGTTAGCAAAAAAACCCTCAAATATACTGAAAAAACTTGCTCCTTCTAAATAATAATCATAACAACAACAACAACAGCAGCAACAACCATAGAGGAGGCCACAGACAGCCACATTTTTAAACCACTGTACTTTTCAAATAACATAGTAATTAGGTATGGAATGCTATTTTAGAACAAGGTCCACTGAGGTGACGCAGCAAGATGCTTTGACTGTCAAACAGGTTATCATGATGTTTTATAAAGCAACCACATGAAATGGAAAAATATCTGTGAGCCAAATGTTTTGTGTGTGGTGCTGGCTGCTTTTCATGTACATTCTGGACAGCTGCTGTAATTTCTTCTGTACAGGATCTATGAGTCAAGTTGCTACATTTCTTTTAATATGATATGCTCAATCAATATTAGTGAAAAGGAGTATTACCATAGTGGAAAAAGTCTTAATGCAGGTGTGAGAGACCAAGTTCAACTGGAAGAAACTGGAAAGCTGTTGAGTACTCAAGAAATAATAGTTTCCTCCTTCCCTATCATCTTTACTTCTTTTCACTAGGATGAGCCCTCCCAGCACCCTCAACTGCTCCTCATATGACTTACTCCCAAGAAAGCTTACCTGAAATTTGCTTTAGAGTCTAAACAATCTTGAATATAAAGCTCTGACTGTTCTAGTACTAAGTAGATACACCCTCTTAAGGAATGTTTCTCTAAAGGGACTTGGGCAGGTACACTGGCCATGAACGTAATTTTATTCCAAAATAATTTTGGCTGTGTGAATGGTGAAACTAGCAGTTCATACCCAGCTGCTGTTCATCACCCTGTGTTTGACCCCATGTCACTCAGTTTTGTTTCCAATACCAAGTATACCTTTGGCAAAGATGAAACTCAGGGAAGTTTATTTTCCAGGTGCAGGGAAAGAGAATTTAGAATGACAGAAAGGTAAAACTTCACACCACTCTTTAATTACACATCATGCCACTAAATAGCATTCATCTCCCTGAGAGAATGTGGAATGAATTTGATAAGGCATCTTAAGACTGACTATTGCTGAATATCAGAATTACCCCATTGCTGTATCTGTTCAGCAGATGTGGTGTAACTCATGCAGATGCTGAAAATGCCCACACTGTTCCTTATTAAATAGCTCCCTCCTTTCCCAAGCTACTGATTGTTTCAGTCAAAATATTATTTAAGTGAAAACAACATCTGTTTCCTTCTCAGATTCAAAAGCCTTGTTTTTTTGTTTAGGTTTTCTTTTTTATTATTTGTTTTATTCAGTATTATGTAAACAGTTCAAAATCGTAAGGTGACTAATACAATAGTTTCGAAGACCTGTTCTATTTCATTTTAGAACTGAGGTAGATTAAATCCTGAACTACCTTGGAAATATTTTTCAATACATAAATCAAGTAACTATAACAGTATTTTCACTAAGTGTGCATAATGGAAATCAAAAACTCCTTGTTCTCCCCTCCATCACTGTGCCTTTTAATTTCCAGCTGTGTTTTCTGGTTGGCTAATGATGACCACTGCTTAAAATTTCTTTCACTGCTTGAAAACTCACCATGATAAACAATATATATTATTTTCATCATGTCTATTGTCTAGGAAACTGTACAGCTCACTGGTAATAAAACTAAATTGCATTTTACTATTGAAATGACTTGTACAATGTACAGCACAATAAAATTCCTTGTTCTTTATAGAGATTTAATCAAAGACAACATTCTGTGTGTGGTTTCTGTTTGTATTGAGAATAAAATATGCTGTAGGTTCTTTCTTTATGATTGTTTCTCTGTTTTCTGTTTTTCCTCCTCTCCACCTGTAATATGCTTCTTTATTTTTGTTTTAAAAAGTAGCACAGTAAATAATACATTTCCCAACATACAAAACTTAAAATCAACTTTCTCAATTCTCTTTGGAATTCCATTTTAGTTTGACTTCTGCACCAGAATTTACATTTGATGAAAGAAAAAATTTCTACTGGAAAATGCTGAATTGGTGTATTAAAGTTATGCTACTTAGTTTTTATTGATGTTTTAGTTGAAAGATAATGACTTTTGGAAAAGCCAAAGAACCTGAGATACAGTGGGTCTTTGTAAGAGAAATATTTTTTATTATCAGATTATTACTGCTATTACACAAAGAGGTAATTTAATTTATAATTTGTACTATACATTTTTTTAGAATAAATATGTTTGACTTTATAATTTTTGCCTTGACTAAAATTTATGATATTTTACCTGGGTAGAAACTAAATTACACAATAAAACTTTTTCTGTTATTATGGGGACAGGTGACAATGTTGACTGAATTTTCCTTCATTGTCTATATGTTGGGTCATTTTTGCAGCTCCAGGAATAATCCAACTTCCTAAAGAAATTTCTGTAATATTTTTAAGTAAATGCCTGAGAATAACATAAAAAGTAAATTATACACATACAAAAAAAAGGAAGTATGTTTGCTAGATGCCTGTTTGTGTACTATGGAGTAAGTTTCATCTTTAAAATAGCAGACAAAGGGCATTTCAAATTAAAAACTTTGGTGATGACGACAGGTAACAAAAATCT
Source organism: Mionectes olivaceus (assembly GCA_035041425.1). Classification (NCBI taxonomy): domain Eukaryota; kingdom Metazoa; phylum Chordata; class Aves; order Passeriformes; family Tyrannidae; genus Mionectes; species Mionectes olivaceus. Next base: position 10,200,644 of record JAWWMA010000100.1, on the reverse strand, counting down.
TTTTCTTAGGATGATTTATTTATTTGTCAGAAACAACGATTATCAAAATGAGATTCAAAATGCTATTGGTCAAATTACTCTTAAATTATCAATATTTAATTAAATATTAGTTTGCGATTAATGTTATGAGTAAATAATATCTGTCCTAAATATTCATTTAATTCTTAGTTAATTTTATGAAATACATTAAAGAGTTAGATATAGTGTCAAATAGATACAGCACCTGAAGTGTTGCACCTCTCAAACTTTTGCTCCCCTTGTAATTTTTTTTTAACTGATGGGTTGGAAGCTATATTCAAACATCTTCTAGAAGTCAGGATTAATGAGTGTGGTAGAGAAGCGTAAAAAAAGCAGCATCAAAGATGCTGCACCCACCTTTCTTTATAATTGTTTTGCATTTTTAGAAACTTAAAATTTTTTGGAAGAAATATATTACTGGACTTAAAGAAACGTATGTTGCCATCTTTTAAGTGCATTATAAATGATAATAACCTACACTGTGGACTTTCACATGTAGTTTGAGTCTCTCTCTTTTTTACGTCCTCTCATATTTTACATCCATCTTACTGCCACAATCTAATAACCATATATTCCTTCAAAATTTATAGAGTTGCATATTAAGTCATTGAAGAGTGACTTCCTTCCTTATCCTCTCTGTCTCATTCCAACAACAGACTTGTTAAAGTTTACTTTGCTTTTCAGGTTAAAACCCTACTCCTCAAAGTTTTTCTTTTCCCAAGATGGTCTCTGGAGTAACACGAGCAAATTATAAGGGATAATTGGTTGTATGAAGTAGTTTGTGTCAGGCAGTTTTAGTTGAATGTGGCTAGTTTTCCTTTAAAATGGAAACTGGATTGAGTATTTCTCACTGTCGTTTCTGATGGAGAGTAAATGCACAGGAGCAGTGAATTATGAAGCCCTTTGAAGAGGCACATATGAGGAAATAATTAATAATTTAGTATTAAAAATACTGATATTTCATTTGAATTGCTTTAAAAATAATAACATCCCCATGCAAGAGAGCTTTATACAAAAATTATCTTCATATAACACTCTGTTTTGTTGTCTTCAAGTGGTTTTGACAGTTCCAACAATGGATAGAACAAACTGCAAGTGGGATTTCAGTATTTTGAAGAACTTGGCAGTGATAGAAATTAATTCTGCTAGCAATGATTTCAGTCATCTAGAATATTTAATAGTTCATAGCATCTGAGGCCAGAAGGGATCTCTAAACTCATTAGTACAGCTTATTGTGTGTTTCAAATCCATTTTTTGAGCCTAAAATATCTAAAATTGGAATAAAGGACGTGGTCTTTATTTCTTTATTTGTTTTAGGTTTTTTGTTTGGTTGGTTTGGTTCGGTTTTGTTCAGTTCAGTTTTGTTTTGGTTTGATTGTATTGGTACTGGACCATGAACCAATTTCTACAGAAATTACATGGAACTGATTTTGTTCATAGATACTTGACGTTACTCCCCTATGAACATTAAAATCACTAATAAACCACTTCTTAAACCCCTTAATTAACTTCTTTTCTTTGTCATTTTTCAACTAAATGAAAATTTAAATATATAATAAGGAACTAAGCTAACTGCCTTGGATAAATATTGATATACTTCATCAATTACCCAAATTTTCTTAATTCTTTCAAAAGGAAAAAAAAAACCAATGTTTTTTTGACATATAACAGCATTGATTTACAGTCTTATACTTTTAGACTTGTAAGGTCTTCAAGGTCAGAAAAATTTCTTACATTAGGCCAATTTTCCAAGGCTGTAGTTTTCTGGGATTTTAATTGTAGGGTACCCAACTCTGATTCATTAAGTCAAGTTGTAGCTGATCACTTCCCAAAGACAGAGATACAAAATATTCCCTAGAAATATAGTCCCCTTTCTCATTTCGCAGGCAAGCAGAAATATTAGGTATTTTTTATTATTGTTTTAATTTAATTCTTAACAAGTTTATGGAATTTCCTAATGGTCAAATTTGATGTTGATATTTTTTGACACTTAAAACTTTAAAGTGGATGAAATATGTTAATTTTTAGCTTAGATTAACTGTCAATAAGTGGGGGGTTTTTTTCTCCTGTTGTAAGTAATTTCTTTTTATTGTGTTATTTTCTTTTCATGTGTTCTTTTTAGGCCAAATTAATCTGAATTAAATTCTGAAAAATGCTTTTTGAAGCAAGCAGTATGATGACTTGAGTTATCTCAGCTGTTATTAGTGCATTTTTCTTACCCTCCTCCTTTTAGTTAGTTGGTTTGTCTGTTAGAGGGGGTTTGTTTGCTCATTTCTTTTTAATTTCAGATAAATATGTTACTTGTTGGTGCCATATTTTTTTTGTTAAAAGTAAATGTCTCACAACGAGTGCTCAGGGAATAGCTTATTTTCAGTGAACATTTATTGTTTCTTTATTGTTCAGAAAGAGCTTTTATAGCCTATAAAGCAGTGTTAAATATTATCCTCACAAAATAAGTACCCAAAATAAAACAGTCTCATTTTAATAAGGACCTATGATTTAGGTTTAACTCCTGAAATATCTGAATATTAACTGAAATATCAGAAAAAGATTAGAAAAAAATTCCAGGTTTAAAGATAGGAAACTTGATTAACTTTTATGAAGTTTAAAGGAAACATGACAAGTTCTCATCCTGGGGAGAAAGTAATTGCAGAGATCCAAAGAAGGTGGAAAAGCAACATTAATCTTTTGGATAAAACTATACATGAAAACTAAATTCTACTGTTCAAGACAGAGATCTTGGCTTTGCAATAAGCTGCTGCAGAAATATAGACCTCAGGATATGTCTATCTATAATATATATAATGGCCAGTCTTCGCGAGCGAAGATCCGGGGAAGGTCTTTACCCCTTCCAGCCTGCGCATTGGATTTTTTTAGGTGAGACACAGTGCGCGCAGAACTGAGCCCACCCTTTAATCCTGAGG
>JAWWMA010000100.1:10173338-10189962 GCA_035041425.1 Mionectes olivaceus | reverse complement strand
TTTTGTCCTCCTCATAAAATTATAATGACCCCCTTAAGCTTTGTCCTATGCTAACAGAAACAAGCAAATAGGAAAAATGCAGCATTTTCTGCGTAAAAAATACTTTTTGGTTATTTTTTTCTTCATCTGAATTTAATTAAACCTAAAGTGGAACCTCTCATTCAGGAAGGAGAGTAACAAATTATGATTTGAATTGTATCAAATGAGATTTATTTACAATAAGTATTTCATTGTCTACACTGACAGCTTGAATTCAGGCAGTAAATCTCAATCAGCTCCACCAAAGTTGGATGATTTAACTGAGATTAACATTCATTACATGTAAATCCATTATATGTCTAGTTAATTGTTTTAGTGCAAAATTAAAACTTTTTTCAACAAAAAAACCAAACTGTGAGAGCTGGAAACAGAAGTGGTTGGAGCTTGTTCATCTAATACGGGTGCTTTTTTTTCAGGACAAAGGCTTATTTATAGAAGATTATCTCTGTGAGAAAGAACATTTACAGCTTGTCAGTGCCCTATCCTATTTAACTACGTGCTCTAAAAGAAACAAAGGATAAAGTTGTTGAAGCACAAACTACAGTGTCTATCCTCTTGTTTAACTAATGACTATAGGGGTGATATTCTGAAAAAAAAGCAATGTCATTTTGTGCACTTTTGTTCTTGCAAACTAATGGAATTCTTTGAGGTAATAGAGAGAGTTTGAAGAAGAAGAATATCCAGCTATTCTAAATCTACTTAGCATTTTCGAAAGGTTTGAAATCTGTTATCAGCTGAGAATGTTTGAGAGTGCTTTCTTCTCTGTTGTCCCTGTCAATGACTAATGTGTTTTAGATGTAGGTGTGTGTTTTTATATGTATATATACACACATACATTACATATGTAAACACAAATAAATATACAATGTATAAAAATATAAATAAATATATGAAGTGCTTTTAATCTCTCTCTATCTCTCTCTCTCTTTGTGCTGGACAACAACATATTCCTGAGACAGCAGTGGACCATGAGGGCAAACAAGGCTGGTGAGATCCTGGAATGCATTGAGAAGAGCACTTCCAACAGGTCATGATCCTGCTCCTCTGCTCACCCCAGGTGAGGCACATCTGCAGTGCTGTGTCCAGCTCTGGGCTTCTCAGGACAGGAAGGACATGATGCTCCTGGAACAGGTCCAGTAGAGGCTATCAAAGATAGTGAAGGGACTGGAGCATCTCTGGGACAAGAAGAGGCTGAGGGAGCTGGGGCTGTTCAGCTCCAGGGGAGACACAGAGAGGGGATCTCCCCAGTGTCTGTTGGTGTCTGCAGGAGGGGGACAGAGGATTGGACCAGGCTCTGCTCAGGGGGGCCCAGAAACGGGGCATGAGGAATGGGCAGGAGCTGATGCCCAGGAAGTACCACCTGGGAAGAAGAACTTCTTTGCTGTGCAGTGAACCACTGAGCAGAGACCAGAGAGGATGTGGAGCCTCCCTTACTGGGGATATTCCAGAGACGCCTGGATGCAATCCTGTGCCATGTGCTCTGGGATGACCCTGCTGGAGCAGGGAGGTGCCACCAATGAGCCTTTGTGGTCTTTTCCAACCTTAACCAGTCAGTGATTCTGTGGTTCTGTATTAAGCCATACTGGCCTCAGAAGCAAAATACCTGGATTAATTTCCTTCTTAGGCGCCCACTGCTGGATACCAAGGTTCTGATTTGAACCTGGAGATCCAGGCTGTTTTCTTTCCACTAAACAGTTTGTCCTCTCCGTCCATATCTCCACAGCTTCCAAGTAAGAATGCCCTGGGAAAGCATTAAAGACATTATTAATCATGGTATCTTGCACTACTGCTATTCATTATCAGAATCTCTTGTGATCAGTGTGGTCATGAATGATTTATTACTGGCAAATCTGTATTGACTATTTCTGTTTATCTAATTTTCTAATGAGCTTGGAAATTGATTAAAGAACAAACATTGTCGGGATGTTTTGAGGACTGGGATTAACTAGACCATAATTCCTCAAACACCTGTGCTTGCTCTCTTAAAGATATCGTCCTCAGCCATCAGGGTCCTCTCCTCAATAGATGACATTTTTCAGGGTATAGTGGCTTGCTCTTTAAGCACATTCGAGTGTGGCCCCATAAATTATGAAAAAAAGTTTCTGCACAGTTTCCAAACTGTGGATATGACAATTCTGATATAATGCTCATATAGTTGTTTTTTGCCTTACTTTTCTGAGTTTCTCCCTATTATAATTTGTATATATATTTGTATATATATATGTATGCTCTTGTTTTAAAAACCTCTCACTTTTGCTTACCACTATTTTTTTTTTAAGAAAGAGACCAAAGTTGAGAGTGAGGAAAATACTGAGCAGGCAACTGTCTTTGAATACGTTGCTGCTTCACACATTGAAGAAAACCCTATTTAAGCAAGATTTTCAGACATGAATATGGAACAGAGAGTGTATTGCTATTCCCCTACAATGGAAAATTCTGTTTCCAGAAGCCACTTTTTTATTAACTGAAGCTGTTGATGTGAAATTGCAAAATCTGTTTTGTTTGAATGAATAGTTCGAATGAACAGCCACTCACAAATATCACAAGAAGACTATGTAAGGAATTTTTACTTTTTTTTTTTTTTTAAATGTATTGGAAAAATTAAAGGAGATATAAAGGGCATGCCCAGCTGAACCAAGTACCTTCATTCATCTTTTTTTGTCCATAATGTTTGGGAGACTATATTTCTAAGAGTAACTTAGGGAAAGGAAGTCAGGCAGCACATATCCTATAAGACAGGAGATGCCTCTGCTCAGATTTGAGATCTAGACATTACAATTATTAAGGGCTTAAGCTTTCATGGAAGTTTAATGGCATCTTTCATTAGTCCTTTACTTTTTTGATCCATCTCTCACTTAGCAATAAATGGCATAAGTGTCAGTTCCATACTAAAGTGTAGAAATGTGATGTCAGCCTCTTTCTTATGAGTCTCACTGAGAATTCTGGTCACAATTTATGTCACTGAGGGCATCAGTCTGCCCTCTGCAAATGGTAGACCTGAGTTATATATGATCTTCAGCAGAGTGCTGATTATGAGGGTGATGAAAGATGTGGAGCTTTGTTGACAGTAACACTTGAGTAACTTTGCAGGGACGTAATTTATTAAAGATGTAGTTCAGCAACTCCTGGATTCTTCCTTAGTGCCCAAATTATGTTTGATGGAATATTTACAGGACCATCATGAAGATTATCAGGGATAGTTAATTGTCTGGAATGTTGCATAACTTGCTCAGAGACTTCAAAGCATAGTGTAATTTTTCTTTCCACTGTGAATGAGAACACTTGTTCATTTTTTCTGTGTGTGAAATGAAGGGGGACACTCAGGTGAAACCATACATCTCAAGAATCTCTGCAGAAAGCAAAAACCCTTCCTTGGATTCAGTATTTTCTCAACTTTCACATTTATGGGCACTTTTAAATATTAAAATTGTTAATCTAAGGAAAAAATTAGTTTTAAATGTTTAGGACATTTTAATGATCATAGAATGCAATCAATAGATGCAGTTGTGCTAGATGTATTAGGTAATCTAGACGTGCAGTGGGAAAAAAACACTTGCCTTTTTTTTTAACTCTTAGGCACCTGCTGTTTGTCTGAGTACTGGTTTTATTAACAATCAAGGCACTGTTTTATACCCCTTCAGCTACTTTCGTTTTAATAAAACTATGAAAAAATTTTATCAGCTGCAGCTCTAGGCTGCAATATTTTGGTGAACCTTAGAAGTGTTATGTGTATGAAATATGACCAAAAGAAAAAAAAAACCAACAACCCAAAAAACCCACAAACACACAAAACAAAACAAAGAGAAAAACAAAAAAAGACAAACAAAGGTGCAAAATATAAAGAAAAACTCCCCTTCACCTTAGTCTTGAAGATTATTTCACATTTCAGTCTTTTGCCTATGAAAATGATTCTCCTCTACATTGTAGGAAAATTACTGCCTACAAATTGGGAAAGTTCAAGTAAGTGAAATGATTTCTCTTGCACCCATTAAATAAAAGGAAAAATGTTCCATGAGAGCTGTAGAGTCCTGAAACTGTAATTGAAAAGACCAGAACTCTTGCTCCATCTTACTAAATATTGACACCCCATTCCGCATAATTTCATGCATAGGTAAATGTGAAAAAATAGTACATAGACAACTGCAGCCTCAGACCTCTGTTCTGTGCTGCTCAATGAACTTTACTGAAGGCACTAATTTTTTTTGTTAATTAGACCATTATAAAAGCTATTTCACACATAAACCTTAAGTAGTTCTTCTGAAAAAAATAAAATCCCTCAGATTTAACTGGGGATGCTTTTTACACCATATCCCTTTGTGTCAGGAATTAATTAATCCTAAAACTCTTGGTAGAAGCATCATTATTGCTTTAGGTTTTGCAATTGCCTGGGACAGCATAATGAGTTTATGGAAGAGGGAAAGGAAAATTTTTACACTTTTTAGACTTGATAAACTAATGTGCAACCTGAAGTTTTGATTATTAGACTCAGGGATGTTGCTGTGAATGAGATTGGTTCAGTGAACCCATTACTGTTTATATATAGGGGTATTTGTGTATGGTAGACATATGTGTATGTATGTATGTTCATCAGTCCTGTAACTCTAAAACCAGAACAATCTGTATTCTATTGCAAATTGCTTACATATAAGTCCCAGCAAACAAGCCTGACAGATTTATTGATTATATTAAACAAATAGGTATATAAAATAATTAAGTTAATGTGAAAATTTTTTTAAATTGAATTTTAGAATTCAAACTTCCTGTTTTTTGCAGCATTTAAAAGTGTTCATGTTGATGATCAAGACAAATTAGACAAACTGCCCTCTTTCCTTTATGACATCACCCTGTTTTTATTTCTAGGGTGTAGGTGTGGGGGTTTTTTATTTGTTTTGATTGTTTTCTTGTTTTTTTCCATTTTGATATTGTGTGAGAAAAAAATATTTGAATTATAATTTATCTGTTCTAATAGTTACTGCAGACAGCTATAGATATATTGAAATATAACCTTAATTAAAATGTAATCTTAATATACTACATTAAGGACTTGGGAATAAGTTTCTTGAAATCAGAGCTGATAATAACTTCTCAATGTCTTGACTGGGAAAAAAAAAAGGCAATTATTTTCACTAAAACATTTCTTAGCTCTGAGGGGATTTCTTTCATATCTTTCTTTCCACACCATCTCCTCTTTAAGGTGCACTGCAACCAGTCTTGGTGTCACTCCACAGTTAACAGAGGGAAGACATGAGAAGGTCATGTAGCTGTCCTGCTTTAAATACCACTTTGAGAGGAAAGTCCAACTAGTGTAAAGTATCAGACAAAGATTCCTCTTCTACTATGTGACTTTCACACTTCTAAAATCATAGTTTGGACTTCAAGGCTCTCCTTGCATTCTTAAACACTTCATTCTTCTATAATCAGCAAAAAAAACTGGCAAGCTGAATATATAGTATAACCCCTTATCTGTAGTTCTCCCTGTTTTCATCATAGCCAGACTTTTAACCAGCTTTGGGTTACCACTTTACAGGTTTGAGCCTTAATTTTCAATGCATATAGACATGAAGATCAATTTTTTTTTTAAAAAAAAAGAGTAAATATTCATATTGTTTAGTGGAAAAACTGAAAATAAGATATATAAAATTTAACTGCAATCTTTGTATTGCAAATAAAAAAAAAATTGAAAATATATGTACTTTTTTAACTGAGCTTGGACAGAACATGTGTAGCCCAGAAGCAAAGGCAGAAAATTAAACCAGGCTGGCAGCAGAAAATGTCATATTGGTAACGCAGAATCTTGTAAGAATTGCCTGTCATGGAATGTCATAGATTTCACTGAGCTGCACTTTTCAAAGTCAGGACTGAACATTACCAAGAAATGTGCTACTGTTCAAACAAAATATTTCAGGTGTGTGTGATATAGCTCAGGTAACAAATTGGACAAGATGTTCCTGATGATCTCTTCCAGTCCTGAAAGTTGTAAGAGCTAAAGGAGCTAAATGACCTTACAAGCTGAGATAGGATCGTCTCAATCTGGATCTGTGAGGCAGAGGCTTGATTAGGACAGGGAGTAAAAAAGTATGGAGGAATTTTGTCTGTAAATGTGATGTTTAAGGTATTTTTTGATAGTTAAGAAATAGTTTTTGTTGATTACCTTTCCCCTTTTTCATTCATCTGCTTCACTAAAGTGTCTTCTGAAGAAGTTGACCAGGAAAATGGGGATTGCACTGCTGATTGGATCCTGAGCATTTTTCCAGAAAGACTATGAATTGGGAGGAGTTAAAATGTATAGGTGCAGCAAGGATAAAATTTACACAGAATTTATGGACTATACAGTGAATATCTAAGGCTTCAAACTGAGCATTAGCAGGATAAATTACAAAACTTCTGTCACAGCAACTCTACTGACACAGTGATCTGGTTAAAATACTCGTTCAATTATGTATTACAAGCTTTGAAAATTGCTGGTCAGAAAAGGATAGGTGGTGGCCATTTTGAAGCATAAGCTGAACAGGAAGGGAAACGCTGTGCCTTTTTGAGCCAATGCACATATTGTTCTCCTATAAGACATAATTTTTCTGTTAGTTGCTTCTGTCTCGAAATCTGAGGTAAATCCGTTACAAGTGACTGTCAAAATGTTTTAATTAAACCAAAATAGAAGAAGCCCTTTATGGAGAACAGATTTCCTTTTGTACTCCATCATTTCTGCTATGAAATTATTTTTTAATTTTTCTTATTTTTCTGTAGCAATTTGGTAGTCAAAGGTACTTATGTCAGTTAAAACTAAGTTTTTACTTTAAAATAAAATGATAATTTCTATCAAAATGGCAAAAAAAAAGTGCTCTGCTGCTTCAAGTGACATGCTTAGATGCACAATAATATATAATAACAAAATGACAAATATTCTATGTATTCTTCATCACCTCATTTCTGCACAGCAGTTGTATAAGTAAAGAATTTAAAGATTCCATTTGAATTGATGGCTTAGTTTATTTTGTATTTTACATATAGGACATGTTCCAGCCACTTTAAATTCTTCAATCTTGCTACCAATTTTGGTGGTGGTGCTTCACAATACTCCACAAAGCAGTGCAGTCCTTTCACAGTGATCAGTGGAGCAACCCATAAATATTACAGTAACTGAAAAAAAAATTACAATATTACAGAGGCCAATTTACACAAAAGACTTTCTGAATACTTATGTACTGGTACTATGCAAACTAAACACACATTAATTTTTTTTATATGCACTGCTGGCAGTTGAAAAAAGAGATGAAAATGAATGAACAGGGTCAACAGCAGCAGAGCTGGCAGTGGAGGAGGGGAGCAGAGAATCCTCTATGTATAGACATATTTCCACGGCAGGTTCCAGTTACAACCAGCTTATATTAAGAATTCTAGGGGTTTTTGTCTATATTTGAACTTTTCTCATGGTTTCCAAGATTGCTTTTCTTCCTTGTTTCAATTTAAATTCAAGTTTCAGATTACCACAATGTAAATGTCTGAATTTTCCTGGAGTTTTACATTAATGTAAAATTAATCTTTACATAATCATGGAATATTACTATTACACTGTAGGTATGAGTGACATTTATGTTACTAAAATAAATGCATTTTTGAGAGCCTCTTGCCTTGTCAATATTTTAACTATGTATAATATTTTCTCAGAACAAGTAAGAGAATATAAAGGGAATTTCTGAGCACTTGACTGAAGCCAGAAATAGCTTTATTCTATAGCATAATTTAAATTTTTCGGACAATATTAGTGGGACTAGATAAATATTAATACGACTATATTAAAATCTCTAAGGTATAGTAGAGGCTTATACTTCACCTTATAACAAAAGCTTTAGTTTATAATTCAGATTAAAGTGAGCTCCCTATCCATGTATATTTCAAGCAGTCCAATTCTCATAGTAAATATTGGTTTAGCCCCAAAATAGTTTTTATTGACCCATGATGACCAAGGACTGATGTATTATTCAGCATGTTTGAGCAGTGGAGGACTCAGCCCTCAGTTGCAGAAGAGCATGAAAAAATGCCCTGATCTAAGAAATTTAACATTCAATCAACAAAGATAAAGTTGAGAATTTTGACTTGTTAATTGTGCATCTTTATTCTGATAAATAGGCAATCCCTTATTTTCCTTTCAGTAGATTTAACAATTCCTCTAACCTCAGTTATGTTCCACTTTACTTAATTATTATATTAAATTACGCTGTTATTCTGTTGGTACTGCAGATGTGCACAATGCAGTGTGTTCTATTCCTTTTAAGGAGAATGGGACCTTAAATTCTGTTTTCTTTCAAAATTGGTGAACTGTAACCATATTTCTTGCTCTTCTCTAAATGTCGGTTTTTTTTTCTTCTTTCCTTTTTTTCTCCTTTTTTTCCCCTCAGATAATTTGAAAATGACTTTTTGAAGTGACATGAAACTGATGAAACATTTAAGATTTATCTTGTGCCTCTGTGTGTATGGTTTTCCTGACTTTTATACATGCTAACAACTGTCCATGCAAAAATCTGGCATTTTATTATCCAGGATTTTTTTTAATCTAACTTTTTTTATCCACAATTTTGACTATCTTGAATAAATTATCCTGAAAAAATATCTACCTTCCAATCATCCTATAGTTATTTACCCTCATTGTAAGCAGCAGCTTTCTTTGAAATATGATACAGGTACCACAATTATTACTTGCTAGGTTACCAGCTGGTGGCATGAATTGCATGGTATATTTTTTCTATCTTGGGTGTGGTGTTTTAAAAAGTAGTAGAAGTTTATTTATAATATGAAAGGCAAATTTGTATGAACAGAAGAAATAATGGTGAAATAAGACAACCACAAGAACTACAAAGTGTATATAAAGACAAGAGTGTGAGAAGGATATGATTGTATGAGCCTTGACAGGAAGAGGAAAGAACAAAAAAGTTGACAAAACACAGGATTAAAAAGGGTCAAGTGTCACTGAAGATTTTAGCAGTGATTACTCAAAACTTGCACTGTGCAATGTCAGAAGAATACCTGGGGAGAAAAAGGCAGAACAGGAAATTCATAAGTGTAGTCAGTTTGGGTGTAAAAACACAAAGTCATTGGAGACTTTGGTGTTGCATAAATTGAAGGGTAATTCTGAAATTTAAAAGGACACAGTCTAAACAGCTTTGGTAAACATATTTTTAATGAATAATAAAATTTTAAAGTAGTTCTAATTTCCCTACAAGGGATGTATATTTCATATTTCCATCTTGACTCAAGGTCCACATCCTTGATGATTTTAAGTGAGGGCTCTATTTCCCATTGCTTTCTTCCTTCTGTCCTCCTGCCTCATCATTAATTCTGTATAAAGTCATAGTTAATTTATTCTGTCCAGTCAGAGTCATGACAGATAGCTGATTCTTAATTTGTCTCCACTTCTATTTGTTGCAGTTTTTAAAATATCTCAAATTCTCCTGAGTTTCAGTTAACACTAGTTTCAGTTCAGAACTGATAAAACTGTCTTTGTTCCCAGGTCATCTTTTCATCAGTTCCTTGCTTGCCAATTTTTTTGTCCAAGTGGCTTCTGATATTATGTACATAAAAAACACTCAGTGATTCTGTAAAATTCTGAATAATATACTGTAAAATTTCTGGTAATTTCCACCTCTGTGTTTATCTGTAGAAAACACAAATATAGGACAAGGATTCCAGATGCTAAGAAATGTCAGTTTCAAATAGTGATGAATGAGAGTGACACCTTAATAATACAGTTTTGGAAATAATCAGTTTAAAATTTTTCTAGAGCATTGTACACACAAGAAAGAAATCTCAATAGCTAACAGCTCACTAATTTTGTTTAAACTATATTATTTTAGACTGACTTCTACAGCCCTGAGATGCTGCCAGAGCAAAATCCATTTTAAATATGTACTTTTGTCTTTGGAAAGAGCTGCTTATTGCAGCAACTGTGTTTGGAGCAGGTTGTAGGTAATTGATTACAGTGACTTGCTTTTCATGTTGAATTCAAATTAGGCCTTTGGATACATGGAGTTTACTGATTACTTCACTAGAAGCTGCTGAACATATTTACAAAGCCAAGAACAGAAGCAGCAAGTTTATGCAAATGTGAACAAGTTTGTGCACATACATATGTTTAGGTAACTTTGTGTTTCATTTTTGGGCAAACCTTTCCTAAAAAACTTATACTAACCCAGACTAAAAGAGTTGTTATTATTAAAAAAATGAAGAAAATCAGAATCACATTTGAACTACTCAAATTGATTGTGATAGACATATATTAAGAAATATCTAAAACCATATCAAAAGATAACAAGAATCTCAAAAAAACCCCACAAAAATCCAAATAAACATAAAAAAAAGTGCAAACCAAATACAGAAAACCAGGCAATTTGGTTGCACCTAAAATTTCTTCAGCCTTAGTCTGTTGCTTGTTCTTTGGAAAGTTAGTAGAAAATAGGTTGAGGAACCAAGGCATAGTATAATTTTATCAATTAAATTACAACAATTTGTAGTTTGTTCTAGGTCAGCTCACGCAGATTATGAAAGGGATAAAGCCCTGATAAACATGACACAGTTACACCGTACTGATAATGTCTAGTTGTTGCGTTCTGCTAAATTGTTGTCCATTATGACTAGCACTTCAGTTAATTTTAAAGCATACGAGTGAATGGGAATCAGTTTTAACATGACAAAGGCAACAGATGTGCTTGGAAAAACAGAGGGTTCATTTACAGTCTGTCAGGCTCTGGATTACTGGCAAAGACCAAGGATTTTAATTTTTTTTTTGTTTGGTTTGGTTGGTGGGGTTTTTGTTTTGGTTTTCTTTTAATGATGATGGGAAATGGCAATTCAGTGAGCTTCCTGTTACCAAGTGGATTTGCAGCCTAAAAATTAAAAAAAAAAAAAAAAAGATACCCATGTGAGTGCAATCTGAAAATATTTTTCATGGTTAGAAGTGCTGAGGTCATTTGGAGATACCAATTAAACTCTGTCCTCGGAGACATCATAAACCAGCCATGGAAATCGTCATGTGAAAGCCTTCAATGATTTTTGACAGCAGTGTGTAGAGGGCAAATGAGAGGGCAGATAAGGAAAGAAGTTGTAACCCTTTTAAGTTCTCTGTCAGGCAGCTGAAGGTCTGCACAAAGTTATGAAAGTGTGGCTTTGCACAGCGTTTCCAGAGAGGGGTGGTTTGCTGCTTCTCCCAGCTTCTCCCTTTAAGCTTTATCCCTTATTAATTAATAATTTTTTACTTTTTGAAGGACCTTTTGTACTAACTGTGCCATAATTTCTGTTTTTATTTCTTTTTTTTCTTTTTCATTGTCTTTAACAATAGTTATTCCAGTGTCAAGAAGTCCTAAACATTTTTCTGTCTTCTCACAATTTTAACACACTTCTAAAAAATTGCTGTAAAACTCTTTTTACCTTCTCTGTATTAACTCACCAATTTGTGTCTTATGACACCCCAGAAAAAAATCTGTGGAATACTGAAGGCCAAGTTTCTCATGAGTTACACTGTTATTAAGAAGGATTTGTAACTCCTATTTGATTTGATATGCTCAAATGTTTTTCTGAGCTGAGACAATGAAGGAATTTGTTAAAAACAGTGTTTCTGAGACCACAACCCACAGAAGAGATTACCATTAGGAGGGAATATTCCTTCCAAATAGTTTTATTTTCACGCATGCAAGTCACTTTGTGTTTTCAAGTATGGCAAATTCATTCAGTAAAAACTGCTCCAATTAAATAATGATAAAAACTGTTTCATGGGGGAAAGGGTATGGTTTGTGTCAATGGCCACAAATTTAAAACTAGTGCTCCAGATATCTCCTTGGACACAGGTTTCCCATAAGTCTCTAGTCAAGTGACCCATGACAAAATTTCATAAGCGCCTGGGCAACCTGGGCCTACCAAATCCATTTTCAAAAGTCATGTAAACAATAAAATGTAACCAACAAAGGAAAATAAGCTATATTTTTCAAAATGTGCGTTATGGAGTAGCTGAAGCTAAAATGCACATTACAAGCTGACTGTCAGAAAAATCCCACTTATTAATCACCCCCTTGCAGGACTGTCCTCTGCTGTATAATGTACTATCCAGATGTGTGATATTTTGAAAGGACACTGATCAGAATGGCACACCTTTATTATACCCTCATCCCTTACCTGCAGAAAAATCAACATTTCACCGACATTTATGACTCTTTTATAAGAATTGTGCTTTTACATCATTTTATTCTTTCCACTGAGGAACAAACCTTTTCCTCAAAAGTGTGACTTCACCCACAATTCATTACCTTTTTCAGTGTTTAAAACTCATATTTTAGTCCTGAGATTAGTGATTTAAAAAATATTGCCAAAACTGGTTAATAAAACATTACAGAGCCAAAGCTTTTATTTGCATCAATAGATATTGTGCAGAAGAAAGTAGATAGATTATCTCCAGGTACTAGATGTGATTTCGTCTATACTCTTAAACATATGGATTAAAGAAGAATGTAATAGCAGTTCCACAGAGGGTTGAAGTCAACATTACAGTAGGGAGGGAGAACACAAACCTAATTCTCTTTAAAGTTCAGCCCTGGGTGTCCTTAGTGAAAGGTGTCCCTGCCCATGGCAGGGGGTGAATTGAGATGAGCTTTAAGGTCTCTTTCAACTCAAACCATTCTGTGATTCTCTGAAATTCAGTTGTATGAGTGTAGATTTAGACAATATATCTGGGTAGATTTAGACAATACATTTAACTTCAGAAGTAGTGTGTAGGTCTGGAGACAGGTTTCCTCCAAGAACCACATATTACATTTTCTTCTTTAAGTACTCTGGGTGTTTTTATTTCTCAAAAGAAAAAATAAAAGGAGAAAGAAAATAAAAGGAGAAAAATGTTCTTCTTATTGTTATATGGCAACATAATGAAACGTTCTTCTTTTATCTTCATAGTAGACAAATGTAGCTAATATCCTGTGTTTTTCTGGACTGAGCATCGCTCCCTGGGTACATCAGATATGATGAACATTTTGACCATTTTATGCCCAGCCCTTGCATTTGTCCATATTTACTTTATTACTTAGGGGTCTCTATGTGTTTATGTAACAACTCTATTTTTTTCCTCTGTTGACCACTGAGCACTGCACTTCCATTGATTCTCAACTTTTCCACACCTTTGGAGTGGCACTGAGAAAGTAAGAAACTTTGCTTTACTATTATCAAGAATTGCCAAGAAATATGTATTATTAGGTACTCCTCTCTTAACATTTAATTTTGGAAGTTTCTCAAGTTTTTTTCTTCTTAATGGTTTTTTTTCACTCTAGCCTGCTGCTAAATATTCTTAATGGAATTACAAATCTTCTGCTGTTCATTAGCAATTTTCTTGATTTTAGGCAATTCAAACAGAGGTTTTGGTTTTGGTACTGATTTTATCTTTCTGCCAAGCGACTTCCTTTAACTTCACCTTTTGCTAGTGGGTGCATAAGGTAGTCTATTAGCACATGTCCAACCTAGCACAGTACAGTACTACAGTGGGAGCTTGGTTTTCTTTTTTTCTGTCCACTATATATGCAGGTTGTGCAAGTTTGTTATTATGAGGTATGAGTATCAACAAAAATATCAATATTAATCAATATATGTTTTTTTACCACTGTATGTCTCACGACTCTCCTTTTCCTTACACTCTTGAGAAAACAAGAATACTGGGGCAGAACTGCTGAATCCACCTTTTAAAATAGTTTGCTATTGGCACTTAAGAACACAGAATCATAGTCATAAAATCACAAAATCACAGAGTGGTTTGAATCAGAAGTTTACAGTTTTTCCAGTCCAACCCACTGCAATAAGCAGCAATATCTTCATCAAGATCAGGTTGCTCAGAGTCCTGTCCAACATGATCTTCAATGTTTCCAGGGATGGGACATCCACCACACCTCAGAGCAGCCTGTGACAGGGCCCCACTGCTCTCATCATGTTCCCATGACCCTAATTCTTGGGCTTGTGCAGCTCCCTCTGGTTGGCTTTCCATTCCTCCAGCATGTGTCACCTGCACCCTCATCTTGGCATCAAGTCTGCAGACTTGCTGAGTGTGCACTCAGTCCCTGCCTATGCAATTGATAAAGATAATAAACAGCACTGGTCTCAGTATGAGTCCCTGAGAGCACCGCTGGTCCTTGATGTCCATCAGGACTCTGAGCCACTGATGAAACCCTCAGGACATGATTCTAACATCAATTCCTGATCCACTGAACAGTCTACCCACCAAATTCCCATTTCTCCAAGCTACAGAGTGGGATACTGTGTCAGATCATGTCACATATGCCTTATAGAGGTTCATATGGACAACATCCATAGCTCCTCCCTAATCCACTTATGTATCTACATCTTGTATGAAGGAGCAACTGCTTCATCATCAGAAGGCCAGTGAGTTGACCACGCAGGATTTGCCCTTGCTGAAACGTTCCTGGCTATACAGTCACCTCGCTGTTCTCCTTGTGCCTTAGCTCAGTCCCCAGGAGGGTCTGTTCCATGATCTCTCCAGGTGCAGAGATGAGGCTGACAGGGTAGTAGTTCCCAGGGTCCTCCTTTTCACACTTTTAAAAGGTGAGTTTCCCCTTTTTCTAGTCACCTAAGACTTCATCTGACTCCAAGACTTCCCAAATATCACAAAGAGTGACTTGGCAGCTGCATCAGCCAGCTCCCTCAGGACTCCTCATTGGGTCCCATAGACTTGTGCACATTGAAGTTCCTCAGGTGAGAGATTGGTGTACTTTCCTTTTTATTAAAAAAAAAGGTCCCCCCTGAAAGGTGATAATAATTTCTTTCAAACATATGATAGAATAACAGACAAAAAGTGCTACAATTATCTTGATTACAGTTCATTTCAGCCTGGGTCTACTAAGACTGTTATTTCCATCTTCATTTTGGCAAGAAACCAGCATGTTTGTACAGGGGTAAGGGAGAGAAATGCACTGGATAAAAAACAAAATACAGTAGTACTGCCAAGGAAACTCCAATAACAAAGAATTATCCAGGTGACTGAGAACATCAACCAGATGAAGATGGTGACAAAAATTAGGCAGTTGTCTAGAAAAACACCTGTAGCAAAACATAATGTTTATAAGAAAGTGATATTGAGGCAGGAAAATTAAGCAATTCCAGTTATTAAGAGAAAACAAATCAAGGAAAACCCCAAGATGGACTTTTTTTTATACCAGTACTCATTTTTCTGGTAAATGGCTCAATTTTAGGCATTTGGTTTTAGTCAGAAAACGCTAGGAAAAAAAGAAAAGAGAGAGTTAAAGTAGAAAATCACATTTATTATTGTATTTCTAAGGAGTTTTATTCTACATTTGATTGGACTATAGAGAGAGAAGGAAATATTTCCATGGGAGATTACTGTCTGAAATTCCTTTGCAGTAAGATTTTGTGTTTTCCATTTATATATCTACTTTGTCACTCCTGTACAGAGGGTTCAGAGGCAGAAGGAAAAGCATTGTCTTTTGACATTGTTCCTAGACAGCAGGATTTGGGTACTGCCCATGAAGATAAACTGATCCAATAAAAGTATTCTTACAGGTACTCTAGAAAACTTTACTGGAGTAAAGGCATTTGGAAATATTTTTCTGAAACAGCTGAAATGACATTTGTAGAGATTCCACTTCCCATTAACACAGATGTGAGAGCTACAGAGTAATGGGGTTGTGGTTTTAAGACCTCAGTGAGTTTGACCAGGCCAGATCTTAAGGTCTCTAAAGGATATCTGGTTTGATTTGGTGAATTAGAACCAGAGTTGGAGGGAACAGAACAAATCAAAGGAATAAAAAATGATATGATTTTTCTGAAGGAGAGAGACAATATTTGAGGGTGGTGGTGGGGGTTATGTTAATTACGTTATACTGATCAAAAATAACTCTATTTACTTCCTGACCTTGTGAAATCACTGCACGTGCATGTATGAGACATCCATTTTCTCTCACAGATCTCAGATGCCATTCTCCATCATCAACATGCAACATTCTGTAAAGAATTACTCTTTTTAGATCCACCTTCTTGTAAGATTTCTTACTGCCCTAATTCTTTTTATCTTTCTCCACTTTCCACCAATTAAAGCAGGCTGGAGGTCATGAACTTGGCCAGAGGTCAGAGAAGTTTGTTTTAAAGTGAGTTTACCTAGAGTCTGACTTCTTTCAATATTTGTGAAATCTCTGCAGATGTTAGTAGGGGACTAAACTCTCTGTGAAGCTGAAATCATTTTACAAGTCATTCACATTAAGCAAGAAATTAAATCTGTACTTACTTGATGCTCATTCTCACCCTTTTGAGTTGTATTTTGTTTGAATTCTTAAAAACAATGTTATTTATATTTCTGCCTGATAAAGCAACTTATGCACAAATATGTCCATGTGTTTATAGGTGCATAATTGATATTTTAAAATTTATTTGATGGACAGTTAAAGAGGTATTTATAATTCTATGGGAGTCCCTGGTGGTCTAGCGCTTGCAGCGCTCTGGCTGCTGAGGCCCAGGTTTGATTCCCGGTCAGGGACACTCCCCGGGCAGGTGGAGCTCCTTAGCCCTGTAAGGCAATCCATCTACGTCCTGAGGA
>JAWWMA010000100.1:10151811-10172439 GCA_035041425.1 Mionectes olivaceus | reverse complement strand
GGGGGGCGGGGGGGAAGAGTATACTCACCCCCAGAGCTAGGGGCGAAGGAAAACCGCTTGCTCTGGGGTTCCCTCATCCCTATCCCTTCAGTGTTTGACAAGGTCTCATCTGTGGCTATCATATATACATATTCTCATAGTATCCTACCGATTTAAGGCATATAAATCTCTACTGAAGGGCAGAGATTCATGTCAAGAATCTATCATATCATAGTGTAATTTTTTTGAATAGTCTCATAGAGTTTCACCTATGAGTGGGGTAATATGACAGAAACTGGAATTTTAAATAAGATAATTACAAAAAAATTGTAGAGCTGTTTCTTTTTGCATAAAAGAGGAAAATTTAAGGGGTTAAATTTAAGATATGTAGAGTTACAAAAACCATAGTTTTCACCCATTTAAGGAGGACCAGATTCATCCTGCAGTTTTACTTCTCTTTCTGTTTTTAGGCCATAAATATTATACTGCAATTAGTGATTTACCTCTAAAACTAAACTTGAGGGTTTTCCTGCTTTTCTTTTATATTTTTTCTTTGTTTTTTACTTATTTTGTCTTGTGTTATAGGGGCTTCATTCTCTTCCCCATCCCTGTCTTCCACCTCAGAAGAAAAACTGGTCCTGTTATTAAAGAATGAGACAGAGAAGGCATTAAGTACCTTCACCTTTTCCTCATCCTTGGTGACAGCGTTCCCCCCCAGATCCAATAAAGGATGGAGATTCTCCAGAGTCCTCCTTTTGTTGCTAATGTCTTCATAGAAACAGTTTTTATTGTCTTTAAAGGCAATATCCAGATTAAGTCCCTGCATTGTATTTTCAACAGACATGTGAGGTTGAAGTGCCCCACATGACCAGGGGCCAGCAATCTTGACACTTCTACCAACTGCTTACAAAATATTTCTTGTACTTCTCCATCCTGGCTGGGTGGTCTGTACCACATTTCCACCAGAATATCGGCCTTGCTGGCCTTTCTCCTAATCTTTACCAAAAAACACACAACCCTGCCCTGATCATCATTAAACTCCAGATAGTTAAAACACTCCCTAACCTTCAGAGATATCCCATCACCTCTCTTCTCTTGCCTATGCCTTCTGAAGAGTTTATAGCCACTCATTGTAGCCAAATGTCAAAATATTTGTTACTCAAAACTATTTTGCTTCTGGACATTTGAAGTTGAACACTTGAGAAACGTTTTCTCAGAAAACAAAATATTCGCCAAATACTTATTTTCCTCTTTTGCACACCAAAAATCTGTTTATCCAGCCAGAGATACTTTGCTCATTGTCTCATTTTGCATAGACCATTTTCTTTCAGTTTTTGCTACCTTTTTTCTTTCATTTCTGCCATGAAGGCTTAGTACTTTTATAAGAATAAGAAAATACCAGACAAAAACCTCTGGGAAATCTTTCAAAGTGGGGTAAGGAGACTGAGACAAGGGAATGCTTCATGCTGATAGACTTGCATGCTTCTTTGAAACTGTCCTTCTATTTTTTATGTCTGCTATGGTTTTGGCAAGGGGCATCCACCTCAACTTTTTATTCCTTTAAATCTTAAAAAAACAACAAAACAAACAAAATACACCCACAAAAAGCAACTCCCATGTATTCATTTGCATGCTTGAACAAGCCAGAAGAAAGTGTATAGCCTCCAGAAACCCATGTCTGCCTGTATTTCTCCTGGTAATTAAAAGTATGTTTTTCAAATTTTTTATCTTTGCTTTCTGAAGCTTGAACTGATAGAACACATACTTTTATATACAGAATGTAACACTGGTCACGTGTAGCTCAGTCAGTATTGGGACAAACACGTCTCAGGCTAAAGGTCCACTTCTTTAAATGAACTTATTGTGTACCATTGTATAAGTGTTTGTGTATGCCTTTTTGTGCAAGCTTATGCCTCCATGTACATTTTCAAAATTATTTCAAAATAAATATTTTGGAACGTATATTATACACCTTCCACTATCTCAAAAGTTACTCCAAGCACCATCCAACCTGTCTTTGGACACTTCTATGGATGAGGGAAGCCACGGTTTCTCTGGACAACCTGTGCCGGCACCTCACTGCCCTTAAAGGGAGGAATTTTTTTTTAATATCCCATCTAAAGTTTGGTTAATGGTGCTGTGGATTGGACAGAGTGGAAGAAACCATGAAGAGTTCACTGCTGCAAACTGTTCTTCAACAGGCAGACATAACAATGGCATGCCTGCAACAGAGGAGTATGAGAAGATTGAATGAGGAAGAACTTGACTGTATGACCTCCATTTTCTACTTATAACTTCACCAATTCATTGTCATGGGATGAAACTCAAATTTTCATACACTACTTACATAAAAATAATTGCTGACAGTACAAAGTAATGTTGATCTGTGAGTATTTAAACATTTCAAAATGTCACTGATAGTGCAAATCACTGTTTCCTTAACTAATGTTCATATCAGATTCATATGAATGCATAAATGGGCAGTTTATATAATGTAATTTTGAGTAGAAACTGCTACATAGTCTTCCATATTTCAAGTGTTTAGAACAAATAAATGTGTATCTTCAGCTGCATATGTTGATTAAAAAAGACTTAGTAAAATAACTGGGTTTTACTTCATTATACTATATCATATATTATGAATATAAATACTCATCATATTAAATGATTAGCAGTATTTGATGTACTGTCTCAGGGAACTTTCTAACAGTTACTTAAATGCAATAGTTTAATTGATCATTAGTAAAACCCTACTGTGAATAACTGTATATAGAGAGTAGTCTGTATATTAAGACTTATGTAACAGGAATATAATATATCTATTTCATTGTACCAGTCTGGGTATGGGGAAAGCAACGGAGTCTGTGGGGGTCCCACGCTGTCCTGGTATTAGGTCGCTGCTGTGTGTGAGGGAGGCAGGGCGTGGCCCCGGGTCGTGGGCAGAAGGATCACAGGAACCAGCCGGGATGGTGGAAAGAGGCGAACTCACTTTATTAGATAAGGGAAGGGGTTTTTAAGGGGTTTCAAAGGAAAAGACTAGAACTAGGGAGGTACAAGGGACGAATACGTAAAACTTGGAGACGGAGTCGGGTCAAAACCAGGTACAGATAAGAGGTAACTCTCCAAGATAACTGGATGAATTACAATTGATCTAGGACAGTAATAATTCACTTAGTTGTCTTGTCTCAGGGCTGCATCTGTCCACAGTAGCACCCTTTTCCCTCACTAAGGGGCACCTTTAGGGGAGTCTCAATACAACATCCAGAAGGCTTAAATACTAATACAGCCAACCCCAACGTTTCATCAAAGATGAAGTTAGCAAATTCGATCTACCATCAGTATATTTACTGTCCTGAGAGGAAAATGCATCTGCTGCTAGTCTTGATTGTGCTGCTTTTCTCTTCTGCAGTCACACAGGCAGTGTGTGGCAGCAGGTTTTCAATTTTTGGATACGCTGGATTAGCAATCTAAAATGTTTATTTAAAAATTTCATTAAAAACATCCAAAGGTCTAAGTGCCTTGATTGCCTTTCATTTTTAATGAAATATTAATGAAAGAAATTCAATTTCTGATTGTAATACATGAGATTTAAAACTTGAAACAAGTCTTTAAGTTAATGTTCATCATTCATTGCAAATCCAACGGATCAAGAACCTTATTTTAATAATATTAACAACCTTTCATCTATTTTGTTTCCTCACATTTGATTTGAAAGTTCTTATCCCTTCCTCACAGACTCCACAGGGTTGTCTTTTCCTCACCCTTCTCACAAACCTAACTGGGATTCAGGAATTTATAATTAATGTGAGAAAGGGATGAATTCTTGTAAAACTTCCAAAGTGTTACAATTTTTTTGTGTTTAGAAGTGCTATCATGTAACTTACAGTGAGGCAAGATTATGAATTGAACAATCTGAACACTCTTCCATGTAACAACTTAACCTGAGTGCAGTCAAGTTTTCTTCTGCCTCAGAGTCCAAAGTTGTGTATTTCTACAATGACAGTAAGAAAACAGAGATATGGTCAAAATATTGTGTCCCTGGAGATATATAATTCTCTCCAAAAAACTCAACAGTTGATCTTACTTTTTTTTTTGTCATGAAATGGATTAATATTACTTAAATATCAACATTTCATGATGAGAAAATGGACTAATACTCTATTTTATTAAATCAAGCCTCAAATTTTTTTAAGTTACTGGAAGCTGTATGTTTCTTCACATGTTTGCACATGCATATTACAACATGTCCTTTAAGACAAAATTTCTCCAACTAAAAATATGTGAACAAGCAAAAAACTCAAGAAAAATTGTATTGTGCTATATGGGCCAAGAGATAGACCATGAGAAATCACAGGAGAATTCCCAAAATAGAGACTAAAATGAGAACCGGGGCTTCAAACCCAACAGAAGGTTTTATAGACCAGATCCACACATTTATGTTTAAACAGAACTTGGAGTGAGAAATAACCAAGAAATACAGTTACTGTGAAATTGTACTGCACTGAATGATTCTTTTGGGAATAAATAAAATAATTTGAAAATTAAATTACAAGATACAAACAGGCCTACCTATTTGCATCAACACACAGGGAAATCAGCTGATGGCAGGAAACTTCAAATACTGCAGCTTATAATTCTGACTGGAAACAGGACAGGAAATTAGACCCTTAACTGGTCATTTTAGGCATTGCTTATTCCTCCAGTGATATTTTTCCTTTCTCATGGCATCCTCAAGGTATTAATATCTCACTGAACTGTTCCATCTTCCTATGTTGGTGTAAATCCTCTGAATGCTCAGGGACTGCAGGAAATAAAAATACAAGAAGCCCTGCATATAAACTTTATCTATGTTTTGTTAACTTCCCCATCTCAAGTAACCCTTTTTTTAAAAATTTTTACCAGTACAGACACGCTTTGAAGAGCTTCATAGTAGGAGAAGGAGGAGGGAGGAGACATTGCAACAACCATAACTTTTCTAGGCAACTTAATACCTGTGTAAATAAATTCAAAGCGTAAATGATTTGTAATTAGTGTTTAATTAATTATTTATAGTCATATTCAATACAAAAGCATCCAAGAAAATTAGAAGGGATCAAAATATTTAGAAAGCAGAGGACAAAAAAAAAAGGAACTGTTGGATACAGCCTGTAGAGAATGAACTGTGCATGGATCAAGGATAAAAGGATTTCATGCCAGATAGAAAAGTTCAGAGGATCTCTGAAGACCCAACTGTTAGGAAGCAAGTGAAAAAAACCGAGAAAGTGGCAACGAGACAGGTGCTTTGGAGGAAACAGGAAATGGAATAGTTTAGGCTTTTAAATTCTTCTGTCTTTAAACCCTGGCAGTTGAATGAATTTGGTAAGGATTGCCATGGAACAAGGGTAAACCTGTCCCATATGCACAGCCAACAATTAAAGCAAGTCAATCCATGACACATGTCATATAAACTGAAATCAATTACTAAACAGTTTGCTGCTGAAGTGTCTCACTGTGATGATGCAGCTTCAGACTTTCCAGTCACTACAAAGAGAAACCCAACCATCCACAGATCACTCAGTGGCAAAATACCACTGAGGAAAGCTGCCTGCATGTAAAATCAATCCTGTGATAAACTGACAGTCAGGGATAAAATATTAGAACAGTTTGGGGCTATTTAGGTCAGATTTTACCACTAGCTGAGCAGCCCAGACACTGGATGAACTGAACAAGAAGATGTTTAACATCTCCTCTAACAGCATTACTGTAGTCAGTAGTCTGTCAGGGAAGAGACAAAGATCAAATACATTTGCATCCTGAGAAATGAGGGATCACCTTGGAAACATTTTGTGTATGTATAAAAGAAATTTAAATCATATTATTTCCTGAATTCATGCTGAAATTTATATTCCCAGTACACAGCAAGAGGAATAATTATTTATTTTCTAGTAATATGGTGTAACTTGACATGGAAACAAGAACTTGGAGATGCTCAGAATTTCCATTTCTTCTATGCTTTTAAATGCTTTTATTTTGAATATTAGATTTTTTTGTATATATCTCAGTGTTGTTACACATCTGACCAGTTCCCAGATGAATCAATATGATTCATCTCTAGTGACTGAGAAATCAGAGTTTCAGCCACCTATTAATGAATACTCATCAAATGTTTGTGAACTGTCTTGCCCAGTGGCAACATGTAAATTGGAACTAGTGAACAGGCCAGGGGATGTGGAAAAGTCTCCTGCTGCCCTAAAATGACATCTGTTAGCTAGGTAAGAGCAGAGGCAATGCAATCAGAGTGTTACCAGCATGGCACTTACATTCAGCTCAATCTAGCATAATATGATGATCAGTTTTATCACT
Source organism: Mionectes olivaceus (assembly GCA_035041425.1). Lineage (NCBI taxonomy): Eukaryota > Metazoa > Chordata > Aves > Passeriformes > Tyrannidae > Mionectes > Mionectes olivaceus. Next base: position 10,166,118 of record JAWWMA010000100.1, on the reverse strand, counting down.
CAGAGGTGGGTCTTAAAGCTTTTGTCTGTGTTCAAGATGCATCTCCATACAGAAGCACAATAGGAGTTTCATATTTATTGTCTCTAAACAACTGCAGGTCAAAATTGCACATTATACAGGATTTCTCCTCCCTTCTGTCAATAGCTCCCCATGTTATATATCAAACACTAGGATCTGAAAGTGAAGCTGATATTTTTCTCATTTATTTATTTTTTTAATAGTAGGTGACCACTATTTTTAAGTGAAAGAGCCTTGGAAGGGCTTATCTAAAAGATTTCAGCTCTGGTTGCTTCTTTTTTTGAAGTAGGTGTTTGTCATGCATGTATATAATTCTTGGACAGTGAGAGGGAGAGTGGAAATCGCTTGAGAAACAGCATAATCTCTGATTGTAAACAAAACAAAACAAAGCAGCTAAAGTAAACCAAAATAAAACAACACAAAACAAAAACCTTTTCCTCCATACCACTGTTTATTGCTATGGCCATGCACCTAAAAGAAATTTACTTCAGAATTACATTTGTCATGTTAAAAAGAAAAAAAAAAAACACAAAAAACCCCCCACAAACCCCAAAAAAGCTCAATACAGCAAAACAAACCACAAAGAAATCCCCAAACCAACAAAAAACCCTGAACACAGCACAAACCAAACAAAAAACCTAAAACATGCAGGTGTGGTCTGAAATGAGATTTGAACACATGCTAAGTGTTTAGTGTTCGATGTCCCCTTTAGAGTGTGATGTAAATAGTTGAAGACATATTTTGGCTATGTGTTACTTGCCGTTTCTTTTGTTCTTCAGCAGGTTGAAGAGATTGGAGAGACAGCGCACATGCAGCTAAAACCACATACATAGAGGACAGGGTTACTTTTGGAAAAGGAGAGTGAGAAGGACACAACAACCCCATGGAACACTCCAGGCTGAGGCAGAGGGGCTGGAAAGCTGGAAAAGACCCTGGGGGTGCTGGTGACAGCAGCTGGACATGAGCCCAGGTGTGCCCAGGTGGACAAGAGGCCAATGGCCCCTGTGCTGTCCCAGCCATGGTGTGTCACAGGCCCAGGGCAGTGCCCGTCCCTGTGCTGGGACTGCTGGGGACGCACCTCCAGTGCTGGGGACAGTTCTGGGACCCTCAGACAAGGGAGACACTGAGGGGCTGGAGCGTGTCCAGGGAAGGGAATGGAGCTGGGGAAGGGTCTGGAGCACCAGGAGCAGCCAAGGGAGCTGGGGGTCTCAGCCTGGAGAAAAGGAGGCTCAGGGGGGACCTTCTTGCTCTCTGGAACTCCCTGACAGGAGGGGGGAAGTCAGATGAGGGCTGGGCTCTGCTTCCAGGGAATAACGGACAGGATAAGGGGAAACAGCCTCATGCTGTGCCACGGGATGGTCAGGTTGGACATCAGGAGGAATTTCTTGCTGGAAAAGGTGATCAGGCATTGCAAGGGGCTGCCCAGGGAGATGGTGGAGTCCTCAGTCCCGAAGGTGTCCAAGGAATGACCGGACATGGCACTCAGTGCTCTGGGCTGGTTGGCAAGGCAGGGATCAGGCAGAGGGTGAACTCCATAATCAGATGTTATCCAGCCTAAATGATTCTGGGATTGTGTGAGTACAATTTAAGATACAAAAATGCCCCCAGAGGGGTATGTGCAAACACATTCCTATGCGTCTGCTACTGACATTCAATTATTCCTTTCGGAGGGCTCTAGATAATACTTTTTAAAAATCCTTGCATCAGGTAGGGTAGAACGGGTTGGCATATCACACCTCTGGTTTTCTATTTTAAGATTAAGAACACAGTGATGTGGGTAACAGCTATTTTTTTTGTTCTTTTATGACCACAGTTGGACTAAAAAAGTCCCAGAAAACTTTATCCTGTCACTGGAAGAGGCTTTAGCATCTTTATAACACCTACAGAAACCTCCTACAGCACTGAAACATTTGCTTTCTTGTATTTAAGGAAATTTTTGGTTCTCCTTTTTTCCCATGTATTTTTTCTGATCAAATATGTTTTAAAGTCTAAATCTTTCACTCTCACCAGACAAATCTTTTACTCTAATCCCATTAAGACAAATGGAAAATTCTTTAGAAGACTAATGAGTTCAACAAATGTACATAAAGTGTAACTGTCCTTCAGTGTCTTCAAATTGTGGGTAGCACTAGTTTAACACAGACTATTTGCAGAGTCTCTGGGACTAGCAGTTAGTAGTCAGATCTGTTCTTTTATCAGAAGTTAAAATGAGCTACTGAGAACAACAAATAAAAATATACAAGCCCCAGATACTGTGTTTGCTGGGTCTTAACAGGTAAAAATGGGCTACAAAGCTGAGGCAATTCAAACATGACTGTAATGGAACAAATACTAGTAAAATTGTCTTACCTTTCCAGGGAATAAAATTTGCTTTTGAGGAGCATTTCAACAAAAATATGAAGTGTGTTAAATAATTTAATCTAAAAGTGAGAGCTACAGAAAAACTAGATTTTAACCAATTCAGAATAGAGGTGCGTCTCTATGTTTTTTCAGCTTGCCTGATTTTAACACGCAGAGGACGATCAGTGATGTACTGGAGGGATGAGGAAAATTATGTATTTAGAGAAAATAAATAGTTTTGTGGAAGATTTTGTGTTGAATGCTATATTTTGCTTAGAGAAATCAAATTTGAAATTGCTGTGGATATACTTTGAACTCATATCTTTATGCTTTTCTTCTATGTTGCTGCCTTTTATTTCAAATTATGAAAAATTGAATTTTTTATCACTGTTTCTGCTTACTGATTCAATATTTCTAGAAACAAAGCCAAACTGCAGTCTTGGAAAACAAAGAAGCCAGTATTTTACCCTATTTTAATGTTCAATTAGATACAAATCAGGTTGTTATAACTACTGAAAGCCTTTAAGTATTAGAACCTGAGATATTTAACCTGATTTCATGACCTGGGAAGACATGGCATTAAAAAGACATTAACTTATTTATATTTGCTTCTGATATGTGAAATACATACTTTTAAAATAAAGTATCATTATCAGATTTACAAATATGTTCCTGTGTTAACCAACAACCTGCTGATTCATTCATTTACTCTTCTGAAGGGACACATTAGAACTAATTCTATGTAATTTATTGTATAAAAGCTTAATTTTTCTGTGTAATTCCAAAACAAATAACATTGGTTCAAGCAGGGAGTGTATATGATTAGCTGTGTCTGACAAAGCAATTAATATGTGATTTTTTTATTTTCCTTGAGTCTGTCCAGAACAGAGCTACTAAAACTGTCAGCAGATTGTAAGAAAACTTGGTAAATTAAAAAAATCTGGTTTTTTGGTTTTTGGTTTTGTTTTATTTGTTTGGGGTTTTTTTGTCAAGGTTTTAAAAATTGCAGCATATTTGCACTTGCAACACTGTTCCCATTTCCTATCAATCCTTTTTTATCATAATGTTAAGTTGCTATTCATCATTATTAGTTATTTAAACTAAAAAGGAATAAAGAATTTTATTCTTACAGACCATAATCACCTAATTAAGAGTTCAGTGGAAATACCTGTCCCATGTAATCCTTAGGATATAAACCCCTTTCGCTAAAAAAACCACACAGTTTACTGGGAATCTTCTTCAGTGACAAAAAGGAAAATAACACTTTTTTAGAGGATTGTAAGCTTTGCAGAATAAATGAAATAAGTGTGATTTAATTGTAATCAGTGTTGAACATCATTGATCCCCTCTGAACTTATGGGAAACTGCTAGTTCCCATCATCAGTAAATGTCTGTCATCCAGGGTCTATATGCTTGTTAGTCTGAGGATTGTTATGTAGCATTCCTACTCCTCGTTTCACCATCCTCTATGTTTTCTAAGGACTTTTTCATGAACTACACAACTGCAATATTTTTTTGTAATTCACAGACCATCTTCTGATAAGAAAATGATTTAAAAGACTACAAAATGGATAATATTTTAAACTGATACAATAAATAGTCTTGGGAGTGCTGGTGAGCCAGAGCTAAGGAATCCATTGAGCTAAACACAATCATTTATCTTAGCTGGATTACATGAGCAACTCCCAGTAAAAAAAAGAGACCTTTTGCATTGTTTGGTTTGTTACAAATAGCCTGACATCAGTAATTTGCAGCCCCATATATTCTGTCATTTTGAAGGAAATTCAGCTTCAGATAAATTTTAAGTCGGGCTTATAGAGCATAGATTACTTGCAGGAAAAGGGTTTTTATTTGATTCCCAGTTACCGTCTATATTTTTCCCTGGGTAAGCCAGCTCAACACCATGATCTCAGGGCAGTAACTGACCTAAATGACTGTGTAGTAGGTCTGAAACCTGAACTGGTCTTTGAAACACCCTAATTAATTCTATTTGATTTTACAAACATTAGAAAAAACAGTTTGAAAAGAGAAAGTGTGAGTTTTCAGCAATAACAGAGCAGTGGCCTCGGGAGAAAATTGGTGAAACATCCAGTCACTTTGCATGTTCCCAAACACCTTGTGTGAGACTGTCATAATTATGCATCAAATTAATTACTTCTGTTGCAGCTACTTCTTGCTCTTTTTACTCCTTAAGCTCACAAGCAAGACATGCTTGTTAACAGACCCATGTTTTGTATGAAATAACAAACCTCGAATACTAGTGGTAACTAGTCTACACAGGGATGTTTATGTCCATGCAGTATGAGTGTTGGATTTGACCACAGAAGAATTATCAGCTTTACCTGTCAATAAAAATATGCATGATATGGATTATTAGCTGACCTGTCAATGAAAAATATGCATGATACAGATTATTAGCTGAAAGCATAAGAATGTTGCTGAAATTTTTTTTTTGCATTTACTGTAGGCATAGCTCTTCATAAAGACTGAAGAAACAATTAGTTTGCCCAACTGTATGTCACCAAAGTTGGAGATATTTTTTTATTCTATATTAATAAATAACAACTGTTAAAAGGTACCATAATCAGATTTTTAATGAATATCTGCCTTCCTAAATTGTTAATTTCACCTTCTGTCTACTTTCTGAAAGAATTAAACTGATATTATGAAATGAGCTGGGTAAAGGATAAGATGATATGTGAAGGATGCATGATGTGTTTTTAATTTGAAGTTAGCACATCGATAAGTAAATTTTGTCCTCAAAATTAGTTTGTATATAAAACCCAAGATTGACTGAGAAAAGACAAACAAGTTATACCATCAAACAAAATTAGCATAAACCCATCTATTTATATGAGCAACTGCTTTTGCATGCAAAATTATATTAGCCGAATCTGAACTTATATACAAATTTGACAATATTTTCACACATTAAATATAGGTATAGTCTTAATAGCTTAATATAATTCAGATAATTAATGCAACTTGGTTTTTAATTGTTAGTATTCTAGTACACTAGAAAAATATATTCAGTTTTGTATATCTCTTTCCCACCATGCCATTCAATTCTTTTATATCCTTTTTGTTGAAGAGATCCCTTAAAAGACCTGAAGATATTTGTTTACTCTTTAACAGAGCATAAAGATTTAATCATACTCCAGCTAAGTGCAGAAAAGCAGTTACAGGTTCAGAAACCTCCTGCATTTTGTATTGAAGAAATAAGTTTTCAATATCAGCTGTTGTTGGGATAAGGATCAGAGGCAGAGTCTCACAGAGAATTAAGTATTCAAATAATTTCTAGAATTCAATTATTAAACTTGTGATATGATAGTTCAATTTCCTGTTCTTTTCCATAGCTATTTTATATAATATTACTCACATATTTCACAGAGTGAACCTGTCTTTCAGTTCACCATATGCTGTCCAAGGGGGGGAAGATGAAAATGTAATTTTGTTCTTTTTTGTGCCATTATCTATTCTTCTCCTGAGGGTTTCCCTTCTGTTATTTTTTTATGAGACCTAGGAGGTTGCAGGTGAATGTTCTGGGGCTGGAAATATTGTGTGCTTTGTTTTCATATAGCAAAGTGGTAGCAATGTACTACTGTAGTGAGTGCTGTATTCCTAGTGCACTATCTATCAGCCCAAGCTTTGACCTGTAAAGAGTTGGTTAACTCCCAATTTCTTCAAGGGCAGCTGTATGGAAAATCACTTTCTCCTTCAAAATTGATTCTGAGTTATGTATGGATTGTTCCAGCTTTTGAAAGGGAGAGGATGTGCAACCTTTCTGAGCAAACCTGTGAAGTTCATTTGACTAGCTTTATGCTACTGGCTTTGCATGCCTTGGGAGTCAGTTATCCAGAAATTAATATCTGAAGGTGTTTTCTTCTGCCAGCAGAGGTTGAATTTTTTGTTTCAAAGACTGAAATCATTAGACTCCTCATAAGTGAAAACTAAGAGAAATAGGAGTTTCTTAGGAACACACAGCTGTGATGTGGAAGAAGACTGTTGTAGAAAGCTGCGGAATACATTTTCTGAATGCTCACCTCTCCGTTTTCATGAACTGTGGGTGCAGAGTAGACTACCACCCTTGCAAGTTTAACCAGAAGCACTGAGAAGGTTAAACTGACTTCCTTTTTATAATAACAACATATCAAAGACACAAAATCTGATGAAGACGGACCAAGAAGATCCGATGAAGATGGACCAAGACCCTACCTGTCAGTGTACAGATTTTCTTGCAATGCCTCCTCTCACACTCCATGCATCCATGCCCACAGTTTCTCGGTAAGGCTGACATTTAAGCACCCTCATAAATCATTTATAGGAATTGCAAACTGCTGCTCAAGGTAAGATTTACAAAGTCCAGACTGCAAAGTGCAACAGCAAGCAACCTAAAACCCAAAGACTCCATGCCCTCTTCTTTGATGAAAACTTGGCATCGGAGACATGGTTAAGCTCTTTGACTTGTTAGATGAGATCTCTGTAAGACCTGACTATGGAAAAACCCATATGCCTATGACTCAGTTTAATTTCCTTCATTTTATTCCCACAGAACTTTATTTGATTGAGTCCCTTTTCATTTTCCTATACTGGCGATATGGAAACAACAAAACGCATGAAATTGTAATTACATATTCTCCTCATTTGCTCATATAACATTAGTTTAATCCCATGATGGCATTAACTCTTTCTTCACTTCTAGCCCTCCTGTTTGAAATTCAGTCATGGTGTGTAACAATACACCTTCAATATGATACAATGTTTCTAAAAACAGAATGAAGTAATATGTTTACTATAGATTAAATAGCTGTGATCATAAAGATTTTTTTTAGTATCTGCATTTTTTATATATTTTTCCACTTGACAGTTGTTATTCATATTTTATTCAATCAATGTGACTTAATGCAAAATATGAACTCCAACAATTTTATTGTAATGCTTAATTTTCCCTAATTAGGGGTATGAGCATGACAATGCAGTTGTTTGAAATGTGTGTTGAATTTTATTTATACATTTCTATCTATGACTTATCTGTATTTACTTCCCACATGTATTGCACTTTTTTCTACTTTTGGCATTTCACTGTAGAACTTTTATTTTATTTTTTATTTTGTTTTTGGAATTCATACCCTTTTCATCTCTAGGTTTTGCATCTCATGTACTCTGGAGGTGTTACAAATTCATTATAATGGCTATTCACTGCAAAATAAAAAAACCCACCCTATGAGATGTAGGTGTTTGAATAAAAAAAATTAAACTGCCACTGTCATTTCTGTAGACTCAGTGCAATACAACCCCTCATATTGCAGAGCCAAAGAATAGTCCATCACTGAGCATGTAAAGTATCACAATTTGGCTAAGAGACTCTGAACTGCATGTTCAAACGGATTTATCTTGGCGTCTAACTTTGGCAGATATCCAAGCAATATGTGTTTTATTGTTGTTTAGTCATAAGTCTTGGGAAAAGTGAAATGATTCAGCCTTTTTCATCTTTTTTTTCCTGCTGTCCTGGACACTCCCTCACAGAGCATAACAGTTGTTGTGTTGATATTCTTCCTCTTTTGCTGTAGAGAGCAATCACTTTAATGAAAAAAACCCAGTACCCTGAAATTCACTGGAACTCCAGAAATGTGCATTTCTGTTTCTTACTTGTATATTCTTCTTGATTTCCATATATCAGTGGCAACGGGGCAGTGGACACCCCAGCATAAATACAGGTCCACAGAAGTGATCATTAAAATGTGGGGTTTTTTAATTATTTCTGTTTCAATCCCAATGACTGACATTTTGAAGCAGCCTTCTGGGGGAGAAATAAGGACAAGAACAACCTTAAACTAAAGAAAGCAAAGTGAAGGAACTGATACCAATGTCAGTAGACCTAAACAATGACAAAGAACTAATTATATGTTCTAAGTATTTGTTATTAATTACTAATTATTAGCATTATAATTAATTACAAGTAATAAGATTATTATAGCAGATAATATCCAGCTCTAGGGAAGGGAAACAATTTTCTGAAGACCTTCTCAAGTTAACTTACAAACCAATATATGACCTCCTTCAAATCTTGTGATTAACACAGACGAAAACTGGGATTTTTTTTTCTTTTTCTCATTTCTTTTAGCATTATTTGAGCAGTACTTTTTTGAAATTGAGGAGAAAACAAAATATTAATGACATAGGGACACGTTCCCACGACATGGGCACAATGCAGTGACTCATATTAGAAATGTCTTTGTCATGATCAAAGTATTTTCACAGTGAATTGCAGACTATTTTAATTTAAAAAAATAAATATAAACAAACCTTTTTTTACTAGAGGAGATTCATATAACTCAGAGATAAATCCCTAAGTAAGACTGTAAATTATGCTACAAAATGATGCTATCTGAGAACTCTGGTCCAGTGACTATAGAGGAATTTAAGATTTTATGTATAAGGTGCTACTATTAAACAAAGTAACAGCATTTCAGAGAAGTCTGCCAGCTGACTGCATCTGAACACTTAACTACATATTTGGGAGAAGTGTGCAAATATTTCTCAACTACTGTTGGGCCCGTAATTGCCTTACTTTCACCTCCCATTTTTTTGTCAGCCTGTGCTAACAAATTAAAAGCAAACATTTGCTTTTCAAATGGCTCGTTCATAGGCTGAATGCATTTAGAAGTTCCTCTGTGGTTGGCAATAACTGAAAAGGTAATACAAATAAAAAACTGAATAATAATTGAAAAATAAGTGAAAAGGGTACAGAAAAAATATACTTCGATAAGGAGTATCTAACACCTTCGAATTCAGTGAAACTGTAGCTGTAGGCAGAGGTTTGTGTGTCTGCACTATAGCAATACATTTCTAGAGCTGAGAACAATATATTAAAAAAAGTTCTGCAGTGGCATAAGATGTGATTCAAATTCTCTTGTGCTCTGCTCTCTAACTAGGAAGCTTGACTGGAAGAAGAAGAGATCAGTAGCTCAAAAAAAATCATACCATGATTTTGTGTTCACAAGACTTAACTCAAACTTAGGAATTATTTCCTACACTGCAAAATCAATAAATAAAATTCTCTGTAATCCAAAAGTTTGGATGGGGCTTGGAGCAACCTGGTCTAAAGGAAGATGTCCCTGCCCATGGCAGGGGATGGGAATGAGATGAGCTTTAAATTCCCTTCCAACCCAAAACATTCTGTGATTTTGTGATCTTGTTCTCTCAAATGTAAGAGATATGAGTCTCTGCTACTACACCTGTACAAGGACACTTCTACCTCACTACACTAAAAATGATAATTTCTAAAGCATTTAATTGTCTCTAATTATTAACACTTATAGAGAACAAAAAAAGAAAGCTGTAAGGATTCTTGTTCAAACAAAATATCACATTTCTCAGTTTAAATACAATTGGTCATTATTACTAATCGACTTGAAAGAAAATATCATACTAAATTAAAGGTCAACCATTCAGCAATTATTTTTGAAATTTTTTGATAGGAATGTGCTATTTTTATGTCAATTAAATTAATTTGAAAATTACAACCCCTCAAAGACTGTTAGTATGCAACCTACACCACTGACTTTTATCCTGTAAAGACTTTCTCACAGAAGGTTGTTCTGAGACAATTTTTTGATTAAATGCTTTGTGTCCTAGTCCTGACACTGTGCCACTGATAGTTACACTGTGCTCAGATCATAATTGTGTGGCAAAAGTGTTATGATCATACTGCGAAACAACAGCATGTATATGACTTCATCAATCACGTTTTGTTACCAAAAAGGGTCTGTGATGACATTAAGACTGAAAGTACTTTGAAAATAAACTGCTTTGAAAATAAATGGCTCAGATTTTTGAAAATGCATTGCTTTAAATTAATCATACCTGGGTGAATTACCAAAAGAAAGGAGTTTTAATAACTAAGAACCATAAAACATTCTGAAGAACAGAACCATTAAATTTTAGCCCCTAATACACCTAAAATCAGAGAATCACAGAATAGAAGGGCTCTCTGAAAGTCACTTTGTCCATCTTGCTCAGGCAGGGTGATCTGTGGATAGTTAGGTCCTGACCAGGACCACAACCCAACAGTTTTTGAATAACTAAGGATTAAGGATCCATAGTACTCTGGGCAACATATGCCACTGACCTCTCATATCAGTGATGTAAAACATCTGTTGTCTGAGGAAAAATGAGTTTTAACAAAATTCTTATAGAAAAGTAATTGAATAATAAATGAATCTAAACAGAATGTTTCTGTCCTGTCTGTTCTTGTTCTTATAGGCGTAATTTGCCTCTACTGACTCAATGAGAGTTTTCCTAGTTAACCATAACTTCAGAAAAGACCACATTCTATCTCATTTGCACTCTCAAAAATGTAACTGATCACCAAATCATGTACTGTAAGTCATAAGTTCTGATTGTCAGTAAGAAGAGGAATGGCATAATCAAAATGCAAACAGGTGCTAAATCGGCATTCTAATCCAACAAATTTTCAAAAAACCTTGTTGAAAGAAGGAGGCAGAAGCATGGTTTTCATGATTCCTTATTTATAATGGACTGAGGGCTCCCTCATCATGTTTACAGGTGACCCCAGGCTGGGGGAGCAGTGACACACCTGAAAGACGGGGCCATCCAGAGGGACCTGGACAAGCTCCAGAACTGGCCCTTGGGAATCTCCTGAGGTTTAACAGGGCCAAGGGTTGATGCTGCACTTGGATTAGGCCAATACCACTGATCAATCCAGGTTGGGGATGAGCAGATGGAGCAGCCCTGGGGAGCAAGACTTGGGGTGCTGGTGGGGGAGAGGCTGGACACGGCCCAGCACAGAAACCCCCTGTGCCCTGGGCTGATCCCACAGCGTGGGTAGCAGGGCAGGGGGGATTCTGCCCCTCTGCCCCATCAGGTGAGACCCCACCTGCAGAGCTGCCTCCAGCCCTGGGGGCCCAGCACAGCAAGGACGTGGAACTGCTGGAGCGAGGCCAGAGGAGGCACCAAGGTGATCAGAGGGATGGAGCAGCTCTGCTGTGAGGAAAGGCTGGGAGAGTTGGGATTGTTCAGCCTGGAGAAGAGAAGGCCCTCGGATGACCTAATTGTGGCCTTCCAGGACCTGAAGGAGAAACAAGGAACATGGAGAGAGCCTATTTACAAGGGCCTGGAGCAACAAGACAAGGAACAGTGGCTTCCCACTGCCGAGGGCAACATTAGATGGAATATTGGGAAGAAATTCTTGTCTGCCAGAGGCCCTGGCACAGGTTTCCCAGGAAAGCTGCGGCTGCCCCATCCCCAGATCTGTCCAAAGCCAGGTTGGACGATGCTTGAAGCAACTTGGCCTAACGGCAGGATGAAGGGTGACCCTGCCAATGGCAGGGTGGGTACTGGGTGATCTTTAAGGTCCCTTTCAACTCAAACTATTCCGTGATTATATAATCATTACTAGGCTCCTACTTCTTACTGCCCCTGTACTTCAGCTCATTTCACGCGTTCATAGAATTAACTTTATTCAGTTTTCTTTCTGTCTTCACCCAAACACAACCAGAAAAGCCTCATTATTCACCACCAGAACACATAAAAGAGTTATTGTGACTACACAAATAGATTGCTGCAGCCTGATCTTGATGAACAAAGGAACTACAATAATAAAGACTGATAAACAGATTATAATATTGGAGTCTGGAATTCAACATATTTCTTCTCAAGTGAAGGTGTTAATAACAACCCAGAGGCTCATTAAGGAATTCCTTTGTTTTTCCCTCTACTTGTGAGCCTCATTAAAAGAATCACCTGTTATTTTGAGCATGCTGTAGCTGTGTGTTTGCCACTGGAGTTTTTTATTTGTTTGAATACAGGCTTAGATATTTTTTTTTTAATAGGTGCTGATCCTTCCCCTTCCCAAAGTCAAATTATTGTCTTTAGCCCTGTGCAGGCCTCTGTATTTCCAGGACCTGTGGATCAGAATCGTAACTGGTTAACTGCTGTTGTTTCTCTGCTTTGATATCTTTGACCTCAAACTAACTTTCTGACAAAACACATTTTTTCACTGAGCTGGCCCAGACCACTGCCTGCCATGAGGCAGTTCCACCCAGTGTTAGTCACCACTGTGGGGCTGGGACATTAATCCTTACTCTAAATTCAGTTTTGTCTCCCAGCTTTGGCAGCAGCCCCGTAGCAAGACCCAGGCACTACTCCCCCTGATGATCCTGCCTCATTACTGGCAAAGAGAAGGAGTACATAATGCACAGCAGTGCTGAACATCCTGGATGATAAAAGCATTATTTGCACAACACTTGGCGCTCCTGTGGGTTTTAAGGACTAATAAATCTCTCAGCGAAGTTAAAAGGAAAAAACTCTTCCAGAAAGCTGTATCAGTATCCTGGTGCTATGTCAGGAGCTGTTATATAACAGCGTCTAAAAAGATCAGCACAATCAGTTTAAATCCAAAGGCTACCTGCATGTGCCAGCCCAAATTAAATCCATTAATTTGATGGTGTTATTTCTATCCAATATTGTCAACAGCAGCTGTGTTTGAATTGTTTTCTCCATTGCTTAATTGAACGACCAGAACAATTTTTAAGGCAATTTCTTAGGATTTAATTTCCTCATAGTATGGCTTGTGTCCTCTCCTCCAATTTCCTGTCTCATTTTTCAATCCAGCAATGTTTAAAGTACATTTTCTATTTCTCATATGTTTCTGATTAGTTCTTCACTTTTTAGCCAGATTGATTTCTTTTTTATTATTTTTGTTTCAGTTGGTAGTCTTTTTCAAGTCATGTAGAGACTCTTATGATTTTCTACTTGCTACTTATCTGCTACAACTTTCTTGCTATGAAGTTTAAAGTTATTATTTTTAAGAACTATCTACTCTCAAGCCCTTTAGAGTGTTCTAGTGGCATAGCAATTTTATCTCAGTAGCATTCCTGATTGCCAGGTTACTAAGCCAGAAACTGCTGCAAATAGTCCTTGCTAGTCTTCCTCTAACTGAACAGAGATATGAAAGAAAATTTGGAGAAATCAATAAATAAATAAAAATAAAAATAAAAATAAAAATATATTTGCTGAATTCTCCTCCTCCATTATTCAGAAATAAAGTGGTTTAGGTTATGAAAGCTGCATTTGAAGTATCAGGATATTACAGAGAGCTCAAGAGAAGTCACTTCAAACAACAATTTTGCTGAAAAAAAATTTCAGCATTTTGCAACCTTGTCCTTCTTTATACAACTACCCTGGTATGTGACTGAAAGGAAGACAATGAGATATGAATATTTTCCTTTCAGTAGCTGCCAAGGAAGCCTAACACTGTCTGAAAAGCTCAACAATTGAAACCAATCTATAAAGCATGACAATAGAAAGCATCTTGGGTCATTACAGATCAAAGCCAGACACTACTTCACTCCACTGCAGTCCTATTGAAACATGTTACAGATGAATAAATAAAAACAAGTATGAAGTATATTTGGTAGGTTTCACTGTCAGAAGTGCGATGAAGACAACAGGTCTTCTCAGATAAAACATATTAGCATATAAATTAGATTAAAAGCCACGATCACAGTAGTTTAAAAAATAACAACATAGAAACCATAATATTTATCACTGGTAGAGAACTCTGTGCTTATCGTCAAAATCACTGGTTGAAAATCATAGCTGTAAGCATTTCTGAATATGTGTATCTATTCAGTAGCATGAAATCTAAGTTGCATGAAATTTTAGTTCCTGAGATACTGCACTGCTTCTGTTTTTACCAGCAAAATTATCAATACCTCTTTAATCATCTTCTTCCTCACAAATGCATCAAATACCTGGTCCTAAAGAAACCAGATACTTTCTAACAGATCAGGTCCAAAGCTTATGGATTCATGTTTGCTTGGTTAGGCTTTTTTGGCGGTTGGTGGTTTGGTTTTTTTTTTTGGTATGTGTATGTGTATGTTTACTTTTAGTGTGTTTTTGTAGGGCTTTTTTGGGGGGAGGGGG
>JAWWMA010000100.1:10132805-10149866 GCA_035041425.1 Mionectes olivaceus | reverse complement strand
TCTTTTTCTTTTTCTTTTTCTTTTTCTTTTTCTTTTTCTTTTTCTTTTTCTTTTTCTTTTTCTTTTTCTTTTTCTTTCTTTTTTTCTTTTTCTTTTTCTTTTTCTCCTTTTCCTTTTCTTTTTATCCTTTTCCTTTTCTTTTTCTTTTTATCTTTTTCTTTTTTCTGCTTCTACCTTCAGTATAGCTGGGGTGGAGCCCTTTGTGTCACCAGCGAAGTCAGAGTGGCTGCACCCAATGCACCACAAAGGGCTGCTCTAGGGGAACGTGCCCCTGCCCAGGGCAGAAGGGTGCTATTGCACAGTCTTCAGATCCTCCCAACCCAAAACATTCTGTGTATTCCCCAATATATTAATTTTGGTTTATGTGTAAGAGATGGAGAATGGATGCAAAAAGATTTCTGCCTGCAAAGGGTTTGTAAATAAAGCATTGCCTGTGGATGCACATAAATAAATATGCATATAGATAAACATACATCCCCATATGCAGTGACCTGTTTCTTCCATTAGCCCTCACTGTCATCACTAAAACTTCCCTTCATTGAGCTTGAAATACAGAAACCAACAGGAAGGGGATCATGTGCTGATTAACCATAGAGGGGAGTATGCTGAAAAGGAATTTTCTTCACAGGTTTCCACTGTCTTTCTAATTTAAGGGAGCAGGTATTTTAGAAGAAAAATTGTTAACCCCACAGTCAGCTAATTACTATGCTGCACTACACATGACTGTGGGTAGAAATGTCTACATGATCTTTCCGCATCTCTGCCAGGAGAAAGAATGTTACATCTGAGATTGTCATCTATTAATATTCTCCAAACTTGTAAACTCTTATTGTTCTTTTTTTTTTCCCCCTCTGCACTTTGGACCTCTTTTCAATACAGCTACTAAAAAATAATAATTTCAGATAAAAGGTTCTTATCACATTCTCTAATGAAAATATGAAATTATGTGAGACTCTAAGAAAACTCCTTCTAAAATTGAGAAAAGCTAACTTATTATGTTTCCTCATTTCTAGGAAGATTTATCAGTGTACCAACTAATTTTAAACTGTTTTTAAAACAAAATATTTTTGAGGCTATAGTATTTCAGCATTTGAATTTGACTGAAAAAACAACATGGCATAATCATTTAGGTCTAATCTGAATTCTTCTTGCTTGTGTTGTAAGCCGAAAATCCAATCATTTCCACAGTTTTATCTCAATGGTGTGTATTTATATATTTTTAATTTCACCATTATTTTTCAAGGTAGACTTTTCCCCTGCATAAGGGGATGATTTAAACTACCATGGTCCTCATTTAGTCACCACTTCTACACGGCTCAATCTCCTTCAATGAAATTTTGGGAATGAGTCTGGATTTCCCCATTTTTCAAGTAATTTACATTGTAGTGATTTTGCTTAGCTCTTTATACTCATACTTATTTCCTAATTAAAAAACCATCCAGGAGTGCAATGGTAGGACAAGAGCAGGTCTAGTGGAAGTATTTTTTTTTAGCTGCTTCAGCCTGGAACATTTAGCCTCCAGTATTTCAGTTTGAGAGGAATATAATGATATTTTTATACGTATGAGGCATAAAAGCATAGAAGGACATAATGTTCATACACGGAAGGACAAAATGTTTGATTTTACTGCAGAATAATCACACCTTTCCTAGACCAAAACTGCTTTTTGCATTACCACAAGACTGTCATTAGGGATTTGTGTGTATATTCAAATGCTATTTTCTCCTCAGTTCAGTTACCATCCTGAAAAGTCTGATTTAAAAAGAGAAAAGATCCCCAGAAAAACACAAGAGAAATCCATATATAGTTAGTCATTAACACCAAGAAGAATAACTTGGGGGAAAAAAACCAGTAAAGACATAGAATAGTCAGAGACATTTTAGAGAACATAAAAAGGGCATGAAACTGTTTAGTGCAAGAAACAGACTGTGTAACATTAGTATTTGGAGCTACTATTTTGTGTAAAGACAACTAAAGGTGAAGAAGATTTTACCAAAAATAGCTCCTTTCTATGAGCTTAAAATGAGAAACAGCTTTCCAGATACAAGGACTTAATGAATTTTTTTCTTGCATACTGTTTCTAAAAATATAATACTGAGCAATAGTAAGAAAAGCTAAACAAGGTAAGATCCCAAAACGAACTACCAGGTATATTTGGTGCCATAGGGCAATGAAGTGTGTCTACTTTTTTAACATATTTCATAATTATCTGCTGCTTTGATGAAGATACTGACTCCTCATGTTGCAGAAGATGGGAGAAAAGCTTGAATGAATTGTCTTCCTTTACATACAGAATATTGCAATAAAATGCTTTGTTTTAAAGGTATTCCAGGCTGTTTCACTTAGCCCTCTTTGCAGATGGAGATATCAAAAGAATTTATGGGCTTCTCTGTAAAATGAAAGGTCAAACTTAGTTCACATGACACAGACATCTGGAAAAATGAAAAATGATTGCTTTCAATAACAACAACAAAAAAGAAACCGAAAAAAATAATGAATATTCAGTAAATTTGTACTGTGTCGTTGCTCTCTGAAGCTGTAATCCAAAGCCCACTAAGGATATAACAAATGTTCTCAATCAGTAGTTAAGCTCTTCCATAGGAAAGAAAAAATAATAAAAAATAACCCTATTCACTTTCCTAACTTTTCTATATATCTGAAATACTTCTAAAAGAATCACCCTTTTAAACTAGGGTGATTTCCTAGGGTTTACACAAACATACATTCACATATACTTAAATATTCAATAGTGAAAAACAACCCAAATGAATACATGCAGTCTTGACAATGTAATAAATACAGAAAGAACCCTACACTTTGAACATGTTTGAATACTCATGCCAGTACTGAAACTGACACAGGATCACAAAAATATCTCCCAGAATTTAAAGGACAAAGCTCGATGAGATCCTCTGCCACCATATTCACGTGTATGATGGAACACTGGTTGAGAATATTTTAAAAATTTTTACAGTAAATCCTTGAATCTCAGATAAGTTGTGTAATGGTAATGTATCCATGCTTTAGGATACTGAATTAAACTCTAAATTAAGATAGTATCATAGTTACACAGGTATGTATCATGATAAATGGTCTGTATTACCCCTTGAATCACTTAATAACTTTACACCTCATGCTGAAAGCTTTTTAGACCTTATTGCCCTTTGAAGATCCTCCACTCTGGTTTAGACACTATTGGACTACAAATCAATGCTAATGGATGCATGACAGAAATTCATGTTGCCTTGAAGTAAAGTATCTTAAACACTTAAAAAACTTTCATTATTTTCTTTAAGAAACTGCTGATCTTGTGCCTACAGGTTATTTTGTGAACAAATAACATTTTTGTAAATAAATTGTTTAAAACTCCTCCATCAGGTCCATGAAGAAAAGCTCCTTCTAAGAGACAGCAATTTTACTTCTTGGATATAAAAACAATTTTTAAAAATCTCAATCCTTCTTCTATTTTTCTTTAAGTTTTTACTCACAAACACACATAAAAGCATACGACTGATAATTATGGTGACTGTCCCTTTAGAACAAGTAGGTCAACTTTAGTTTATGCTTGATTTTCTTCAGGAGAGAAGCTAGCTCTGTTGTTAGCCAACAACATCATCCCTACTGTTCCATGGTTTTTGTTCACCTTCATTGCCTCATTTGCTTTCCTCATGACTTGCAATATAGCTAATTTCGTGAGAAGCCACCTGGGACTGTATACCTCAACATTTCATTATGAATTAGCTACTTGCCCATCAGAATATCCATTTCTTCTGTCAAATACACGTGGAGCTAGCTTGCATAGAGAAATTAAGTGTAGAATTCAGTGACATACTGCTAGACACATTCAAAAATAAATTTGTGGGCAATTCAGGTTCATTCCAACACCAGGTCATTTTTTCAGTGTCCCATGGAAAAAAAATAAAAATGTGTGTGACTGTGTGGTGAAATACTATCTCAGGAAGAATGTCATCAAAAAGATGAAGTTGTTTCCCTGCAACCATGTATTGTTTAAGAGTATAGAATAAAAATTTCATGGGGTTTCACTCTATCAACTGAAATGTTTTAGTTAAACTGAGATCATACTGAGTTATGGAGGTAGTATAACCATGCCTAAACTGTGAATTCACTTTTAGTTACTCTTTTTGTATTTGTTTTGGGTTTGGTTTTTCCTTTACTATTATCTCATAGATAGCCTCATATTATTTAATACAGTGGTTCTATTTTCACTGATACCACCTGGTATTGAAATTCCTATTTCTACAGAAAGCTTCCATACGAAATAAGCAACTTCCACTGACTACCACAGTGCCAGAAATTGTGTTTTCAGGCTGACTTTGTGATCCTTGTTCTCAACTTGACAAGAAATAACTTGCTGTTTTTGAAAGCATTTGTAAGGAAGCTCACAAGGTGACATCATGAAAAAAATAAAAGCAGTTTTGTCTTCCAGGGTCTGAAATACCTGTGCTTTATCTTCATACAGCTGTAATCATCTATTGAGTTTGCTGTTCCATGCATTTTTAAAAAGATTTGGAATTGTGAGAATTTGGAAAATAAAGTGTCTTTCAATAATTTTCAGAATACTTAAAGAAAAAAAGATTTAAACACTTCTTTTATCTACTATAAATGGAAGCCAACAGTGGCTTTTCTTTAAAAGCCATAATTTGGAACAGTTGGCCAGAACTGGACTTCAGGGAAAACTATTATTGGCTTAAGATTGCAACAAGTCTGATGTGGTTTAAATGGTTTTATGCTTTTCTATGTTGAATATTTCAGTCATCACTTAAACAAATATTATTATAATATATATATATAATAATATAATATTATTATAATATATATTTAAGAGAATATAGATTGTATTGAAATGCCTTTCTCTCTCTCTCTTTCTCTCTCCCCGCCCCCCCAATTTTCTTGCAGAATTAAGACTTTGGTCATTTTTACCGATAACATTCCTTTAAAAAGGGTGAAGACTGTCTCTCTCATGAAATATGTGATATTGCTTTAAAACGTGTAAGTAGGCTAAATTATTTTATTCAGACTTAGTGGTTTTCAGACACTTAAGCCCAAACTGATGTAGGTTACACCCCAACCACAGTTTTCAGGAAATGGCACTAAAATAAGATGCTTTACACATCAGAATGGTTAAGAGAGAGATGAAAAATTGTAGAAAATGCACCAGATCTCTTTGTTCCTGGGAAAAGTCACTCTGTGAGGCGTTCCATTTTCTGTCACAGCTGTAGGGTAATACCACAGCAAAAGTGCACTTGCAGATCAAATTTCTCTGCACTCACAGTGAATTTCTAAAAGCTGCACTAAGGTGGGAAAAGATGGGGGAAAAATACAGAAATGGGAAGGAAGGATTGTGAAGGTTTGTGAAGGGAAGGTTAGGGAAGGTTAGGGAAGATTAGGGAAGGTTTGGGAAGGAAGGGTTTGGAAGGGTATGGGAGGGTTTGGAAAGGTATGGGAGGGAAGGGGAGGAAGGGGAGGGTTTGAAGAGGAGGGGAAGGTTTGGAAGGGGAAGGGAGGGGAGGGAATATTTTCATGTGGCAAGTGTCTTCAGTGATCATCTAGTCCAACCCTAGAACCTCTCACTGAATTTCTAACTACTTCTTTTTTTCTTTTCCTTTTTTGCTGTTCATGTCTCCAGAACTCAAAAACTGGATCTTTTCCTATCAGTCTTCTCTCAGCCCTGGCCAGGCATCTGTCCATCACATCTGTGTCACATAACTTTAAGGGGAGATGGTGATGTGGAGCCTATTTGCTTTTCCCTCTGTTTTCTGCTCCAAGACAATGATTAAAGTCCAATTAATAATTTGGACTACATGTTAAATGCAATGTAATTGTTTCATCTTTGTGTATTTTGTCTGAGGGAGGCAGGGAAATGGCTTTCTCTCAAAATATATCAGATAAATCTCTGTAAAAAGCAGGCTCTCCATTTCCATTGCTAATTTGCTAAACCATTTTAAAGCTGTAAGGCAACTAAATACCATTTGTCACTTTAATTTTAAGCTGATGGGTATACACTTAAAAAGACATCACTGTGATGACTGTTGCTGGGACATCTGAACCTGTCCAAGGAGGAAATCTAGCTACTGAGGGAAGACACAAAGCAGGGGATCAGCAATTTCATGTATTTAAAAGAACTTTGTACCTGATTTACCTGTTCTTAATGTACTGACATAGGACTCTTTAAAGGAAGCTGAATTTCTGCCAGCCTTTACAGTTTCCTGGAAATCAGGTTCTAACAGATGCAGCATGTTCTTCAATATGTAAAAGTACATAACTGAAAATTTGATATTGATCTATTTAGCTTTTACATTTTTGAGGCCAGAGGGAAGCGATTTGGGAATAGTGGTAGATTTATTTTAGAGCTCAGCTGGCATCCATTTTATCCTGGCATATCAACAAACATTTTCAGTCTGCCCAGGTGCTTCTTTAATCTACTGGATGCTTAAATCAGGAAACATGTTAAGAATGACCTTTTCTGCTGAGATTTATAGTCAGGTTTAGATGCTTCTCAGCAATGAAAATGTTGAGCTGGTTTTTTTAGATCAGATAAAAATAGATCAGATAGTTCAAAATCTGCATAGTTGCAACAACACAACAGAAAATATTCAGTGTATCTGGGCTGGAATAAGTCTGATCAGAATCAAAACTGCACTTGAGTAAATATTACACATGACACAATAAAAGCAATGGAATAATATCTTTATTAATTCAATAAAATGTTATGTCTACAATAACATCTGGGGCTCAAGACTAAAACAGTGGGGCAGTGAATAATGATTATCTGGGTCAAACCGATATTTTAGAGGGATGTTTCCAAGTTTTTGGAATTTAATTTTTAATTGTTTGTCTTTTTCTTCTTTTTTAAATAGAATATTGAAGCAAGACTGACAAATAAATGCAAGTATTTTATTTTTTTTCCCTCTGCGGGTTGCTTTAATTTTTAAGTTGGAGGTATGATATTTACTTTGTGAAAAAACAATTGACAATGCTGAGAAGGAAAAAGAGACTATAAGGAGGTGCAACAAAATTTAAAAAAAAAAAAACCCAAAACACATACAATGAAGAAAGTCTGTGAAATGCACTTTAATGGCTTGTTCATTCACCTACTAGATTCAATGGAATTTTACAGCTATCCTCAGTCAGGAACCTTTTACAGTACTGTCTTAAGTAATATTCGGAATTATGGCTTGGAAAGGTGCTGGATTTTGGGAATTCTCTGCTATTGTATACTACTTCTGTGGCTCTAAGTAAACAGAATCATGCTGGAAATGCCCAAAGGCATGTCATTCTTTGCTTGTTCCTTGATTTAAACACTCAGCAGTTATTATAGCTGCAAGGTAGATGATGGAACAGTGTAAAATTTGGCAAAAGTCATAACAATTGCTGTACAGATGGACAGCTATGGAATGTGAGAAGCATAAGAATATCGAAAAGAATATCTCCCTGTTGTCTTCAGCCTGAAGAATCTCATGAACTAGTGCAATATTTACGTGATACTAAAGAAATCACAAGGGTTACCTATCGCTTGCTAGCTAAGTTTATCACACTGTACCACTTCACAAAATATGGATGACTAAGATAGAACATGCAACCAAAACTAGACTAATACTTATGATTATGATGGAGATACTCCTTGGATTTCTTGTTCTTCCTCCTGATAGTACTGACCATTTAAAACCAGCAAATACTTTAAACAACAAAAAGAAACAAACAAATAAAAACAAACAAAAAAAATACCCTATGCTTTTCAGACAGGATTTCTAATAAGAAAACATGTCTTGGGTAAATATCTCTCATGACTTGAAAGTTACCTGTCCCAGAGAAAACTATCATCACAGTTTAGACTTTCTGAAGCCACTGCATTCTGGGAGGATCTCATCCCTCAGAAATATGTTTTCTGGTACACAATCTTTACACTAGTGTGAGCTGACTAATCCCAGCTGACGGATTGACAGAAAATTGCAACTCAGAGTTTAGTAAACTCTGCCTTTTATTCCAGGCAAGCCCTGGTGCTTGTACGATTAAAACAGAGTCTTGTCTGTTCCTTTGAATTTCAGACGCCGTCTGTTTTTATAGTGAGGTGATAATTTGTCATCTGGGAATGAAGACTTTTATATATCCTTGCATAGTTAGACTTAGGCAATCAAACCTAATATGAGTGATATTACACACAGTAGATTGTGTTAAACCATCAGTGATCCAGATATTATTCCTTGATCCAAAATCTCAAAGGTATAGGCCTGTAAAGAAGAGTACACACAGAAATAAATACCAAATAAAAAATGAAAATATGTCCCCTAAGTAGTACATATTGGTCCTGCATGGCATGTATATGATTAAATTACATAAGAATGTATCTTCACAGGCAGAAGGATTTTGAGCAGGAAAGTAAAACAACAGTAGGTAGGGAAGAAAACAGTAGATCAATTACAAGGTTCAACTTCTTACTCTACTACCACCAGCCTAGGGTGTGTTCTTTCAGTCCTCAGCGGGGGTATTTGATATTTGATAAAGTATTTCCTCCCTTAATCATGACTAAACTTAAGAATCAGAGGCAGACTGACAGAGGATTCACGAAGCTCTTCAGCTGGATAGAGAGCAGCTTTGCAATGCAGGACCCAGGGTTTTGATAAATAAAACCCCATCTATTTCTGCACCTTTTATGAACTCAAACCAGTGGTAATGGGTATAGAAGGAAGTGATGAAAAGTCTGGATATCAGCTGGCACAGTCCTACAACACTATCATAATTCTGGGATTAAAAGTGATAAATCTGTGATTACTCACAGGTAAGAAGATTTGGGTGATTTGCTTTGTTTCATTTGGTTTGGGTTTTTTCCCTAACATTTTTCTTAAGAAAAATAAAGGTAGACACTATGGAATACTTAACCCTAAATATATTTTCATATATATATATTTTCATATAAAGGACCATCAGATCTGCTTTCCAGAAAACTTTCGATTTACACAAAAGATTTCAAAACTTCCATTAACTTTTTTTCCATTTTAGCCCAGTCTTTGAAAAATAGGTTTCATCTTTTAGTTTCAGGTTATTTTCTAACAGTAGAAATGTAATTGCATGAAGTAAAATTACGCTGAAATCATCTCTTTGGGATGAGATAGATAATAATTTTAAATTTTTGGAAATAATTCCCAAATAATGCAGATTTTTTTTTGAGAAATATCTAACTGGTTTTTTAAAGCCTCCATGAAAAAAAAATTGTTCTGGTTACCCTTTTCTTGCAATAAACCAAGAACTACTGTAAAAACTGGAATGTTTCTTCCTTACTTCAGGTTTTTCCTCTAGATGTCAAAAGGCCAAATCATTCAGCTTCCCCCCATGCACTGCATAGTCTAATCTTTTAACACGCTGTTGCAGTTCTATGGATTATCTTTAATTTCTGTGAATCTGTCTTATAGCAGAGTTTACAGAGGTAAACATTCCATCTCAGGTAAACCCAGAATGGAGTAGAGAGAAACACTCCTGTGTTCTGTATGAAGCATTACCTTTCAATACACCAACATGATGTTTACTTATTGAAAATACCACATTGTTGACTTTTTAAATGATTCATCATTCACTTCAGAACATCACTTGCAGAGCTCTTGCCTTCTCTGTTCCCATGTCTGTTCTCAGTTTCTCCTCTCTGCATGTAGTACTCAGCATGTGCCTGCATATGGGAAACTTTCATTGCTTATGAGAACAAGAAACCGAAGAATATGAAGCACATGAAAACTCCCTTTTCTTTCAGAAATCAAGTAAATTTCTAGATCAACTTGTCAAATAAAAAAAGGAAGATCAACAGTGATTATCCATAATCACTGATTCAATCTTTTCTCACTCCTAACTCTGACATGTTCTTTTTCATTTTTAAATAGTCAAAGTAGCCTAGAAAGTTCATAATTCCTTTCTCAACCTCTATTTAAAATTTCATGTATTGCAATTAAAATGTGAAATCTCAGGAGATCACAATGAAGAGCATAATGAGTCAGATCAATATATGGTGTGATTTTGTTGCCCTTAACAGAATTACAGGAAGACTGAATCTGGTTAACTGGTTTTCTGAGAGTTGGTGATATTAAGGACAAAGTTCTGCTTTTAGAAAAGTATTGACCTAGCCTCATAAGACATGTCTTCAAATTTTTGTCCTGTTATCTATTATTTTAGATTGTTGGATTGTCTATATGTATTTAAAATTGCTGTATTTTCTTTATGTATTTTAAATTGTTAGTTTTGGGCAGCAAATGCTCAAATCCTCACTCAGATTATGGCAAATCTGTCTGCAAAGCACTAGATTTTATTATGCAAAAAACTGTAAGAATTTATTAATGATATTTCATATAGGTAATTTTGATGCATCTCCCAAATCTGAATGAGAAATAATGTGTGATAAAAGGAGAGAAAATTATAGTCTGACATCCATACTTTAGCAACTCAAAGACAGGACCCTATAAGGATGAGGAAGATGTTTGTAACACTTCCTGTTGAAGAACTGTTGATAAAATAAGATGGATTTGGACCAAAATTCAAAAAAGTGTGATTGTTAGAAAACAGTGCCTTTACATGGAAGGAACTGCCTGAGCTCACCTTTCCTTGCCATGCAGGAAGAGAATAGCTGAGAAGTTGAAGGTGTAACGTCTATGCGTGGTCAGGTAGTAACCAGGGATGGAAAAGGCTGTGACACAGAATGGGTTTCCAGCCAAGAGTGTTGAGTCAGGGTTGTTGGACATGCGTGGATGAACGTCCAATAATGAGATGTTTATGTTACTGACAAACCAATCGTACATGTACATGTGTTACTGGATTCTGTATATAAGCAATCACACTGCTTGTAATAAAGGGGGATTCCTTATCTCCGAACATGAAAACCTTGTCGCCCTCACGTTTACTGCGACAAATAAATCGTTCAGTACATTTTGTCACTCAATTATATGAATAAACCCTGGCGTTTTAGAGTGAAAATTACATTTTCCATAGTCTTATCTCATTTGAGAGTTTTAGCAGGATTTCATGGAAGCTCAGCTCATGTAGTAACCATCTTTAGTATCAAGTAACAGGTAGGAAGGAGGGTCTCTGAGAGGGTGCCTCGCTTTATTATTTCTCAGATACATTTTCCAGACTGCTTATAATGATTCTTGGCTTCTTTTTTTCTTTGCTACAGTGAAAAGAAGTACTTTAGAGAAAAGTCAAGCTACCATATGAAGTTTGCTGGCAGTTTTTACCCTTCTCTTCAGGTACGTGGGTGAGGAGAGAACAGGGGTGCTCTGCCAGCACTTGTTCCTAGCCATGCATGTGGTGTACTTTTATACACTGTGATTAGCAAATTTAGTAGCTATTAAATCCAGTTCTTAGGGAATGACAAATTTTGCTCTTGTTTGTCAAGTGCATCTCCTGTAAACTCAAAAGCTCTGTAATTCTGCAAGAGCATTTGGGATGAAAATGCAGAAGCAAAATAACCCTTTCTTTAGCATGGAAAGAAGCACAGCTTTGCATGACATTGAATTTCCTTCTTTCTAAATGGAGGCACACCTCAAGTAAATCCATATCCATCTTAAAGCTAGGAGAAATCTATGTTATGGCTTTTGCTTTTCATGCACCTGAGCTGAAACATAGGCATAGATCTATGTCTTCATATGACTTTAAACTGACAGAGTGTGGATTTAGATATTAGAAAGAAATTTTTGGCTGTGAGGGTGCTGAGGCCCTGGCACAGGAAGCCCAGGGAAGTTGTGGCTGCCCCATCGCTGGAAGTTTCCAAGGCTTGGAGCAACCTGGCGTAGTGGAAGGTGTCCCTACCCAGGGCAGGGGGTGGGATCCAAATGTCATATATTTAGTTAGTTGAGGCTATTTATTTTTATTATTATTATTAGCCTTATTAACAATATTAACATTATTAACACTATTATTTATTTCATTATTCCAACCAATTGAGTTTGAAATCTTACAAACTATTGAGAAATAATATATTTTATAATAATTCATCCAAAGTGGAAATTTATGAGATTATTTGCACCACTGCTGTCCCCCACATCCCACCTGGCCTTGGACAATTCCAGGGATGGAACAGCCACAGCTTCTCCAGGCAGCATAAGGGCCTCACCACCCTCACAACCAGGAATTCCTTCCCAATATCTCATCTAATCCTGCCCTCTGGCAGTTTAAAGATAAGAAGGATTTAATGTCTTTTCACTGATTTGCAGCCTTGATCCATGTTGTCTACCTGAGAACAAACACTTGAAAGGAGATCAATAGTATTTTATGACATAGTTTTCTTCTATTTTCCAGACTCTACAGACACAGAGTGAGCATCCTACATTTTTCCACATATAGATGATTGCAGCAATCTCACAGCACTGAAAAGTCAAGCCTCATTACCTGTTCCCAGAGCTAGATAAGGCCACAGTTGATTTTAATTTCTTCTCCTGTGCTTACAGAACAGAACAATCAATACTCTGGAATAATGAACGTGCAATTAACAGGCCTCCTCAGGAATAAAACTGGCAAAAATTGTAAAGATATGGTTTCCATAGTTAGGGTCCAACCTCAGTCACTGTATTAGTTCACGATGGATTTATTTGTAGTAGGTTTTTAATTGTAGCTTTGGGACGTGATAAACCTCAGTTATTTTAACTCATTCTATCTGTGACAGAGCTAGATGGAAGAATAAACTAGAAGTTGCACAGATTTTGATTTTTTTGTTTACTTTGGGCTTTCGTTTTTATCATAAACATTTCCCAATTGCTTTCCCATGTCGTTCTTCACTGCCTCTTTATTATTTTTATTTTTGCTCATGGAATATTTTACTGCAGATCCTCTACTGTGAAATCCATATATAAATTAATAACATCTGTAGTTATGCTCTCATTTATTCTGTGTTTCTGTGTTACTCTAGGGCAAGGAGTAGACCACTCTTCTATGGTCATGGCTTTCAACTCCTTTGGCTAAGCTGCCTCTCTTAAAGAACTTGATTTAATTCCTATTATAATCAATAGACACTCCTATAAACCTGATAGAACTGAACAAGGATTGTTGCTTCCAGCCTTTACAGAGTTTTTTCTATATTTCCTTCTTTTCTTTGCCATGAAATTGCCTACGATTTTTTATTAAGCATATCAGAACCTTTTTCATCTTTTCTCCCAACACCTAATCTTTGTATTTCAGTTACTGGTTATCATTTCATGTCATAATGACATGACATTACTTTTCTTCTTTTTGTTTTTTTTAATAATATTATAACACTCTTATCCAGTCTAATTTAATTATATTTTGAAGTTTCTGTTCATGCTTTGACACCAGAAAGCATTGCTAGATTTTCTTCTAAGAAGCTATTAGCATGTTTAGCAAAAAGTCTTAAGCCCAAGAAATTATATTTTAATAAGCTAAGTCATCTGAATAAAGTCTCTTACCTCTCATTATAAAGTTCAGGATTTATGAAATAGAAAATCACTAGACTTTCAATTCACTTAGATTCTGAGAGTCCTTTAGAATACTCTGTCAGATTCCTTTGAGGCATTACAGAACTAGTGATGTTATAAAGAAACCAGAATAATTGCACTGATTTCATTGCCCATTTACCATACAATAGAGAAAAATAATGGTTTAAATACATATGTTTCATTCTTTTTCTCAACAAAACTTTATTCCTCTGCTTCCATGATTCTCAAAGTGAAAAACAGAATGTTAAACCAAAGTAATGTATAAATTGAGGAACCCTGTATAATGCATTTTAGAGGTCATGTAACTCCAAGATACAAGATTAAAATATAGAAGAGAATATTGTTGTTTGAGACACATTTTTACATTCTCTTGTCAAGTGACTTTCTCACTATGTCTACCTTAAGCTTTCTTGTACACAGTATTGCACCTTGTACTCCCTTATTTTCAAATTGTGTGCAGCAAAATCCACAGACTTGAACCAAAATGTATGTGTGGGTGAAAATTACATCTCGTTAAGCAGATGAGACAGCAAGTTAATTGTAAGGAAGTATAGGTAGTCTTTCCAATTCAAATGCTAATTATTTAACTGTAGTAACTTCGTGACATTACTTCCCAATAATATTTTTTTTATCTTCAAGCAAGATTGAAAATTTCTAGTCCATCTCAAAATCATCACTTCAGAGGTTCCTGATCTGTGCTGCATTCCTGCGGAATTATTTTATCTTGAGCAGGTGATGACCTTGATAAAGGTAAACAAGTGGAATTGATATAATTCGAGCAAACTACAGCTAAATCCCAGTGGACAATTATAAAACTCTGAAAAGATGACTTCAAGTTCTGGTGCCTTTCTGTCAGAACAATAGAATTCAGAGAGTACAGAAATGCAAATTCGATGACTGTCCTGGGAAACTTCTCCAACCACGGTCACAGATATCAAGATTTCTCATTGATACTCATGACCTCTGCTGACCTGCATTGCACACAAGGGAATTATTATTTTCTCTCTTCACTTGTGCTGGGACTCAAAAGCTTTGGGTCCAGAAGTCAACAGTCGAAGCTGAATCTGTAAGAAGGACTAATTTCTTTCTAATCTATAGGTACCAGCTTCTCAATGAATTTGTGGTTCCCACATTTTCTTTAGGTAAATGTAAAATTTACTGTCCGAAACTGTAGTTTCTGCGAAAAGGTTTCTAATGCTTCACAGGCAACACACACAGTTTCAAAAGCTGATTCAGAATATGACCCTCAACTGGAATTCCAACCTTTCTTTCCGATGAGACATCTACTCTAATATTCTGTTGTGCCTCTTGAATTTATCATATTATACTGTATGTTTCTGTATGTACTTTAAAAGAGATTTCATGCTTCCAATCACTCAGTGACTTACGGTATGATATACTTCCTCAGTATTAATATCCCTTCTAAGGAAGATAATACAGCAAAAATTCAACTGTTTAATAAGTATGATGGGTCCAGAAAAATCTTTTTACTGGGGAATAGAAATCCAGGGTCCATTCTTACTTGATGTTTTGCTGAATTAAGGAAAAAAATTCTTTAAATCTATAGAGTAAGGTCTGAATGTGACATTTCACTCTCGTTCTCCTTTATCTTTTTCATTTTTTAGAAGAATTTTTATTATCTGCAACTAAAAAAAAAAAAAAATCTCTTCCTCCTGAAGAGATAAATGACAAGTCCTGTAAATAAAACTACATTTTCTTCTCCTTATCTTTTTGTGAGATTTGACATAAGGGAGAAGTTAGGATTAGACAGTGGTAGTTTAGATAATAAACTTTTTCCTTGAGATCACTTGTGAGACTTTGAATTATAATTTACTTACTAAAGATTCTATTTTTCATGAAGTAGCATGGTTTAGGATCTTTCTTTATGGTTAGGACCTTAGAGTCAAATGAAGTGGTCAAATCTTAGAACAAGCCAGGCATTGAAAAATTTCCTTGAGCATGAAAACATCTTCCTGAGTGTCTGTTTTCAAGCAGTGCTACATTTCTCTTTCTCAGAGTAAGACTTTTTTTATTTGTGGACATTTATCAAAGTTAATTTCTGGAAAACAACTGCTGAGCAGGAAATGTACATTTATGGTGCAATGTTCCAAAAGGAGAACTTGACCCTAAAAGAAAATGCCCTTATACAACATATCTTCTTACTTATCTGAGAAACATGTTATTCACTTACTACACTTACGTATTACATACGACTGCATATTATATATCATATGTTACGGTTCCACTGAATGCAATATCTTCATTCTAACCCCTTTGAAGAAAAACAAATTCATACATGCTTCATTTATTTTGGACTTCTGCACATAGAAAACCTAAAATATCTTGGAAAAAATCTTGAAATGAAACCATAAATCAACATAAAGCCCATATGTGTGAGTTAATTCTTCCTTTAACTTAGATATTATAGTGCTAATAACCACTTTAATTTTTCTTTTCGTTTTTTTTTTTTTTTTTGCAAGATACTGTTTAATTTCTTCAAAATCTTGCCAAGTTTCAACTAACTGAACAGGAATTGCTGAGGTTACATATGTACCTAACAATATCAGCACATTTAAATGGCAAGGGGTAATTATCTTGGAATGTCATCCTAAACAATTCAGTTATATCTGAAAGGCACAGGCTGAGACAACTGGTTTATCATTTCAAACCATTGTCTTGCATTTGGTTCTCTAACATATCAAGATTTCAGAGGAGGAACTGGACATTTTCCTTTGTGCTGGAAAGCCATCTGTTATCTCTGAGTAAAATATGCTCTAATTTGGTCAGTTATAAATTATCTCATTCCTTTTACATTCTGGCCTTCTAAAAGCATAAACAAAAAAAATGCTATTTTTTGATCATAATCTGTATGGATATAACAAGCTGGGTATGTAACCAGGGACCACATAAAACATCATCAAGGCAAGAAGAAGATTATGTTATGTTATCTACAAATTCTTAATTCCACTACTAATTCTTTTTTTAAATACAATGATTTCTTTTTAAACTGTTTCCTGGACTTAAAAACAAATTAAAAAATTTTATTCCCATGGAATAAATTAGATATATCTATTTTAGATAACACACTGTCTCAGTTTAAATGAGACACAGGCTTTTGCTGGGAATGAATTATGAGGAAGACCCAAAACTCCTCTCTTTAAGCGATTACAAATCCAAAATTAAGAGACTCCAATTGAGGAACAGTGTGGGAAAGGGAAAATAAAATTATAGCAAGGTAGTGATACCCAACAAGGCCGATAAAACTACTTAGAGACAGAGTTTTATGCCTTTAAACAGTAAGGTATTTATTAGTGACGTCGGAAAACTGCCCAGCTCAGGACAGGCAAAAGAGCTTTGAAGTGGTCAGTGAAAAGACAGCCCTCTATTAAATGGTATATATGTATTGAAAGAAACAATTAAAGAACACAAGTAAACTTGACACCAAGTTGGGAGGGAGTGTTGACCTACCGGAAGGCAGGAGGGCTCTGCAGAGGGATCTGGATAGACTGGAGAGGTGAGCTGACTCCAATGGAATGAATTTCAACAAGGCCAAGTGCCGGGTCCTGCACTTTGGCCACAACAACCCCCTGCAGCGCTACAGGCTGGGCACTGAGTG
>JAWWMA010000100.1:10119020-10132705 GCA_035041425.1 Mionectes olivaceus | reverse complement strand
TCTAAAACATCCAAACAATAATCCTATACCAGAAATAATCCCCTTCAAGACAAAGGAAAAAACTCAACAGTGAAAACAGTTCAGTTTTCACCCTTTGGGGCAATTATAACCACAGTCAGCAGGAGGCACTGCTGAACCACTGGAGATGTGGAGCCTGCAGTTGTTTGAGTCAGTCAGCAGAGGGCGCTGTTGGATCACTGGTAGTTGCTGTGTGGGGCCTCCCAAGTGTGGGGAGAACTGGGCAATGGACATCCTACCCCCTCACCGAAATGGGGGGGGGGAAGGGAAGAAATCGACTCCCAAAAACGCTGGAGAATTCACTCTTTCCCTCTGGCTGAGATGCACAATGATATGGGTTTTTTCATCCCTTTCTGATGGTAATCCAAGTAAGAAAACTCCAAACCGTAGTGGCAGCACAGCTACAAAGAGAAGCTGCCCCAACTGCTCCTGCAGCTCCAGCCACTCCCCTCAGCTCCAGCTCAAGACCTTCCTCCCAGCTTTCCAAACCCTTCCCTGTTTCCCTGGAAACAAAGTGAGGCAATTAACATGGTAATGGAGCCTTAGTAGCTCTTTTTCTTCTGTGACACTTAGTTGCCTGGATACCTCGGCCAGTTCCCTCTCCTCCCCCAGCACACTGGGCAGGGGAAAAGGAAAATTCCAACATAGCTCCAAGAACAAACAAAACCTTGACACACACTCAGGCTTTACCACTTATACAGTGACTGTAGTTCACACAGTAAATCAAAGACATTGTAAGCAGTGTGTCACGGTCTGAATTACAGAAAACTAGCAAGTAAAATGTGGAAGGGCATCACAAACCAAAAGTTCTGGGTGTTGCTGACTATGTCCTAGAATTTGTGTGCATCAGGGTGTACCTATTTATGTAGCACACAGTGCTACATTTTTAACTGTGCTCATATTTCTGTTAGTGAAAAGAATCTACCCAAAAATTGTACCTATACCTTTGTCTGTTGCCACCAGGAGTTTTCACGTACTTCTCTCCCTATTTAATGGAAAGTTTTGGAAGTCTACAACCCCAAAACATCCTCAGTATAAGTCAAACCACCAGAACTTCACCTCCACTGAGGAGGCTGCATAGATGTTTTGAGAGGTATTTATGTTGCTTCTGAGATTTGTAGAGCCCCAAAGGCTAAAGTATGAACATTTAAGGCAATGTTGTAAATATACCAGCTCAGTATATTTTGAAGCTTTTTTTATGTGAGACACAGTTGCTTTATAATTCCACAAATGAGCATGGAATTTTTCACCTATAATATTGCCAGTGATGTTTGGAATGTGTTTCTTGTAAGTATTCGTATTACCTACTAAAGAAAATGTTTGTTTCTCTTTTGCACACATAAGAGAACTACACTTTCATTTTAGACATCACTAAAAGCTGAATGGTGTTGTGGCTGAGTGCAGTTCTGCTATAACTGAGTGTGACTGCTCTTAGCCTTCCTTGTCACTGAAGATTACATCTTCAGCAGTTGTTTTGGTGTTTCTCATGACTTGTTTGCAATTTCTGTTTCCATATCCTATGTTTTAGAAACTGCCCAAGTCATTAAATCTAAACCAAAGCCTGGAGCTGAGGTGAAAGCTGAGCACATCAAAAGATTTGCAGCACTTTTATTGAACATATACTAGACTATGTGACCTTAGGAATGGTTGCATTGAACTAATTCTCTATTGAAGGACAACAAATTTTCCAAACTTTTTTATTTGCTGTGTTTGGTGGAAGAGTTCAAACAATGTAGACATTTCTTAAAGAACTGCACAAATTCACACTAATAAAACCTTTATATGAATTTCAGTGTTACACTATGAGGACATTAGGTCTTTGCAGAGTAGCTACGTAAGCCCACATCTGCCTCGTGTTCCTCTCTTTCCTAGGGAGTCTTCTACTGGACTTTTTCTGGTTGAGTTTATTTGTGGTTTAGTGGGGGTTTTTTGCTATAGAATTAGAAGTTGTTCCTAGTGTAATCTTTTGTTTGGTGTCATACATCCACCTATAATCTATAATGGAAGTAGAAAAACTATTTATTTATTTCCCTAAGAATTCAGTAAATTTATTTGATGTGCTGCCTCACCACAGTAAAATAATGGAGAAAATTTGTATTTGACCTACAACTTCCCTATAAGCAGCACCATTCCATGTACGGTTGCAGTTCTGTACTTAGATTTTTTTGTTTTCACCAGTGCTTCATCAGTAATAGTCTATTTAAATCAGAACCTTGAAGCAAAATTGCCATAATCTAACAGATCATGAGTTTTTAGAGCTATACTATGCAGAAGGTGAATTGTGACCATGATGACAGGACTTGTTTTAAACTGCATAAATTTAGATGAAAGTGAAAATAATTAGGAAAAAAACCCACACACAACCCCTCTCCAAAAAAAAGAAAAGCCAACCAAACCAAAAACACAAAAAAAACCCCAAAACAACCAAACAAACTAACAAACAAAAACCCACAACAAACACAAACCAGGAAAGACTGACAAAGCAAACTGTGATGATTTAATATCATTAATATCTCAATGTGTTTGGTTAGAGATCAAGTTTTCAACAACAATCTTCCTTTTTTTTTTTCTGTTGCATACCAAATAGCTATTGCCAAATATCCAAAAGAATCCTCCAGCATCACACAGTTGTAGCTGCTGGATGCGTTGGAGCCACGTCACTGCCACTGAATGTCCCCTGGCACAGCAGGGCTGCCCCCTTCCCTCCACTCACAATTCCCACAGCCTGCACAAGTCTGTTTTCCTGGATGACTCACATCCATACTGTGCCAAACACCTGTCTATATAGCAAAGTTGTATTTCGTATTGATTCTACTAATTTTCAAACTTGTACAAACCTACCTGCATGAGGAACACTTGGTATCTGTTCTAGACTTAATCATTTAATCTCAAAGTACTTGAGTTTCTGAAGCTTCCTGTGAGAAGTTTTAGAGCTCTAATCAATTAGGAGTTGTGTTGTTAATGGGTACCATCGATTTTTCATGTTGGAAGCATGGAAAAGATAAGCTACAGGAAGCACAGATATCTGCAAATTGTGACGTTTAGAGGCATTTCTGCTATGACTAAGACTGGTAATTACTGGGAAAAAATAAGCATTAAGGTTCGGTGATCCCTTATTTTGTTAGCTATAAGTCTCACCATACTAAAAGCCTTATTCCATCATACCAGCTTGTACCGAGCATCAGATCAAATAAAGCACATGAGAGAAGATGGAATTTTCCTACAGTGAACAAATTCCTGGCATGCGTGCTGAAGCACTCAGGGCAGGTTGCCACGAACCCTCATTGTATAACTTGCCCTTGGTCAACCCGATGCTCTCAATCATGTCTCATCCCACAGTAAAATTTTAATATTTGAAATACTTGATGTGATTCTTGGCATATTTTTATTTGACCTCTCAAAGAAAAGAAAACTCATACAGCTTGAGACTTTCACCACCTGGGAAGTGACTGACCAGCATGGTGGGGATGGGTACGCAGATCTCCCAGTCTAAACTCAGGAAATCTGAGCTCACTGACTCACAAGCTGGAGCAGAAGGTCACATTTGAACCTGCAAGGTGGTCTTGATTGTCTAAAAAATCTGCCTCAGACTAGTCCACATCAACTCCCAGTGTCTACATCACACAGTGCTTGAACAAGGTTTTGCCTGATACTTCTTATTTTTCCGTTTTAGTTCAAAGAGACTGAAAGGATGAGTTGTGTGTTAGGGACTTTCAGTGTGATAGTGACAGTATGTGCTGTGTGCCCTGAGATGAGATTAAGGGAAAGTTTGGATACTTGACAGTGCAACCAGATTTTGCATGGTACTGTCACAAGACAACTAACAACAGACCTTGGATGGTCACCTCTTTGAAGAAGTAAACTGCCCCTGAAGCCAGATCCCGCAAGAGATGTTTTAAAGCACTGCCGGAGAACATACACGTTAGAATAAAAAGAAGGAAAAAAAACCCCAAACAACAAAACCAAATTTAAAAACAAACGAACAAAAACCCCACACTAAATTATTTGCACTTTAGAAGCATCCAAGGGATAAGTAGAGACAGGCACCATGTTTACAGAAATAAGAGTGGTAAAAACTTCAAAATACCTTTAAATTAAGGTACAACCTCAACAGATGAACAAATTTATCGAGATGAGCTGAATTCTCTGAGGTAGAAAGTGAGTAGGATGTTTTTAACCCTAAGAATGGTTAAGTCAAGAACCAAACTTAATGATATTTAAGGTCTTTAAGTCAGATTTTACATTTTTATATCCTGCAAATTATGTGAAACAAGCACATATTCAAGAATTAAAGGACTTTTTTCCAGTTTATGACCTTACTTAAAAAATTTGAATCTGCCCCACATGATTTCACAGGCTGTAAAGATGACAGTGAGTTTCTTAAATCTACTTGTTAGATTTATATTACTCAGAGTGGGATAAAGGAGTTGTTAACAAACCCCCTACACTCTAACATTAGTTGGAACAAAGTCTGGATTGCAAGAATACTTTTATATCTGAATGCTTTAATAATTAAATTATGAAGACTTGTTCACAGTTTGGTTCCTACTCTAATTTAAATGTACTTTCTGAATTTTAGAAGAAAATAATTTAACTTTGAAAAAAAATTATATCCAGTACTGCAAAATAATCACCTTCTTAAGTTTCTTTCTAAGTGTAAGGTAAAGTGGTGGTTTCTGTCTACGTAGTAAGAATTTTGATAAAATATTTTGTTAGTCGACATTTGTGAACGTTAACATTTCACTCAAAAATTAAAAAGGGTCCTGAAATTAGAAAGACTACAAATCTTGCTTATTATTTACCTCCAGCTCTTCAGTCATCTGAAGCATAAGATCATGGGTAGATCCATGTGAGCTATAGAACATTTCCTCTTGTTCAGAAAATTTCGTGAGATAGAATATCTGATACACCTGATAAAGAGTGATCTTGTGAAAAAGAAAAGGCAAAGCAAATTGTTATTCAGGGTCTTCACACATACATGCAAAAAGAGGATAATTAATAGAGAATGAGGAATGAGAGACAAAAATGGTTAAAATCTGGTCTAAAATTTAATCTTTACAATGGAAGCATAAGTACTGTGACTCTGGATAATACAGGGAATGTTGCTGATGTAGCACTGCCTTGTTTTCACAGAGTATCCTCGCCAGGACTGTGGTTTTGCTTGCCTTTCACATCTGTTACCTAATGAAACTGTGGAACAGAACATATGTAAGTGAAGTTGTTTCGAAGCTACATAAAATATTGTCTCCCCAGTGTGCAGTAATTGGGTTTCTTTTCTTTATGTATATATATATACATACTGCATTAGGCTGAAGACTGATAGGTCAAAAAAAAACTAAAAATGCTAAAAATCTAAAACTACTCAGAATTTTTTGTGAAAGTGAAATTTTCAATGAAACTATAAAAAGAATGACATCAATGAGTGTAATTACTGTGCATGAATTAAACTGTTTATCTTACTCTGTCAGAAGTCTGATGCTGAGAAAATTTGCCCATTTCATACACTTACTGTTTAAAAAAATGTTCTGATCATAAAAACACTACAAGTCTCCTGCGACACTAAAGCTTAATGTTGCAAAATATGGTTCTTTGAAATGCACTGAAGTAGTTGTCTGGTTTTATTCATCCTTTCTTTTTCTTCCTTTCCCAATAGGAGCTAATTTTCTTTAGTGAGAGATCAAGCTGGAATGCAAATGTTTATTAAATGCATATTCCAACCTTGCAGTCAGAGGCAATGCTCACTTATTGCATCTTGGTTATTGTAAGTGCCTTTGTATCAGAAACTACTTTTGCCAAGGACTGCCTGTAATGAAGCCAATGATCTGTAAATTATAACTAAAATGCTCAAGTTGGTCTTGCAGATGAATGCTTTTGATTATGGTCTACAGTATCCAGAGCTCAATTTCTATTTAAGGCAAAGATATTTGGGGTCCTTTCTATGAACGTTGGCTTTCTTTTCTTTTCTTTTATTTTTTTTTTTTTAAGGTTTGGTATTAAAATGTATAAAACCTTTCTCATTTAGAATTTTATTGAGAACTTATATACAACTTATATACGTGTACACTATTTGCTATTTCAAAGGCTGTGACCACACAAGAAACAGAAGAAAAATTAAGCATAAACCTTAAGGTATAGTTTGATATCACTTATTATTTTATATAAACTGATAACAATAAAATAACATACTACTTATCATAATAGAAAAAGTTTAGACAGGCATGAAGGAAAAAGAAATCATCTTCCACTAGACCTGGTTGCTCCAGGTCATGTTATTATCTTACTAAGATGTTTTCTGTCTTCCCTCAACTAGTCGTAAAAAAATGACGAACAAGAAGTGAGAGACTGAGATTTTTCAGAAAGTAAAAATCCTTCTAGCACAGTACAGGGTGATTTAACTTTAAAAAATTTTCAGAAAGTGTCTAGTGCAGTACTCCAGTGAACATAATTCATTAGTGATTGGAGGGAGAAGAGGTAACAGCAAAGGATTGATCGAGAAGTGACAGAGGGATGAATAAAAAAAAAAGCAAAAATGATAGGTTGTCATTAGTATCTGAAAGGTTAAGAAAATCAAATACAAGCCTTGACAGAGATTTGGCAGATACTTTTATGGAGGATAGTGAGGTCTTTGTTAGTGCCTTATTACTGTGCTAGCATCCTCTGTTCCCTTCTTGTGCCGTGTTTCCTAGAAAATATTTCAGGGGAGTGTTTTCACAGTATTTATGTGAAGAAAACCAGAAAATATGTTCAAATAACTAAGAAAGGTAAGAGGACTTTCAAAGTTAAAGGCAGAAAATATTAATGTTTTTTCTAAACCCCACTATAAGTCCTATGCTATTTATTCAGAAAAGAGAAAAAAAACCTTAAGTTGCATGCATACATTTATTTAAGACCACGTACATCGTCTGGTCAACGGAAATTCTCAGTCATCTGGGGCTCCTAATTTTCATTGCCAGTAAAGCTTCCTTTTGTATAAAAGGGGTCTTTTGTCAAGGCTAAAATGGCATGTTTTTCTGCAATAATAATGCATCCTTGAAACCTTACATATTTGTCCTAATGTAGTGGGTTGACCCTGGTCAGATTCCAGGGACCCACTAAAGCTCTATCACCCTCCCTCTGCAACTGGACAGAGGAGAGAGATAAAAACCAACAAAACAGCTAAGGATTCCTGAGCAGAGATAAGAACTGAGAGAAGTCATTTACTGACTGGCAAAACAGAGTCAACATGGGGGTGGAACTTAAATTTATTACTAGCAGAATAAGAGCCAAGAGAGAAATAAAAGTCTCAAAAACACCTTCCCCCCACACCTCCTTCCTTTTCAGCTTTCTCTCCTCCCCTGCAGTGGTGCAGGGGTTTTGGGGAAGGGGAGGTGTGTTGCAGTCAATTGCTATTTCCCATGGAGTGCAGTTGGATCTCTGCACTCTGATGGTCCTCCATGGTCTGCAGGGGGGCAACCTGCTTCACCATGGTCTTCACAATGGACTACAAGGGGGGCTGCAGCTCTGAGTCCTTCTCCTGCTTCCATGGGGTCCCTCCCACAGGAGACAGTCTTTGACAGACCTCTCCAGCATGAGTCCATCCCTTGGGCAACAGTTCTTCGCAAACTGCTGTCCCATGGGTCACTCCTTCATAGGTATGCAGTCCTTCATGGATGAGCTGCACCAACATGTGCCCCCCCAACAGGGGCCACAAGACCTACCCAGGAAACAGTTGCTCCAGCATGGGTTTCTCTCTCCAGGGGTGACAGGTCTCCAGCAGGACCCTGCTCCATCCTGGGCCTGCCACAGGGTCATAGCATCCTTCATGCAACCACCTGCTCCAGTATGGTCTGCTCCATGGGCTGCAGGGGGATCTCTGCACCTTGATGGTCCTTCACAGGCTGCAGGGGCCTCAGCTCTAAGTCCTTCCCCAGCTCTTGGTGAAGGGGCAGGGGGGCAAGGCCCTCTCCCTCCTTCTGCACTGACCTTGGTGTCTGCATTGTTATCCCATGCTCTCTGCTCTTCCCAGGCTGGAATTTCTTCTGGGCAACAACCTTCTGTTCTTAAATATGTTATCACAGAGGCATTACTGTATCTGCTAATGGGCTCAGCCTTGGCCAGGAGCTGGAAGTCCATCCTGGAGCTGGCTATCACTGGCTCCATAGGAGCAGCAGAAGCTTCTAGCAGAAGCCACCCTTGTAGCCCTCACGTCTACCAAAAACAAACCGCATGAACCCATGACTCCATGAATTTTGGGGAAATTTAGGGTTTAAATATTAGTAGTTTGTTTCAGTGTTCAGTTTTGTGCATGTTTAACCAAGAATAAAAGCTGCAATTCAGAAATGACAGAGAAATTTGAAGTGTTCCTCAAACATGAACAAGTCTCTATAAAACTAATTTTATGTACTTTTGTATTGCGTGTTTGGGCCAAAATTCATAATGAAAACCAACCTGCCTGCATTTGAAAAGGTGAGCCTTCTCTTACAGTGCAGAGCAACCTCAACTCATGAAATAATACAAAAAACTCAATATGTGGGATTTACACAAAATTAAAGGGAAATTTCCTTCTTAAAAAAATAAAGGAATTTTGTATTCTCAGGTGTTTGGGTAAAAAGAATCCTTAACTTCTGTGATTTTATGTTTTATACTGCGAACTCACAGATTCCCTGCAGTCAAACAGTGTGAAACAAAACCAACAGCCTTTCACAAATTTCACAAAGGGGTCTGAATCCATAGCTGTTCCCCAGAGATCATGAATTCCGAAAGAATTAGGATGCATTTTCTTTGCTACATATTGTGTTTCAAGAGACTCTCTCGTCCGTTTGAGGTTGGAAGATTTTCTGGCATTAGGCATTTTCAGAAAATGCAGAGAAGGAGGCCGATCAACATTCTCTTTTCTCTTCTTCTAGTTGATCTTGGTCATGGGTTTGTTCCTTCATTCTTTACTTGTTTTCTTATAGTCTATTGTAGCCTCGCACAAACTATATTGTGTCATGCCTGTCTGCCAGTGGACATATTTCATTATTTTT
This sequence comes from Mionectes olivaceus, assembly GCA_035041425.1. Classification (NCBI taxonomy): domain Eukaryota; kingdom Metazoa; phylum Chordata; class Aves; order Passeriformes; family Tyrannidae; genus Mionectes; species Mionectes olivaceus. Next base: position 10,123,682 of record JAWWMA010000100.1, on the reverse strand, counting down.
TTACTGTAATTCACATGGTGGAATATATTTTTAGATGTGCTGTAAAAATAATGCAGGTTTTCTTTTCACGTGCTGAGGTAAAGAAAAACTGAATTTACCCAGCCTGGTACAAAATGTGTGTAATCTGGGGTTCAGGGGAAAAAGCTTTTAAAGTCACTTAGTTTCTCTTTACTCCATTATTGAACACTCGCAGTTTAGAATTTTAGACTCAAAAAAAAAAAAGTGCCTGGATATGTATAGTGGTTAAAAGTGGCTAAGAGACAGCTTACTATTATTCATGGACTTCATGGACCATAGACAGTAAAATTCTAGTAATCTTAAGTAACTGACTTTACGTCAATTCTGGGATACAACTGTGCAGTTTCAGCAGTCAGCAACTGCTGAATGTGGTCAGATGGCACTTAGGAACCAGAGATGAAGGAATTAAGAAAGCAATTCTTAGAATACACTTTAAAATTACCCCAAACTGGCCCAGGACATAAGAGGAGAAAGATTGTACCAACACCAGCACACATCTAGTGATGAGTTGTCCTAGTTGCCACCTCCAGGCATCAACTGGATGACAGTACATAATATAATAGATAGGGATATGGCAGTTGATGTGACTGTTATATGAAGCTATTATTTGGTACAATTTAATGGGAATAATTTTTTTTGAGGATCGATTGATGGATAATAAATAAAAATTAATGCTGTTACAGTTCACACAGATTTACACTCAAATAAAATTATCTTCTATCTTAACAATTACTTTTGGTTAATGTCACTAGGGAAGGTATTAGAATTCATTTCATGCTGCATCAGGTATGAAATTTCACTTTATAAGGCATGACTTTTCCAAAGTTAGATCATATTACACTAAGATGATGTTCTTTTTCTATATAAAGTAAGCGGTATAGATCTAAGCTTTGTGAACTTTTATAAAATATAATATTCAGTGTACAGAAATAACATTAATACTAAGGAACCTCTGCATGGTTTGACATGGAACATCAGTGGTCAAAAGTTGGTTGGACCCAGATAATAAGGAAAGAAAAAAGACTTATTGGTCATATAAGACTCAACCATCAGTGAAAATGCAAACCTACTTCTAGCAGTCCCCAGGTACAGTACAGATCTATTAGTCTCAGAAGCAGGGGCACCTTTTCCCATATGAACTTATGAAAAACCACTTTCTCATAAACTAAAATGCTTGTTTCTCCAAGTAAGTGAAATCAAAGGCATTGTTAGCATAAAAGCAAAAATCACTCTGAATAAATTTGGGTTGAAAAAAATATCGGTGAGGATGGGTCTGGAACAGCTTTCAAAGGAAGACAAGCAGCAAGTGACTACTGCATTATAAGATGCTATTTAACCGGTTCCTGACCAAAAAAATAAGGAAAAAATTTGCCTGTAATATAAGACTAGGCAGGAGGGAGAGATTTTTCCCAGTCTTGTATTTCTAATTTTAATAATTGTGAAAACTAAAAATATTTGCATACAAAATCAAATTTCGGATTGGCTCCCTATGCACTGGAAATAATGACTAATGACTTTCTTACAAAACCCCTGCCTTCTTATAAGGTTGGAGCGAAGCTGGTGTAGTTATTTCATTTAAACGCAATCTTCTTATCAGGGTGTTCATCTTTTCCGTCCTCTGGCAACCACAATAACAGCTCACCCGCCTTGTGTATACCTGTATCTGTATTTAGGTGTCTGCACAGGTATTTGTTAAATATGCAGCCAAAGAAAGTTTTCTCCAGTATTTAATGAAAAAGACAATGAATCACACACTGTTGCCTAAGTAACGTGAGGCTTTGTGGCATGAAATTTCTTTTACTGACAGCGAAAAATTGTGTTTATACTGAACCAATACTTATTTCAAATAAATGTTGACAGAGGGTTGTACTGAACACACTTAGTTAAGTACAGACACTCTTCTGTGCTGAACAAAACCATATATTTCAGAGAGGTTGTGAGGTTTTTTGGTTTGTTTTTTCTGGTTGGTTGGTTGGTTTGGTTTTGGTTTTTTTCATTGATTTTTCTTTTGGAGGGGTGGGGTTTTGTGGTTTTGTTTGTTTGTTTGTGGTTTTTTGGGTTTTGTTTGGGTTGTGTTTTGTTTGTTTGTTCTTTCCCTTTTGTTTAGTTGGTTTTGTTTGGTTTAGGTTTTGGTTTTTTGGTGTTTGTTTGTTTTCTCCTTCTGGAAGTTTCCAGTAGAAGGAGGAGATATTTTTGGCCCAGAAAAGTACAGCAAGTGTTGTTCCAGGTTACTTGATCAAACTTACCATATAGATTGCAAAAGTCTTACACGATCCACATTTTCTCAGACATTAACAGCAGCTGAACAGAGAGAGTGTGAGATGAATAGCACATAAAAAGAGCCCTGTGGGTATAAACAGAATAGAGTGACATCCATTATTTAGATGGAGCAGCACATTTCATAACAGGCTACAGCAAAAAATGGATGGTAAAGGTACCTCACCTGCATTAGACCTTTCTCAGACTGATCCCAGTGTGATGTGACAGTCAGCAGCATTTTCTTCACTGCCCTTTTGCAGAACAGCCTGCAGGGATTAAATCTGTCCCCTCTCCTCATTAACACATCTAAGACCTCCATGAGAGGCCATTTGATACTCTGGACTGTGATCCTTCCAGTAGTTCTATAACTCAGTTTTTTGTTTGGACAGTGGCACAGTTGAGAGTCTGGCAGATTTTATCGTGCCTGATTTACGAGATATAATCACCTAGACAACTGCTGGTTTAACAATAACCACTCCAAGATGTAGGAAATTCTTTAAGAAGATAGCAGAGATAAAGACTTTTCCCTCCAACAAAGGGAATTTTTTCTGCGTTGACAAGAAGACTTGAAGGCATCTGACAATATATTTTCATTATATTTCTTAGAATTAGAACGTTGGGAAAACCCTAAAATTTTCTCCTGAGCATCAGTTACTTATTTCTACTGTTTATTCAAGTAAAATGTTTTGGTTTCTTCAGTTTCCTAAGAAATTGTGCGAGGTTTAGGTAGAACCTCTTCCTTTTGTGACTAGAACACTCCTACTACCTCTCTGAAGATTCGAGCACAACTTAATCTTTCAGAGAAAAAACCACAAAACCAACAAAAAACCCCATACCAAACCCCTAGATCTTAAGTAACCTACCCAATGAAAAAAATTCTTATTCGACTCCCCAATGTATTATGGACGAGTTAAGCTATATTATATAAGCTGTTACTCATAATTAATAATAAACTTACAAAAATAATGGTATGGCTGTGGCAGGATCATTTGAGTTATTTACCGGAATAAAATCTTTAACTAGTAATGTAGGCCAAGGTTAATTTGTAATAATTCTGTTGATATGTTAGCAGAATAATAGAGAAATGCTCATGATCATTTGATGCAACTTTAGATGAGTAATTAGGGCAGTCTGTAAGAATTATACATATGACCATTTGATCACACACAGTTCAGATGATCCCAAAAAGGAATAAGTAAAGAATCTGTATTAATTTATGTGAAAGTTTAAAAAAAGTTGAGAATTACCAACTATTTGCCAAAAATCTATCAGTCTGTTCCTTGGACTAAAGAAGAAGATGTCTCTAAAGCAGATATGACACAAAACTTTTTTAGCCTTCTGTGTTTCATGATGTAATGGAATCCAACAGGGTGGGTTTTTTACAGTTTTTTAAGATGAAAAAGTTAGTTTTGTTTATTTAAGATTTTTTTATAGATAAAATTAAAGCATTAAATTAAGTTATTCCAGGATCTTTCCTTCCCCTGCCAAAATAATAAAGGGTTGGGGTTTCAGCCTTTCAATTTGTAAGGTAACTGGACATTTTGCATGAGAACATCTTTGTTTAACTAAAAAGATGCAGCACACCAACTTAAAAACAAATTTTCACAGATTTTCTTGGCCTTCTTTATATTATCAATCCCTTGACCGATAATAGAAAATATTTGAACCTCATACAGTAAGTTGTTTAGAGTTTTGACACAGGTCAGTATCACAATTGCCATATCTTGTTCTTCTGAGACATCTATTCTCACTGATCTGGATGAAGTTTACATCAGCACCAGGCAGTGATCCTGAACTGAAGTGCAATGAAAAAAATTTATTTTTCCCTCTTAATTCCTTTCTTCTCCTGAGAAATTAATTGAAATAAAACATGACCTCTGAGGTGAACAAAGAGGTACAGTTTGTGGTTGGAGACTGCTTTTTTCACCCCCAGGTCCAGTTGGATATGAAATGATCCCTTTTACAGAAATTTGTTGGTTCAAATGCAACCATAGGACACTTTATTTGACCTAATAATTGTACACTGCTCTTTTCCTGAGATAGTCAACCTTCAATTGTCATAACACATCAGATTTTGTTCTGTACTGCAGAATACTCTTGCAGACCCCTCTTTACTGGTTTCTCAGCAGCTTTTCATTTCACTCAATTTGATGTGGTGTTAAGTAATTTCATCTTCTTTTCAACTTATTTTGCTTTTTATGTAAGATGAGCTGAAAGCAAAGGAAGATGTTTATAATGGTCTTTCTAGAGAATAGCCCATATGAATCATTCTACTATACTGACATTATAAAATAACTTCTGGTAAAGGTTGTTGGGGATAGGCTCAGGACTGAGGAAGACTTCAGGGAATGGAAAGATGCAAAAGACATCCTGCTTGAATCTTCT
>JAWWMA010000100.1:10059489-10077680 GCA_035041425.1 Mionectes olivaceus | reverse complement strand
TCAGGATGTAGGTGGATTGCCTTACAGGGCTAACGAGCTCCACCTGCCCGGGGAGTTTCCCTGACCGGGAATCGAACACGGGTCTCCACCGTTAAAGGCGGCGCCCTTAACCATTAGACCACCAGGGGCTCCCTCAAGATATATTAACATTGGTATTAATATATCAACTTTTCTGAGATGTTGCATTCGAAGCCTGATTTCAGTATGCAGGTATACGCGTCATGTTTGGAAAAATTTTGCCTTCATATATCATGTCAAACAGGCTGAATTCAGGATGTCTCCTGAATTCAGGATGTCTCCTGAAACAAGAGCTTAAAATGGACTCTGAGACAGGAACACAAGGAGGTGAGGTATTTGTGAATCAGCTTTTTTGGATCTGAGAGCTGTTCCAGAAGGACAGTGTGGTGAGCACATTGTTCTCTGACTTTACACAGCACAACCTCTTGTCTTACTTTATACTTCTTTTCACAGAAATAGTGACACTTAGATTTAAAATTAAATGAATGACGATATTTACCCTCCTACAGGCAGAATGGGGGCACCTCGCATGGTGCTTTTTTCTCTTCTTCCCTTGAAGTGTTGCATCATTTTCTAATTACCTCCTCAGCTTGCATTTTTATTCCAGAATACTTCAGGGGTTTAACTGCGTTCTGCAACTGACATATGCAGATCTCTGCATTTGTCACAGATTTCTGACAAATATTTTCCCTAAGCATCACTCTTTACGTTAAAGTCCCTTTGCATTGTGACACGAAATTTGGAACATACCTGTTTTGTGTTTCTCTGCTTATGGGTATTTCATGATGTCAGACATTTTTGATAGCTTAGATGAGCCATAAACTACTTAAACTTTTCAAGTTTTGATGACACTCACGCCTCCACTGCCGGGTTTGTACCTGTTTTCACAGTAGGTTAATGGTAAAGACCTTGGTCCATTACTCAGTGGCAGTTTGTGGAGTCTAGGGGAGTGTCATTTGCAGATTTGGGTATGTGATAAGGCTACTAAATGTTTGATTTCTAGAAAATTAAAATAAAAATTGCTGTAAAATGCATTTCTCCTGTCTCCCCTGAAGCATCCTGCGTGCATCATTAATAAAGTGGTTTTCAGTTTTCTCTACTTTTATTTCCTATATGTATCCAATGTCACTAAAGTTAATGTTTATGCCATTAAATATAATTCCTTAAATATTTAAACAGTGATGTACACATTTGTTCTAGTAACAAACCTATTCAAATAGTCAAGAGAATATTGCAATCTGAGGCAAGCATTATTTGGTTTCTATCTCTCTTAAGAGAGACTATGAAAGTAAATGGAAGGAAAATCCATTTCTTCACTGCTGTGTGAATAGAACAGAGTCCTCTACTGTTTAAATCAGTATTTAAGGTGTATATTTCACTTATTCTTCTCATTCTTTTATAGTGCATATGTATTCTATCCTCTGCAATGCAGCTGGTTGTTTCCCATAGTGGCAGATCTCCCATCCTCCAGGCTTACACTTGATTTTAATCCCATGACATCATAAAGTTAAAGAGAAACTTATAACTTTGCAAGATGTTCACCTAAAACATTCTATTTCTGTCCTAACACTGTTACATAGAAAAAAGGTGCTGATTGGGACCTCCTGCAACTTTGATCACTAGACCTCTCTGAATTTTTAAGTTACCATATGCAATATAATAACTGGGAAGCACTACTTTGTAAAATTAAGTTGTAAACCTACTTAAAAATATGCTATACCAGCATGTGAACAGGCTGCCTCTTTCATGGCTCCTTAAAACATTTTGGTGCTGCAGTCCTCAAAACAGGAGTTATTCTTAAAGCCCAGTATTCCTCTAAATTGGTGTTAGAGAAACTTACAGGTCCAAGATTGAAATTCATGGCAACAGTGAGGTTTTGGTACCAGCCAAAAGGAAATGCAATTTCCGTTAAGTGAAAATGCAATAATTTAATAATTCGTTCAACTACAGGTCAGTAGTTTAAACTGAGAACTCAGATACTCATCAAAAGCCCAATTTAAACGTTTGGCTTTTGTGTTGTAGTGACAATAAGTAGTCGACTTGACATTTTCTTGAGCAGAGCTATATCCCACAAATATAAAGCTAGAAACAAACTTGTTGATGACTTAGCATTTGTCTCCAATGTGTCAATAATTATGTTTTAAATTCTCTTTGTCTTCATTTTAGTGTTTGTCCTCTCCTATGTGTCTATGCAGTTGGTTGCACAGAGGCTCTGCAAGCCCTGTGTGACTCAAATGATGAAAGCAGAAAATTTCTATAAATTATCATGAATCCTCATAAAAAGCCATTTATTTCCATAGATTCACATGGATATACAAGATTTATACAGTCTTACTGATTCTTGTTTCAGATCCGGGAAGGTAAGAAACCTGTGAAAGGTCTAAAAACATTATCAAAACTGATAAACCAACACCCTTCTGTCCTCTGGAAAGGGAAACCCGTGTGGGTTTTGGAGGGGTCTTTAGGAAGACGGAGGTGTGGAGTTTTTTCTTGGCTTGCTTTTAGTTTTTGTCTTTTTCTCCTGAAGAAAAATGAATCAGAAATATAAACCATACAATTATAACAACATAGATATAGTCTCAATATTAAACATTCTAATTGAATAAATTGATTGAAATTTAGGATTTATTGAAACTGGTAGCAGAACTTAAACCCTTGCATTGTCCTTGAAGTTGAACTGCAAGAGGAGTTGAAACCAGCTAATAAAAAGCTTGCTCTTTGCATACATTTCAACAAAGATTTTAATGCTCCCCCTTTGCAAATAAACCAACAGTACTTATCTCAGCCATTTCCATAAAATCAGGATAGTGTGGTACTAATGTACTGTATTTCATTTATGAGAAAATACAGTCCTCTACTCAATAATCTGCTGATTTAACTTATCCAATAAAGTAGGCACAGTTTTCCAGAGGACAATTTCCAAATATATTTTCCATGCTGGAGGGTATTTACATGTTTGAACAACTTTTAGGAGAAAGACAGCGGTCTTTCTGAGATTAACTGAGGCCCACATCTCTGAGAGCTTGTTCTCTGTGGAACCCTGTACAAGCACATAACCAGGAATAGGATTTGCAGCTGTCAACTGCTTTGACTCACAGTGGTTTTTGGGGTCTATTTACTTTATCCAGAAGCTGAAGATGCTCTCCTTTGTACATGACCCCAGTTGAAACTATGCAGTGTTGGGTTTTACAGGTTGTTTTTGTGTTACTTTTAAGACCTTATTTTTTCCAGTTTCACCCACAGTGTAATTTTTCACTCCTGCAGCAGTAGGGTTGAATGAGAAGTTAAACACCTCTCTGTTGAGACATTATTAAACTTGATGTATTATCAGCCTTTCCACACTCACGTGTCACAGAGGATCATCGCATAGCATTCATCGTGTGTCACTATGCCGCTGAATTCCCAGGGAGGCACTTAGGAAGAAATTATCCAGGGGGAACCTCACTGCACTGATCCTGAATCCTGTGATGCTCCATGGGCATCTGTGGGAGTAGTGGAGGGAATCCGGGGAATCAGCACATCAGCCTTGGGGAACATCTCTTTGCCACTGAAAACCCTCGTAGTAGTGTTATTCAGCACCCTACCTGAGGTTTCGAAACAAGTACCTCGAGGAGTGTTTATGTTGGAGGACCTTTCAAAATTAATGTGAAATGTTTCTTGCCAAGGAATAGGGAATGTGTGAGCAATTTGTTGCAAGCGTGGCTGTGAAAAAGCTCTTGTGTTGGGCACGAGGCAAGATAACAGTCCCTGAGGCCTATGTACTATTTTGACACAGCCACTTCAACATATTTAAAGTGCCTCCACCTGAAAAAGAGCATCCTTTGTATCTGTGTGATATTTTCTGGAACAGAGAAGGACTGTGAACTTTTTCAGAGTAATTCAAGTAATTAATGTGAGATAATGTATTTTTGCATGGTATTTAGTATGTATTATGTGATGTTACCATCAGATTCATATCTAATAATAGCTGTTCTTTCCAAGCCTATAAGTACAGAGTACTGCAATTATCATATTAATAGATAGTTTATGAACTGTATGCATTTTAATGTGCACCATTCAAATTAGACCCTTGTTACTTTTGATAGGATAACTACAAAGATCTAATTGTCCAGGAGTTGAAAAATACTGTTCAAAAATCTAGAGATATGTTATTACAAATGCAGGGATATGTAAAAAGAATATTTTTCTATCACACCCATAACCAAGTCAGGAGTGATTCTTACAGCATGCTTCAGTTAACTTAAATTTGGTCTTATTAATGGTCAGTTCCAGGGCACTTTTCCTTAAAATTAGTCTTACTTAAGGCTACTAAACCATATGGACAATTACAGCAGAGTGAAAAAAATTTGCAGTAAGGATCAAAGTCCTAAAAGTTTTGCTTTATTCTGGAATCAACTTGTCTAGTTAGGAATTTTGATTTAAGGCAAAGTTAACCAGGTTCCCCTGTCTTTCAACCATCTGCGCTATCTGGTAATCCCAAAGCTTTCTTTAACCAAAATGCAACTTTAAGAGTAACCCTTTGTAAAAAAAATGTTTTACTTTTCTCCTCACTAATAGTGTTTCATTTTAATGGAATCTCTTGCTTTCCTTGACCCCACAAATAGTATATGCAGCACAAAAAAGTCATTATGCCAGTCATAAATAAAAAAATTCAAGTAATCTCTGTCATTCACCAAATGAAAAATCTATGTATACTGGATTCTTGGATTAAAGCACAAAGTGCTTTTTTATGAACATAAATATGTTTGCCTGATGTGATTAGATTTTGTAGTTTCTTCTACATTGTCTGCCCTTTTCCAAACTCTCCTTAAATATTCACAAAATTTTACTACAAAGATATTTCTTTAATGTTTGTTGAGATACTTGTTTTTATTAGCGAGAAAGAATCAAATTCTGCTTTCCTTCAATTAGAGCAGCAAGTGAATCTGGAATTTTTGACATTCTGCCGTCCTCTCCCTCCAAGTCACAATTTTTCAAACATTAAAAATAGTCCAAAAATACAATCAGCATTAATGGCTCTTCTCCATCTACATGAATTAAAAATGTGGGAAACCCCCACCTTTAGCAGTGCCTAAACTTTGACTAATGTACACTGTGCAATGGGGAAAATACTACTACTCTCTTGAAATAAACATAATCTTATAGTGAGAGGACACTTAAACAGCAGATTGGCTTATATCACTATAAAATACTTTAGGAATTCAGACAAAAATATCTTTACACTTTCATAAATTTAAAAATGCTAGTGAGTTTGTTGTGATTAGTTTTACAGGACCTATAGAAGGTTTTGGTTTTTTTTTTTAATTAAGAAAGCCTTGTATATTAAGATAACATCAACTACAAGTAGCCATGGAATAATTTGATGGGCTGACCTTGCCTATCTGCCAGACATTCACCCATCCACTCTCTCTAGAATGACATTTAACATATCCTAAAATTCAGTGAATTTGGATGACTGGTTAACTCCAATTCCTTTGAAAAATCACAATATTTTATTGCTCCAGGTGAAGCAGTTTTTCTTCAGAGAGTAAAAAAATAATTCTGACCTACACTAAGTGTAATTTAAGTTTCTTCAATAGAACAGAAATGAAGGGGACTTAATTTCTGAAAACTGACCTCTTAGATACTATCTACATGAAATCTATCCGTGCATTTCATTTCTACCTTGTGGGAGACTAAATAATTCTTAAAACTGAAGGCTGCTAAGATGCTTGGTTTTTTTTTGCAGCCACAGGTCCTACCACAGGTCTCCATAGAACATAAAAGACATCCAATTACTAACTGTTTAAATTCAATACAATTGAACCTTCACCAGTTCTAAATAAAATTATTTCTTGCAGTTACATTTTTCACCAAGGACATGTATAATAAGACCTAGAAAAAGTAATAGGAGGTCCTAGTAAAAAGGATTCATATCTCTTTTATTCCATGAACATCATCTTTCGATTTTCATTTTGCTTTGTTGTATTTTTGTCCTGATTAAAGTGTTTTTTATTACTGATGGGTCAGACCCAAACATAAAATATAATAAAACTTTTTTTTTTTTTGAATAGAGAACTTATAAGGAAAATGAGTTCTTCTCACCTTCACACTTTGTTAATTTCCATGCCCAAGAAATAACTGTAAAATGCTGTCTTTCCAAATGAGAAGTGGTTTTAACCTGTATTCCAGAAAAACAAACAAACAAACAAAAAACCAACCAACCAAAACAAACAAACAAACAAACAAAACCCAAAAAACCAAAACAGGTAGTGGTCAAAAAGTGGAGAAACAGTTTCAGTACATTTCTGAAATACTGTATTTTTATTGGTAGAATACCTTTCTCTTCTTCTATCCTTTGCACTAAACAAAGTGTAAAAGTAAGTGCTGAATAAATTTCTGAGTAGCTTGGAAAAGGAATTCTACTTGTTTACCAACAGCTGTCATATTTGGTATAAATAATTACATAGATGTGTGCTATTTTGAAATTAAAAACTTCCCAGCAATTTATAAGCAAGGATTCTCATCCTCAGAGTGAACACATTAAGACTTTCAAAATGTAGTCTCTGTGAGAAAGAATATGTAGGGAATTGCATTATGAAATGCAATGCAGAGGAAAATGTACTTAAAATACACTTCAGTTGTATTCAGTATTTTCTAGATCCTGGCCTTAAATTTGACAGTAATCAAGAAGAGATCCGTATATGTGTGTTTCAAGATTCATTTTTTAAATTTGGATCTGGGTTAAAATGATGACAATACTAACAACTTTTGGGAAGCTCTATGACAAAAGAAAAAATTCCCAGGAAAAGAAACATGACTTTATATGTTTAATATATGAGTTGCTACAAAAAAGGAATATAATATAGCTAGGAATTGGTCTATTGTAATTAATGCCTACAAGAGTGAAGAACAAATGCAAAAAAAATGAGCTTACTGAATCAATTACTTTGCCAGTTTATTCTGTAACAGGGATGAAAGATGAAACACAAGCTGAAAATGTTAGAAACTCTTTCCTAATATCACAGCTAATTCTAATACTGTCATATTCAACAGGATTAATGTCTGTAACCCACTGCATTTGATTGTGTAGTCATGGCACTGCTTAATAACTAGGCTGATAGTTGAAATGTGTGGCTTACATTTAGCATAATTTAGTATGGGAGAGCCCCAGATGGCTCTGGGGGTCTCTGCATGTTAGCCAAGAAACCAAAGATGGATCATCTATGCCTAGCCAGGTGACAACGCTGGGTGGGAAAGACTGTAACACAGGGTGGATTTCCTGTCAGCTAGGCTGCTGACTTCCTGATAGTTTTGCTGACTGACTGTTTTAAAACATGTGCAGATTTATGTCCAATAATAGATTGCTTATGTGACTAGTAAGCCAATTATACACTGACATATGTTGTTCAGTGTATATAAGTAGCAGCAGTGACTGGAATAAAGAGTTCCTGTTCTTGGATTCCTGGTTCCTGACTTCTACAGCTGCGTCACATCCCACCCCGACCACGACAATTTAGTTCTTTTTTTTTTTACACCTTTTTTTTTTTCCCAGTAAGACTTTTGTTACTACACACAATTTCCTTAGCTAACACTTTCGTCTCCAGAAGTTTACAGGTGTTCCTTTGAATCACCATTAACAAATAATAAATAATATCAGAAAGACATGCATTCACCACTCATTGTAAAAAAAGTGTTACTTTTTTCCCTGAGGCAGCAAAAAAAAATCAGTGGTATTTTGAAGCCTAGCTTCTTATTAAACTGATCATTTTGCATTTGATGTCTGATGTTTATATATAAATCCCTGGAGAGGTTTTCTTTAGTTGAGTGTAACTTAATGCTTTGAGTGGTGTAAAAATAATTTCCTATAATTGTCCCTACTAAAAATGGACAATCCTTTAGAAATCTATCAGCTTCTTAATTTATCATTGCTTAAATCTATGTCTACATTAGAATTTGCAGACAGGACCTGAGAAGCAGTTTAAAAAACTGTAACACAATTTTGGGTTTTGTCCCAGTGAGATCCTTTTTCCAAACTGGTTTTGTTTTCCTAGCAAATAAATAGAAACACCAAGTAACTTCAATTCCAACTGAAGTTCACAGGTTGGTATTTCTTAGTACTTGATTTCCAAAACAAAAAATATAGTTTATGTGTTGTGTGTAACAATATAAAGTTTTTCCATCCACTCCATTTTAAAACACAATGTGCAGATTTAAAATGTGTTTGGCATGAAGAAATACTATAAGAAATATCAAGTGCCTAAAATTTTTGGTTTTATAAAAAGATGAAAAGAGGAAAGGGCTGCTATGGGTATGTATTTCCTAGTCAGTTAATATTTCCTGAAACCATTTTATGGCACAGAAACAGATTAGCATGAAACAACCTGTGTTTGCGCTAATAAACACCAGACAAATGGAGAGGTTGTTCTTGCTTATGCTAATTTCTGGCCTTGATTGTTATTTTTGACATGCTAATTGGTTGAGAATGGTAAGAAACCCCAAGAACCCCCAAGACTGAGAAATTTCAGTACTTGGAAGTGTCTTTGGTACTTTTTTTTCCTGGTGTTCCACAAGAACAAGAGGCAATTCAACCATGAGATGTGCAGCCACAAAAATCCACATTTCTTTTACTTAGCCAGTTAGAGAACTGTTCTCTTTGTTTTAAATTTGAAATTAACTAAGTTTCAAATTAGAAAATTAAAAAAAGAAAGACTAATTTGTGTCTAATTTGTGTGCCTAGGGCATTGTCATAACGTAACTACAGATTTCTGTAATCAAAACTAAAGGATATGATGACATATCACTCAGGTAAATCAAAATCACATTTAATGTCAAACACCTCCAGATAAGTAAATTTGTCATTGAAAACTAAAAATTTCTCATGTAGAATATCTAAAAGAAATTGCTCAAACAGCTATGGGCTCAGTTGAAAAGGAAGATAAGAGAAGGAGCTTATAAGCAAACAGAAATAATATGTGAGTGTTCTGAATAAGAACAACAACAAAAAAAAGCATAATTCAGGTAAAAATACAGTTAAAAATGGTTTGTTCATTTTCATATTGTATTTATCCTGTTGGTATTTTTATTTGCCTTTTATTTGTTTTAATATTCGTTTCATAAACATGAATAAGTAGATTTCAGAATAGAAAAACTGTCGTCATTAATTACAAAAGATGCATAAAGGTAGCTATTCCCCAGACACCCACCTCATTAACCTACGTACCATCCCATTAACCTAAACTCAGAAAGGCTCATGAAGCAGTGAACAAACAATGGTATTTTGTCTTCGGACAATAAACAGGTTAAACAGATGAATGTTAACATTTTATTTTCCAGGTGGATATCCTGCATTACTGTAAATATTGGGGGAAAAGAGTGCAGAATATCATTTCAGTGAGAACAGTGTTTGCAAGATCGTAGCTTGAATAATTTTTTTGGGATCATGTTCTTTTGAATACCCAGAGAACTCATTCACTTTGAGCAATTTTACCTAAATAATAATCAGTTGAATTATCTCACTATACCCTCCCTCTCCACTCAATATCAGAATATGCACCCAATGATCTCACCAAGACATATATGGCTGTATTGTTTGTAGCTATGTAAGTTGAGGCCCCAGGGTCAAAAATCAGGCCATTATTGGCAGCCTCTTTGTCTCTTCAGTAGCCAGTTATCCTGGGACAGTACAGGACACCCTGCTTGCAGATCTTTTTAAGTATAAATTAATTATATAGATTGTAATGACTGTGATAGCAACTGCAAGGATAGAGAACAGGTAGCAAAGACCCAGGATATTAGAAAATCTTATTGTTGAGAAAATCAACAGCTTGAATTTCTGCAAGATTCCAATGCAAAGGAAGGGCAGTTCGTAAAAAATTAAGTACCTTATTGTCATACATGACTGAGAAAACAGGCCAGTCATTTAGAAAATTCGGTTCTGCTAGGATATAGGGACAATTATAGTGGAATCATAGATTCATAGAACCATAGATTGGCCAGGGTTGAAAGGGACCTTCAAGATCATCTACTTCTATCCCCTGCCATGCGTAGGGGCACCTTCCACTAGCCCAGGTTGCTCCAAGTTCTGTCCAACGTGGTCTTGGACATTTCCAGGGATGAGGTAGCCACAGCTTCTTGGGGCAACCTGTGAAAGGGCCTCAGTACCCAAGAGTTTCCATTTAATATGCAATCTAACCCTTCTCCCTGTCACTTTAAAGTCATTTGCCTCTCTCCTGCTCCTTCAAACCCTTGAAAATAGTCTCTCTCCATATTTCTTGTTCAATCCCTCATATACTGGAAGGCCACAGTTAAGTCACACCAGATCTTGGTTATCAGGAACTCTTGAATGACCACAAAACCACATAAAAATACTATCAATAATTTAATATTTGATGTCCCATAGTGAACACTCAATTTTTTAAATTTTGGAGTTACATTCATAGGCACCCAGGCTCTTGACATTTCCTCGCATTTCCATCCCTCCTGATGGGACAGATCAGTTTGAAGAGACAGTTCAACAGTTAGACCAGGAGAGGAAAGATTCCTGTGTCACCCAGTGACAAAAAAAGCAACTTGGACAACCTAGAGAAAAAGGAATTGGGAACTGAAGGAAGGACATAACATGTGATCCACAAAGATTAGTGGAATTTCTAATGTCCTTTCTTCAATAGTTTAAAGGGGAACAAGAGAAAATCTTTTATAACTACACATGGTTCCATCCTGTTATCCACCACACTTCACCCTTTAGACACAGTGGAAATGTTGCTCTAGGTGTGGTGAAAACAGGCCACAGAAGATCTAATTTTTAAAATTTATTACATATATTTGGAGACCAACAATAGTCACAGGCATAGAATGGCAACTACTTTACATGTTAGCAATTACCAAGTAATTCCCATTTCAGAGAAAGAAATTTCTTGCAAATGATACACTGCCACAGAGTATAAGTATTTAACCTTTGTTTTATCTGAGAAATTTTTTATTGCCATCACCTAAAACTTCAATTGCCAAACAACATGAACAATTTTAAGCAAGGTATCCTTTACTTTGTTTCTATTTAACCTATTATTCAGAATTCCTAGATAATAATTCTAGTATATTTTAATTCTTTAGTACTGATGAACTTTCTACTGTCATCTCTTCAGTAAGAAAGAGAAAGCATTTATTGGAAAAATTTATACAAATGAAATTAAAATAATCTAGTTAAATTAATGAATTCTATTCAGAATAGTCACAGAAAGACAATAGCATTCTACTTTCTTTTAATTTGAGATAATTTGTCACAGCTTTCTGAAATGAAGAAACTTCTTTTTTAACATTATATACTTGTAAATAACCCAATATTTTTTTTAACAATGTGAAATGAAACAGAAAAAATTCTGATCTTGTAATTACATAAGATATGTTTTTAAAATGTATGTAGAGCATTAAAAAAAACCTGAGGGTGACTTTATTTGAGTGGGGAAACATAGGCTCTATTTTTTTCACATTTATCTTCTCCACCTCTGGGAATTTGTGATAAGGTACTTCTAGAGCCAGATGTAAATGCAAATTACAGTGTTTTACACCTTCTAGTGGATATTTGCCATATTAATTTATCTAATGAATTTCTGAAGGCATTAACATTACTGGCATCCACAATGTCCTGTGGTAATGAAGTCCCCTGATTAATCATGCATTTTGTAAACTTCTTTTTTTGTTTTGAACCACCTGCCTGCTCATTTCATTTGATACCCCCAGCTGTTATAGTATTAGAAATAGGGAATAATTCTAACTCACTGACCTTCCCTGCGCCATTCATCATTTCATTTACCTCTACTGCATTCTATGTCAGTTTTCTTTTACAGACTGAAAAATCTTAAGGTATTTTGTCTCTTTATATAAGCTCTACTCAAATTCCGATATTTTCCCCACCTGCATAACATTTTTTTTTCTTTTTCAAACAAAGGAGACCAGAAATAAATTGTGTCCTGTTCTGATATTAGCTATAAAAGGTTAATATGGATTTTCTTGAGGCAACTAGGTTTTGTATATAGACACTCTGAAAGTTTTAACTTCCAAAGTGTGAAGTGTTTTACTTGAGAAATATCCTTAGAATACTGCTTTCAGATCAGAAAAGCAGTCTCTCACTAAATCTCTGCTGTCAAGGTTCTCACATGGATAAATTTTGACTTCTACTGCACCTTGGAAGGGGTCAAATCTCCACCTTGGTGAATTGTGGCCCACTGAGGCAGGATTGTGCAGAGGTGGTTGTTCAGAAAGTACCAAGAGAAAATAATCAATCTCACTTCTTCACTGCTGTTGAAAATCTTGAATTCTTCTAAAAGGTACTGTCTTAGTCTTCATTGTACGGCTGTAACCCAAACTGTGTATTCCACACCCCTTACATCATTTCCCAGGAACTGACCATGAGCAGCAGCTGCCCAGAGCACACCTGACCCTTCAGGCTATAAACTGGATGTTAAAAGGTCTGTGAGATAGGAGGATGTTGCTGTCCTCACACCAATGACTCTGGTGTGATAGCATCTCCACACCCAGCCTGAGGAGTCATGTCTACTAATGGGCCATCAAGGATTCCAAAAATATCTCAGGATTCCAGTCCTGGGGGAGATGCTGGGCATTCCCACCCCAACCTGAGTGTATATAATCTTGGGGTCTTGGGACTTCTGGTATCACTCATCAGATCCAGAGGAGGACCAGAACCTCAACTGGACTGCGACCACCACTCTCGACTGGACTGCAACCATCACTCTCACCAACAGTTGTTTCCTCTCCTTTTACCTTTGGACTCAGGGGACCCACGTGGGGCTCAGCACAGGGGTCAACAAACACCATTCCATTCATGCCCCAGGGTGCCAGGTTGTACGTCATTTTTTGTGGGTTAAAACCAATTGTTTGCCTGTATAATTGTACTTATTGTATTATTTTTATTAAATTGTAATTCTGACATAGTCTCTTCTGAGTTGGGTTCATTTCTCCTGCTGATTTACCCTAAAACCAGCACAAGTAGGAGTCTAAATTGTTTTGTTTTATTCACAAAAGCCATCTGGGCTGATTAGAACAATTCCAGAGTGAACATATCAATACTTCTAGGACTAGAGCTCTTTCACTGTCTCAGGGGAGTGACAGGTCTTGGGAGTGCTGTGAAGTTTTGAAGTTCCTTATCTGTTCCTAGATGCACCTATCAAAACAATGTTATTCAGACAACACAGACACTGTGTGATGAAAATTGGGAGCATTGTGTGCCTTAAAGCCCATTTTGCAGTTACATTTTAGAGATATTATTTATTTAAATATATGCACGTGTATTTTTTCAGTGTATTTCAGAAGCCTAGCTTTGCAATTTTGCCTGATGTCTGACTTAAAATCAAAATGAAATAAAGCAGTTCAGAAAGAAAATGAAAATGCAAGCAGATTTTTTTGGCTTGCACGAATGACCTCTTCATGTTCTTTCACTCTTCATTCTCAATGCTAACTTTGAACATCTTTGATTATTGAGGTTAAAGCGGACCATATAATGATTTAAGTGCGGTTAATTACATATTACAATATGAAGTACTTCCAAAGCTTTACAATGCAGAACCTTATCAGAGTTAGAATAATTGAATGATTAAGGTGCAGCCAGTAATGACAATTCTCTGTGATTACTTGTCAGGGTGTTTGAAGGACAATGTCAAATACCAGGAAGAAGAAACTTTTCATATAGGGTAAATTAATAACACTGTTTTGTATTCAACTTCTTAATTCATCAGCTAAATAATACAAATTGTTAGCCAACAACTGGGTTTCTTGTAACATTAATTGCATGTTAAGTGTGAAAAAAATATACCACAGCTTCTGTTGTGGATGGACTTCATGTCCAACCTTTCCCCCACCAGCCCCCAAGTCCTTCTCTCCAGGGCTGCTCCATCAGCTCATGGATTGATCCTGGGAGTTACCCTGACCCAGGTGCAGCACCAAGGCTTGTTAAACTTCAGGAGAATCCCAGGGGACAATTCTGGAGTTTTTCCATGTCCCTCTGGATGGTGTTGTCTTTCAGGTGCAGATGCAGCCTCAGCTGCAAACCTGCGGAGGGTCCCTCAGTCTCTTAATCTCTGTCATTAATAAAGACATATAAATAACAATGATCCCTCTATATCAGCTCACACTAGTTTTCTACCCAAACATCTTGAAAGCCAGGTCAAAAATGCCTTTAAAATACACCCATAAGACTACTAAAAATACTGACTTTAAACAAGTTCCATGCAGAGCAAAAGAAAGCTTTCATCAACTACAGTTTTAAATTTCAGAACTCCATTTGTCACATCTGAGCTCAGATACATATTCTACTAAACAGCCCATGGTGGGAACAGTTAAATTATAATTTGTTTGCAGTGGACAGAAGTGTTCCTATTAGTAGAGGAACACAGTAGACAACAATAAGTGTTCTGCTATTGTTTCTCTGCGTGATCTCAACAATACTTTTTTTTCAGTTTATCTGATAGCAAATTACAGATTAAGATGTAAGATGTTTATATTAATTAGACAAAAATCTTCATATTAAAAAAACTAAAGCAAGCCCCAGTATGAGACACAGGTACCTACAAATCAGGACTATAGAGAGTTGAACAATTGATTTCTGATTTCACTGGAGCTTTGGTAGAGCTTAAACAAGGACCCAACCTTACAAAGTAACTTTTTAATCAAAGAGTTTACAGGTTAAGGAGTGATTGGGGAGGTTTGAGATGACAATTTTAGACTGACGTACCTCCTATCCCAGACCTATGCATAATTTGATCTTTTGGATATAGTCCTAATGACTACTGATTTATATTATGATTTTATGTATTCTCTAAAAGTAGGGCCTTCATTTTCTTAGTTATGAAATGGTATGACATACTATGATAGAGTATTTTTATGCGTTGCACTTCACTGGCAATTACATGTTCATATGTTTTGAAGTTAACTTCTATACTTGGTCAAATTTTAGTATCTGTCTGAAGAAAGATAGACGCTGGAATTTACATATATTGTGTCACTTGGTGCAATAGAAGTCCTAAGATACTTACTGGAAAAAACTTTAGCTCAGTATTTCACCTTAGAAATTCAGCTGCAGGTATTGGTCCTTTAGATGTATCGTATTAGAGAGGCTAAAGAAGAGTTGTGTCACATTACAGAGCTCTGTATATAAGTAATGAAGTGTGAGTTTGTTTCAGAAACAAATGTCTTTCTACAACACTTCAATTTATGCAGCAGAATGAGCCAGCAACATATACAGCCCATAAAACCAGGAAGAGTTTAATACATTTTTTCTCACTGCAACATAAAGTCGTATTTCCATATTCACTGTTGGTACTTGAAACCTATTACTGGAATGAAAAGTCAGACTACCTTTTACAAAGACAAAAATTGCAGGTGTTACAGGTTGAAAACCAAATAAATAGGCTATTCTCTGTTTAAAAAATATGATGGTGGTCCCGTATCAATCACATGCTAGTTTGAAGATCATGTAAAATAAAAGTTTTAAAAGAAAAGTTTTCCTAATACATACCCTTTGATTTTTCCCCAGACATACTGCAAGGCATTCAGTACATTGTGTATTTACAATCTGGTTAAATTTAAGAAATATAACCATGCAGAGAACAGCAGGCAAAATTAGGATCAACAATTGAATGGATGCATATATTTATCAGCTTATTTTTTGGTACTTAGAAAAAAAAACACAAAAAACACACAAAAAAACCCCAACCCAAAATTACTCTACTTCACAGATTCTCCAGATTCAAAAACTAAAGAAGAGACACTGATGGCCAGAGAGGTAGACAAGGTGCTGAGTTCCTTTGGAGCTTGAGGGTCCTTCTAGGAGTTCCTTCAACACCAGGTGGCCCAGGTGACCCAGCAAAATCCATAAGCATGGGTGAGATGCATAGGATCCTCTATCCCATTTGGGGAGAAGAGTGTCCCATCTAACGAACCACTCACACTGATCATCTAAAATTCTGAGTACTTGGGAAGGGTTTTTCATCATGTGAGTATAAAAAAACCCAATCTGACACAGCAAGGTTAGTGCAAGTACAACCCTACTTTTTATTCTTTATGAATTCCTCACACCTTTTTAAAACAGCAGGTTAAGAGGGCAAATTCTGACAAGGGCACTCAGCAAGTTTCATCCATGTCAAGAGAAACACTCAGCTGGAAAAAGACTAAAGATTACCCTAAAGATGATCTAAGGTAAATATAGAGTATTTTCAAGGTGACTTAAAAGTTGACCACAAAAGACTGTAATTATCAAACCCTTATACCTAGCACAGAAGAAAATAGGAAGAACCTAGTGAGTTGTCACCTTGAGAAAGTTAAACTCAAGCTTTCTGATTAATATATCTGTAATGCAGTTAATGCACAGGACTGTGATAAATCTGATTATTACTGTATCAAATAAATGGCTCATTTATCAGACTTTATGTAGCTCGGCTGTGTTCATGGGCATGCACGTGCATGCCCATGGAAGATAATCACACAGAGCTTGCAACAAAACAAATTGGTTTGTTCTAGTTGGTGTAGTAATTAGGGGAGACTGGGGGGAGGAAGATCAAAGGTTCAGAGTGCAAGAAGTAGTGAGTGCTCCACAAAGGAAAAATAAAACCAAACAATGTCCTGGCTGAAGAGCATTGTTCAAGTTAAAAGCTTGTAATCAAGCAAAAATTAATTTCTTGACAAGCACTCAGAAAAAGCTAAAATACTTAAAATCAATGGCTATCTACTGGGCAGTTACCAAAATTAGAATTAACATTTTAATTTTTCAGATAGGATTTGTAGGCATTTTGTACTGGTTTCCAGCATACAACAAATCTCCCTGAGCCAGGCTGCAGGTTTAGCTGATATTTGAGTATTTCGATACAAAGAAATGGCATAATATGGCCTTCTAATTTCTCCGCCACTCATACACTCTGTGCTGTGTTTCCACACTGGTTTCTAGTCCTTTTTTTTCCATGCATGGTAAATAGTTAAGCACTACAAAAGCTAAATGAATTGGGAAACGTCAACTAAAGCAAAATTAGAGAAGGTGAAACAAGACCTCCGGGACAGATCAGCAAAGTCAGGTGGGGTGCAGACTTGGTGCCTGTCTTTGAGAGGTATAACCTCTTCCTATGCCTTGATCAAGGCTCATGCTCCATTTCCTCTACCTACAATCACTTTTTAAAATTTCCATTGTACAAACCACCAGGATATTTCTGTCCACAAGCCACACTGTCTCCAGTAGATTCTTTTGAGCATCCAGTCCTAATTCTTCCTTACTTTTCAGTCTAGTGAAATATTTGGTCAAATTTTGTTCATTCAACTGGATGACTCAAATTCTTCAACCAGTAACCCATTCAATTTGTTATTTACTACTGTATATGTGGAAAAATTACCAGTAAAAAAACCCTGTAGTTGTGTTCAGCTGTGTACTGCCTTTCTGGTTCTACCACAGTGCAGAGAAAATAGCGCTTGCTCAGAAAAGCAGCAAGTAGAAAAGTGGCAAAGGGTTTTCCTTTTCCTGGACAGATTTCCTCTCTTTTTTCCCCTCCCATCACTGCTACAGGTTTTCTTCTTCATGTTTAAAAAAGATTATTATTATTTCATGGACTCACTATTGCTTTTTCATTAGGTCTTTCTGCTGATTTTTGTGACTGATAAATGTTACCTTCTAATACCACTTTTTATATACTTTTATTGCCTTGACAGCATTCTGATAAGAGATTTCATGGTATATTAAGTTTCTTTTTTAAAACAAAACCTGCATTTTAGTTCATATTCCTTGTGTACAAAATACTTAGAATTTGAAAAATCATCAAAATCATGAACACATATTGAAAATTCAGTATATACCAGTAAATACCTGGTCTGTTTGTCTCTCATTCTTTAATAGTATAAAAAGGTGTTGAACAGAGTGTTAACTGATGTAATCTCCATTTCCTGCAACTTCCCAAAGTCACTTGGATGATGGAACCACCTCTGATGCTCTCTTTGGAGTCTTTCTCTGCTCAATGAAAGGATTAATTAATATAATTACTAAGTGCATTATTTACCCCTGTAAAGACTCAAATTCCCTGTCGGGGACACTCCCCGGGCAGGTGGAGCTCGTTAGCCCTGGAAGGAAATCCATCTATGTCCTGAGGATCTCGCTGCCACCGTCCAAGCTCGCTTGGCCCCGGCAGATGAACCTCAGGATTAAA
>JAWWMA010000100.1:10022303-10049706 GCA_035041425.1 Mionectes olivaceus | reverse complement strand
ACTAGTCTGTGAATTCAAATGGTTTGACAATGAAGGAATTACTTTTTTAATATATTTTTATTTGGTATAAACCCACTAGATGTGCTCAAATATCGCTTTATGGGGATCACAACTGTAGGAGAAAAAGTATATGGAGGACTTTCTATTCAAACAGTACCTCGATGATTTTTTTCTGTTCATATACAATATGTGCAGTTTATGACTCAAATATTTTGAAAAGCTACAGTTAAATTAACCTATACATAGTACTTCAGCAGCAGGAGTAACTATAGAAACTTCAGAGATGTTTCATGGTCTAAAGGCTGATTTCCACAGGTGAAACAAACAAAATGAAGCGGGGGTTTTTGTTGTCCAAAAGTGCAGCTCAGCAGTTAAACATTAATCAACAAACTGAATAAGTCAAGAGAACATTCATGGCCAAGTACAAGAAGTAGGATTCAGTGGTTGTGTGGATGATTATGATTAGATTACCAATACAATATCTAAATATTGCCCATGTATTTTCTAAATAGGAACTCTCTCATCTACTAAAACGGATTATAGGATCTAAAGGGTTTTAATATTAGCAGGTTTAGTTGGAAACCAATAGGTTTGCAGCCTTTGGCCTCACAGAATTCACAACTGCAAAGCAGAAAAGCACATATGCAGCTACTTTAAGATTTACAGAGTCTCTGTGTTTGATGGGTGCTTAGCTCACAAATGACACAAAAAAACTTTAAAATTACACCATGCTTTCTAAAAATGGTTAGATACATCTTTCAATAGTAGAAATTGTGGACATTCTTTGCATTGAAAAGCATAATTTTTATTGGTGATTTCTGTTCCTTGAAATATTATCAACTTAAATTTTTTGCAATGAAATGTGCCCTGTCTGCAAAATCTTTCAAATTTGAATTGTTAGTCTTCCAAAAGTGCATGTTCCTTGTGTCAGAGTTCTAAGAATTCTTTTGTCAGAAAATAGTCTCTGACCCGATGTCTTTGCAGAATATATGTTTTCCCTCTAGAGAAAACCCAAACAAATTTTATCTTTACTGGTAAAATGCTCCCACAAAAGCTGAAAAACATAAATTAAAGATTTAAATACCATAAGATTTCAAATTGTTGAAATAAACCCCCAAAACCAAAACAAAAGCTACATTGATTTTGTCATAAAAGAAGAAAAACAGATATGCTGGTTTACATATATATAGTCACATCTCTGAAGAATCCATTAATTTTTTGTTCCCTATTATTTGATTCTTTCTTCATTTTTCTGGAGCAAGCACTTTTGTTTAGGTTGCCTTCCTCTGGTTCCCTTTTTATCTTTAGCTCAACTTTGCATTTCTGAAATGAACCTTACTGTGATGTGTCAAAATCTGGGTCATTACAGTAACTGCAGGAGTCTATGCAAATTCTTGCCTCTCTACTTGAGGCAGACTGGGAGTCCTGATGCAGATAAGCAGAGCATGTAAATCAAGCTCAGACCAGACTTTAATTGAGAAGCCAGAAAGTGACAAACATAGTAATAAATAAAAACAGCTGTTCTTGCTCCTACTGTGGTACAACCTAGACATTCGGTAAGCATTTGGTGGAGTATAAAAGTCACCTTACAAAACCTTCAGTTTACTTTTAGGAATCAGCCCTGCATCCTACTTTGTCATAGACAAAGGTACACATCCTGGGAGGTGTTTTTAGCCTTTGTGGTCACCCTCATGTTGGGGTGAGGAAACCTGTCTCAGTTAAGTCTAAATGTGTAGTTCTGTCTAAGCTGACTTAGACCTAACAACTGAGGTGAGAACACCTACAGAGGTTATCACAACAGTCCCAATTCTTCCCCAGTCTCAGTGAATTCACCAACAGCTCAAAATCATGATATAATACCGTGACAAAGAAGTACAACAAAGTGTTTGCCATATCTTGTAAAAGGACTGTACTGGTTGCATGAAAACCAAGAATCAAGCTTCTCAGCACCCTTTAGGTGCCTACCAGACCTTTCCTCCTCAGCTCTATATTTTACACAGTATTCCTATGTATAAACTGCTTGATCCCATTAATTTAACTCCTGCTTATCCTTCTTCATCCTTCCATTGCCAGGTGTCTGGGTGAATAGAATGCTAACTGCATTATCCACTCAGCTGGGAAAGGATGTTTTCTGTAAGGTTTGCTGCTTTCTCTCAAATTCAGCCTCCTGCTCCTGGCTGCATTGACAGAGCACATTACCCACCTGGCATTTGTCATGGTTTAAATTCAGGTTGCAGTTAGCTTGCATATCAAGAGACAGATAAACATAATGAAACTCTAAAACTCGGTAGAAATTTTCTATTAATACCTGTGCAGTGATGTCTGAGGGAAAAGGCCATTTGTCTGGTAGGATGCAAAGCAGATAACATGGGCGTTGATCTTGAATTTATGTTCCATACTTATGCTCCAAGTTTTGATAGATATTTATATTTTAAAATAAGGTCTTGCAAAGAAATAAAACTCAAACACAGAAAT
Organism: Mionectes olivaceus; assembly: GCA_035041425.1. NCBI lineage: Eukaryota > Metazoa > Chordata > Aves > Passeriformes > Tyrannidae > Mionectes > Mionectes olivaceus. The sequence continues at coordinate 10,047,231 of JAWWMA010000100.1, read as the reverse complement.
ATATATTTCAAAACAATGGCAGAAGAGGCCATTTAAAGTGGATAAAAGTGGTTTGTGTCTCTTGCTAGAATGACTTCTTTTTTTTACTGTCTGTTTTCTCACAATAGTAGCATTATTCATCTGCTAAAACAGGCATGGTGTACACAGTTTAGGCCAGAATTTATTTCTGTAGATGGCACTCAAAATTTGGGAGTTTTTTGTCTCCCTGCATCTGATATAAAGCCATTCTTAGTCTCCAGAAATGAGAAAAATTTGTTCAGTTTTGTAGCCTACTTAATCCCAGAGTGTCTGAATGTGTATTGTAGGATAGATAACAGGAAACATTTAGTGATGGTCTGGTTCTTTATGGAAAGTAGAGATGAATTCTAAGACATCCACAGATATAACAGGATGTTCACACAGACAGCACTGCAGAAACATGGTGAATGTGTGTTGTGATAATCCATTACCAGCAGCACAAGAATATGAGATTACCTGCTGTAACCCAAAAATTCTGATTGAATGAGCTTTTTCTGGAGAACATGTAATACAGAAAAAAATCAGATATATCAAGTGGCAACTTCAATTAACATTAACGCTGTAAAGGAAGTAATGCCAAGAGATAGATAGGATCAAGATCTGAAAATTAGAGCAATGTGAAAAAAAGGAAATGGATAAGGTAGAGAAGTGTTTATCCATGCGTGAAGGGGTTGTATGAACTCAGCCTTCTGACATGTTTTGTTTTGAGGACCAGTTTCTAACCCCAGAGGAACTGCAGAACTGCAACCTGAGAAAAGACCTGCTGCTGAGTTTGTATGCATAAGGAGATTTTAATTTCTTTTTTTTTCCTTTCTTTTTGTTTCAGGAATAACACGTAGGTCTAAAATTAAGAAACAGTCCCTTAGACTCTTTGAATACATGTGTAAGTACTAGAGAACATTCTGCTGATTCCCAGAGATTGTTTTCCTGATTTTAAAATTACTGTTATCAGCTAACTTCACTGAACAAAATGCCCTCTTACTAATTTCGCCAGCTATCCCCCCAGTCTGTTTAACGTCTTAGCAGGATTAGTGGCACTTGTGTACAGAAACTAGAATCAGTGTGGCTGTTGACTTAACAGTGTCTTTTATGAAACACATGATGCAATGGTAAATACTTAATAGATAAAATATTAAATGTAGTTACTGTATAATCAGCAGCCAAGTGAGGGTCTCATTGAGCAAAATGCCATGCAAACACACCAGAAAGAAACCCTGTCTGAAACACCTGAGCTGTTGCATTAAGAACCCAAAGTTAAAATGCACCTGAAGGAGAAGGGCATAATCTGAATAGGGTGATTTACAGCCGTCCCGTGCTGGGCAGACATCACTGGTGAAAAAAACTAATGTGGTCTGTGAACACAGTTCCATGTCCTCCCTGCCCCCAGCCAGAGTCCTTCAAGGAGGAATAAAAATATGAAATTTCTAGCCATGTCCGTTTAATTTCCTCTATCAGCTATATGTGAGAAATTAACTCTTTCATCTCCATTTATGCTTGTGTTGTGACTGAGGTGTCTTTTACAGTATATTTGTTGTGCAAGTGATGATGTGCACAGGTGTAAGTCAAATGTACAACCTGAGAACTGAAAAGGGGGGGAAATATATTCTGTTGTTACATAAAACAGAGAAGACAGATCTCTTCAGAATTTTGAAACAATTAGGTCTGGGATGTCCAGTGAATTTTTTGGATGATCTTGCATAAACAAATAGTTCTGTCTCTTCTATTGATGTGGGGTATCATTACAGCAGTGATTTATATGAGTGCATAAAATAAATCAAGTATTTGTATATATAAAGTATATGATGTATATAAAGTGAGAAGGAGAAAAAAATCCACATAGGCTATTTGTTAAAAGTATTTTAAGAAACAATACAAACCCCACAACCCCAAATGCTTATTTACAACAATTTTCGTCCTTTTTTGTATGGTTGCTGTTTTCCACTGGAGTTCCATTGAATTAATATCAGTTTATCAGCCTGATTTGCACGTGGAACTCTTTTCTGAGCCTGGATTTAGTTGCCTGCTTCAGTCATTTATTTAGAAGTGATGAGGAAAGAAGGTTGTTGCTGCTCTGGTGTCCAGGAGTAACAGCTGGTATTCCCTCCTCTTGAAAGGATTGCCAAGGACAAAAATATACAGAGAACTAGTGGCACAAAAGGCTCAGAAATCTGTCTGAGCAGCTGTCACTGTGATGAACATGGTGCAAACACACAAAACGTTACTTTGGTGTGCCAAAACCCTCAGTGGTTTTGGCAGTTTTTCCGCTGTAAAAACTGGATGTTCTCTGGATGGTGACAGTAACAGCAAATGTCAGGCACCTCTGCAGCAAGGAGGATCTTTTATTCTGTGTATCCTGAGATGCTGGCAGTGGGGTGGCAGAGGCAAGTCAGATATCAGTTTGCTTCAGGGGCTTCATATATAGGTTGCCTTCTAATTTAATTTAATTTCACAGTCAAACAAACATGAAAAAAACCAGTTTTTCACATGAGGGTAGAAAGAAAGAGACATGCTAAGGAGCAAGTTTTCAGCTCCAGGAAGAGACATTCAGAAGAGAGATTCAGGAAAATGAAGGAGGGGAAAGTAAAAAAAAAAACAAAAAATCCCGGATTTGCACAGCTGCTGTTTCTGTATAAAATAAGTTACAATTTGAAAATGTGCCATTCTAGATATAAGGATTTTTTCCTTTATTTTTTAATTCTTTCAAAGCCATTTGAGTACAGCTCTCATAAAGGAAATTCCTTGCAAAACCATTGCACCTAAGTTTTGCCATTACCCTTAATGGGGTACTATTTCCTTAAGTGAGTTGCAGGCAATTCGCTGCATTTGCAGAATCCATTTGAGAGTGGAAAGATATTGCCTCTGCCTTGTGCTCTTACCTTGCATGCTGAAATAGGAGGGACAATCTCATCTAATTGTTCCATAACAGACCAACTGTCTCAATGTCTTGGTAATACAGTACCTCATACGTGGCTCAGAGGGACTTTTCTGCTACAGGACATGAGCTAAAGATTATTTTTTATTTTTGAAGCTCACGTCATTAGTCACCAATTAATATTGAAACTCCATTGACAAGTGGTGGGAAAGCTCTTCGTCTTTTTCTTTTTGATTGTTCTATAGCAGTTTTACTGCCAGGCATACAAATGCAAGATAAACTTCTAGAATACATTATTTTGAAAATAAAATTGTTATAGAAGTATATTTTCTAATTATTAGGTCCCTCAGCACAATGGGAAACAAACCAAAATGTAAAGCACATCCGTGAAAATAAAAATACAAAAGAAAATAATAAAAAGGTGTTGCTTTGTTATTGTTTGTAATTAACTAATTAAAAGTAAGCATGTAAAGAAAGACACACTAGTTGTAGCAAATAATTGTATAAAATTATATTATTTACTCTATATTTTTCTGGACTCAAAGAAAATAAACCCACTTGCAATCACTGTAGAAAAATTCAAAGATATGCTGCAGGAATATACAGAAAGAATAATAAGGTGAATATGGTGTTGTGAGAGAAACTCTGTAATGTTCCTAAATTGGCACCATTCTCTGGAAAATGTAAAGCAATAGTAAAAGCAAATAAATAAAATGTAATGACTCTTAAGGAATAGGGTGGGGGAAAGAGCAGAAAATACGATGTCACAATACAAATCAGTGACTTTCTAGCATCTGGAATATCATTCTGTATATTCCAGGTCTGAAAAGATGCAACAGAATAGTGTGGGTCATCAAAAAGAAGAGGATCAGAACGACTTAAGACACAAAACTCTCTTCTGAAGAGAGATTGAGAAGATAAGGCTGGTTTATTTTAAGGAGAGCACAAGAAGAGAAACAGTAAAAAGATATTCCAGTAATTTGTGTACAAACTACAGGACAGAAGATCAAACAGAATTTCCTCAGGAGTCACCCCTTTTTCAATATTCCATTTCAGCGAAAAAGCATCACTGAAAATAGAAGCAATACACAGGTCATATTCCTTATATTTTAAAAGAAAGCTCACCTTAAAAGCAAAAAATTTTGTGGTGCTTTAGCAGGAAGATACCTTTTCAAAGTGTAAAGGTTGTTTTATGGGTATATGGGACAAAGGGTTGGAGGAGAAAAGAGGTACAAACTTCCCTAAAATAATGGTCATAATGGCAAAACCACAAAACTGTACCATCAGATGTAAACAGAAATGTCAGGATGTGTTACTAAAGACTAAATAAAAACTGATGGATAACAAACAAGTAATTAATTGTAATTAATTTGTCTGTAATCATGTGCAGTGTTTTAAAATCTGTTCTGACTTTTTACTTAAGGTAAAGGTTCTTAAAGGTAAAGGTGTTCTTAAGGTACAAAAATCCAGAGGCTATTTTAGGTAAGCTATTTGTGCTTTGGTTTATTTGTGATTTAAATGGAGATGAAAAAAAATCTTTCTAATAAGAGAGTTGTGAGGTTTACAGAATTTGCAAAATGTTCTATAAAACTTGAACAGAATTGGTGTGCAAAATTGAAAAGTGCTATTATACTAATGGGATTTTTCCAAACACATGGGGAAAAGTGCACAGTTTCTTCTGATTTCGAAAGTTTTAGCAGGTGTGGCTTGTTCTTAAAAGAAACCTGCCTGAAATATTTGATATTCACAGCCTCTTAATAAAATGAGCAATGTATACCCCAACAGAATGACAATTAAGCTTTTCTCACAGCCAGAATCTATTTCTTCCTCTCTATTTTCCTTTTTTTTTTTTTTTGAGAGACATTTGCAGTTTACAAATCGTTATAAATATTACAACAAATTGTTGTGTTGAAAACCAAGAACAAACACTAAAATGAATTTGTCCTCAAAAGAGAACGATCCCTACTAGCAATTTTGAGGACACAATTCATTTTAATGTGCACTTTGAAGAGTGAGAGTAGTTTTATTTTTGTACCTATATGACCTTTTTTCTTTTCATCATGGTAATGATGTTACTAGATTTCAATTAAAATTTAATTTTCAAATCCCTGGTATAATGAGTCTTGCATAAACACTGGTTATGTAAACCAAAATACCATAAAGACATAAAGTGTTTGTCTTTAGTGTCTCATAAAGGATAACTTCCAGGCCACTTGTCCACCTGAAATAATGTCTTTGACTTCCCCAAGTACTGCTTAATGTACCATATACTCTTCTGCCCTACTTTCCTCATCATATTAAAATTTTTCAGCCAATTAGTTTTCCAGTGGACAAATCTATGCCTTCTTTTCCAATTCTAGCACAGAAAAAACTTGTTTGACTGTTGCTGAGTGGCTGTTGCACTACTCCAATGGCTGTTGTTTTACTCCAAAAGTGTCCTATAACTATAAACTAAGAAAATTATTTAGATGAACTAAGAATACAAGTTTTTTCCCCTGTCTCCAGAAATAAGAACAGAAAAAAACTTTGGATCATGGCAAAGATTACTTCAAGTGGGGAAAATGGCAAGGTGCGAATAAGGACAGAGATGTATCTTAAGGGGAAAATTAATGACAAAGGCAATGAAGAAATTGCTTGGGAAAAAAAAAAAAAGAAAGATCATCTTATTTTGAACTTTAATATTTGAAAAACCCCACAAAACACATATTTGATGAGCAGGTAAGGTCAACACGCCTGATTAGTGATAAATGGCCATTTCTCTTTCTGACAAGGCACAGTCTTGGTGTAATTTTTAAAATATGTTTAAAAATTCACTTGATTCCAAAAACATGAGAATTCACTAAAAAAATGAATTATTTCTCTGTAGTTTCTGCAGCCTTAAAATAAGACCCATTCTCTCACTCTTTATAGATTAACTTTTTTTGATTTGAAATCAAGTAAATTATACTGTAAACAACCCTAATTTTACAGTATATTAAAACTGAATATCATATATAACGCTAAGGAATTAAAACCAATAAAGACAGGTAGCTAGTAAATGCAGGGAAACATGCCAATAGATACCAAACAGGAGAGTCTGATTTAAGAAATTTAAATGAGAACAAATAATTTAATGTGGAATTAATTGATTCAGAACACAAGGCAAATGAAAATGAATATTCTGTAGAGTTCATAGTAGAAACTACAAAATTTCTATCCAATGTCAGAACAAATTAAGAATTCTTTAAGCAGCAGTAAGCTGAAAAACTATTCTTATCCTATTTCTTAAATAAGAATGAAAAATGATTAAAAGTGTAAGTATTTTTTATTTATTTTTGGGTTTGATTTTATATTTTTGTATTTCTTTTGTTATATGGCTGAAGGAGAAGTCCTCATAAAACCTACCAACATTAATTATTCAACATGTGGTCATATTTATTGCCATCATTATCTCCTGTGTCTATAATGCCATGCAGTGTCTCAGGTCTTTATTCTTTCTATGGGATCAAAAATCAGAAACGCCTTGTCTGACTTTTTATTATTTTCCACAAATACTATGACTGATGATGAATGCACTCTTTTCCTAAATACATTGGATAGATGTAATTATTATAAAGATATCAATTTTGTCTTTTGGAAATACAGAAACTGTAGGAAAAGTCATACTTTAGTGATCTACTTGTTATTCAGGCTCCTAGTGTAGTCAGTTTAAGTAGAATATGATACTTTTTGTCAAAAAAACTAGAATATTACCACCTTAGCATTCTTCCTGCCTTCCATGAGATGATTATGGGTCACAGCTTTATTTGCACTGGTGGTGGTTTGAATTCTAATGCTTTTATATTTGGCAGAAAAAAGGGTGATTATGGAATAGACTACAGATATAGAAATTTGAACTCAATTTCTCTTTTGTCTCTCCCAGTAAATTGTTTGGCTACTCATTGAATAAGTGATTTATTTTTTATCCAACACACACATTTTAGTTTTATTATCTTCCTGGCAAAAATGTGGTATTTTGTACAGTCTGAAGAGCTGCGACATACCTGTCATATCATTTACTGAGCAGAGATGGGAAATAAGTTCATCAGGCCATGAGCAGTTGTTGCTGAAGGTTTCAAGGTATAAAATACTCTTTCTCTTACATTGTGGGATCACTTTCATCCAAAAAAATCTCACCACTATGCAGATTATATACAGATTATCCACAGTGTGTTCAGGATGCTTGACTGCTCGGTACTGCTGATAACAATGATTTTCAAGACAACAATGATTTTCAGAGACAGAAGATGAAACAAGCTTTTTCTTCCACTTCTTCTTTATATTATTTTTTTCCCGTCAATATCTTTTGTGCATCATACAGTATTGAATGTCTAACTATGGGTTTGTAAGGTGTACACACAGTATCCCATGCCCATAAAAGGGGGTGAGAGCCTCTGACCATTAACTCAGTGGTGACTTTACTCTGGACCACAGGAAAAAGCCTTTCTAGAACAATTTCTGACCCACTAAGTGAGGATTTGATGGTTAAGATTGCAGAGTTTCTTTGCAATCAGTTGCTTTCCCATCTTTATTCCCATAATATTTTCAGGAACATTTTGGAAGGAAGATTTAAGTGCTTGCTATTCTAGGGAAAATCTGAAGGAAATAGATTAGCTGCTCTAAGATGTGTCTTTATTTAAAAAGTTAATGCTTTTTAAAATTATTATAAACATGTGCTAACCCTGAGGAGTCCCATTTTTTAGATGGCTGAAAGCAACCTGAAACTTGTCACTAAATGCCAGTCCTTTCCCACTTGAACAGCATCATGAAGATGTTGGTCTGTGGGGTCATTTATGGTGCCCACTATAACTTCTGACATAGATAAGGAATAACTTTTGTTAGGAGTTGCTTATTTAACAATAACAGAAAAAATGTAGGTAACTTTTAAACTAATAGTTGACAGAGTCAGGCTGTGTACTTAGTGCAATTTTAACTCCTCAGTGAGAGACATAAAGACCACACCACCTCAGCAGCTGAAAAACCTCAGGGTATTAACTCCTGCCCTCAACTCCTTCCTGCTCTTTGCCGTGGCATAAAAAATAATTTATTTAGATAATTTTGCTGTGGTCAAGTGAACATAGTTAAAGCATAGATACTTGAATTTTAAGAAGAAAAATGTATTTTGAATATATTTAAATACTCAATTCTGATACCCAGAGCAATACAGAGAATCGGTTCTGTATAAATGGTGTTTGTATGAAAGCAGAATTAACCTTTCAGGTTTATGTTGTTTGGCTTCACTGGATTTAATGAGTTTGGGAGGAGAGTTGTGACATTTTTCAGTAGACAAATCTCCTTATAAAGGTACTACCTAAACTTTATATCTTTGTTTTAGCAGTGCTTATTTTTGAGCTAAAAAAGATAAACTGAAAAGGGATCAATAAAACAACCATCTTTTCTTTCTAATAAGCTTTTTCCTAGATCAGAAGAATCATTCTCAAACACACAGATGTTGCTGGTCTGTGTTATTTTGAAGAACAACAAATAGGTAAAGAAAAGTGGATGAAACAAGCTCAAAATTAAGAACTTTGCAAAGATGTTTCAGCAGGTGTGCCGCTGATAAGCTGCAGCTTAAAGTCTTAAAAGGTCATTTGCAATTCATACATAAACCTATAACTGTGTTGCATGTACTTTAAAAGGTTGTGTGCAACAAAGCAGAAAAAGAAATTATTTCAGGCTTCTAAATATTGTTCTGATACAGCCTTCTGAGACAAAAATGTTAATTTAGTACCTGCGGCTTTCAGAATGTTCTGTTCCTGCAATTATTTGCGTATTTTACATGGTCTTGTGACAGTCCCTTTAAAATACAAGGGATCATCAACAATAGTGTTTTATGGCAGAGGAAAGTCCTATAGAAAAAAGGAGATAATGTGAATTTTGAATGAAAATATCTGCAGAGATATGTTCTATTATTCTGTTGAAAATGGGTGTCCTTTAAGCACATTAATATCCTCCATTTTATTTCAGAGAATCAGTGTATATAAGAGTCATAAATGTCTAGCTAATGCAGGCAAATTATTTGGACATTCTAAACTGGAGGCACTGAAGATTTAGGGAGAGAGAGGTAGGAATGGAGCCCAAAGTTACGTAAGAGTTTGTCCCATTGCCACTGTGAAGCCACCCAGCTTCCAAACAGTGATCACTGATGCCCTGGCACCTGAGCTGATGCCATCTAGGCAGTTTGTGGCAGCAGAATGAATAACAGGCTCCTCTCCACCATAAATGCTGCCTGTTAGAAGATGTTAATTACCAAAACGTTGCCCAAATTAAAAACAAACAAACAAACAAACAAAAACTAGTGAGTTTTAAAGAATGAAAATTTGCAATTGGCAAAAATGCATGTCATATTTCGTTTAATGTGATAATGTGGTTTCATTACTTTTTCATTGAATTATACTTAGCTAAATACCTGACAACTGAGACTCCTAATTTTATATGAAGCAGTTTCACAATGCAGGAAGTCTGAAGTGATCAACTAATTGAAGGAGCTTTTTGAATGTCAAGCATTATGTAAATGAAACTCCTGGCCTGTTTAACCTGTTCTTCTAATGTAATTCTGTGAACTGTGTCCAAAGAGTTTAACAGACTTACTGCAGTAACACAGAAAGTTAGATTTCTCCAATGAAAATTCTTTTTCCTTTTACCCTTAGTATTTGTTACACTAGTCTTGAAAGTTGTTAAAAATCGACTATTCTACAGAGTTTGAAAACTGCATCTGCAATTTTATTCAGTGACATTTCTTTTTACATGAAGGAAACTATAATTTAAAACCTGTAAACGTGAGAATCTGATAATTTTGCTATTTCAGTGGCATTAAAGTTCCCACTTGGATTTCTTCTCTTTGCCCCTCAACCTGGAGCAGTAAGGGTTGTGTTACATCTTTCTGCCACTTTTCAAAAGTCTGCCTTTTAGAAAAGAGTTCTCTTTACTTTGCTCATAAAAATATATATTGGATATATTTTATATATATATATAAATCAATTATATAAATATATAATAATTACATATTGGTACTTAAAGGACTGCTGAGGCCAGATGAGTGTTCAAGATAGAGTCAGGTACTACAGAACATATCCTGTCAGAAAACTTGGTTTTAACAGGTTTCAAGAGTTTTCATTGCAAGGTGTTTTATGGCACGTTCAGTCATAACATTATTCTCTCTACCAGTGTTTTTAGTTGTAGTTTATTTCCATTTATCCTTGCCTCATCCAGGTTTTTGTGAAAAGTAAAACTGAAATATTTTAGATTGTTCATGATTTAACAATAAAGTAACAAACTCATACTTTGAAGTGTGAGTCTTGGGGTTTTTTATCCAATTTTTAATCCAATTATTCATGTTCATGACTATATGTTAGGAAAGTGTGGTCTGGCTTTTCTCTAAAACGTTAAATATTTGATTGTTTCCGCAGTTCAGGAAAGATTTTAAGAGCTTAAGTGTTCATTTATTAAATTAAAACAAACAAAAAAGTTGAATACTGTGGCTATTAAAGCAGTAAACACCTGACTGATCTACAAAAGGCAGCAACAGTTCCCATTGCCTTCAATTAGAGTGACTTATTTTCTGGATGTTAAAATGTCAGACTCTAATGTACACCCAGGACATCTTACTTCATGAAACCAGCAGGCAACCATAGGACAACATTTGAAGTCCTAGTCTAAGGTTTTCCCCTGCAGCCTGGGTTTCCATGGCTAAAAGTGACAAAATAAATGATTTTGTTGCTCTTTTTACCTTATAGCTTACAAAACTCAACACCTTTTCCCATCTCCTCCATCCCCTGGGTTTTGGCTATAATTCTCATGAATTCTATTCTCTAAATGTATGTGCTCACCTCTGAATATATCTGCAAGGGAAAACCCAAAGATTTGTACTCCTGGGACGCCAGTATGATCACCAGTTTAGTCTCAATGAGGATAACATGGGGAAGTTGAATCAAAAATGAGCTAAAGATCTAAATTTTACACGTATAGAAAATTCATGAAAACACAATATGGTCACTACCTACCCATAATCAGCAGTCACAAAAGAGTTTGGAGTTTTTTTTGTCACAAGTGTCATGTAGGTCTAAAGTTTGTCTTTCTCCTTGCTCCTTCATCAGTGCAGTACAATAGAATAATGAGATTACTTGTCCCTCTGTAAAAATGTATGGAAATAGATTTTTTTTTACAAATGTTCTAAATTTCTTTGGTTCCAGAATATTCAACTTCAAAGGTCAATGATAACTTTTTAAAATTGAATTTTCGCTTTACAATGAAATATAAAAAGATTTGTGCACTTACAACAGAGTCAGTAGAGTCCTGAATTGTGAAGGGATAAGCTATCAAGCAAGGCAGCATTTTCTGGTAGCTTTCTTTCATATGAATTTTTGGAAGAAAGAAAATCCTGAAACCCACACAAAATTCTACTCTAGAGCAGAATTTCCTTACTCATGCTCTTGGAGATGTGTGTATTGTGAAATATTTGGGAGTAGAAGAACCTGTCACTTCTACCAAGCAAAATTTATGGTGTCCCACTCAATCACAAAGTAAATGTCTTTTAAATTATGATAATTCCTTGCAGAACAAACCCCAGTGGTGTTTTTATCAAATACTCTTCCTATCTGTAGTGGTTTTGAGTTTAGGCCTTCCTTGGTAACCAGGTTGTAACCAAGGAACCAAGGCCATGTTCCTAGTATTCCATATGATTTTTACATAAACAAGTGTATAAATAAGAGGGGAGAGGAAGCTCTTGTTCCTCTTTTTTCCGGCGGACTGGAGGCGAAGGTTCTTGCTGTCAGTCTACCCGGGTGAAGGAGTGAGACCTGGGGGGCCTGGCTGGCCTTGAGCAGCAGAGAGTGCCGGTGGTTGATAACGCGGGTCTCTGCTATCTCATGGAATGTAGTAAGCTATTATTTTGATACTTTTGTGTGTTGGTGGGTTTTGGGGTTTGATTGTGTGAAACTGCATCTGAGGTTTTTTGTCCCTTTTCCCTTTTCCTTTCCCTTCCCTTTTTCCTTTTGGGGGTCCCCTGTAAATAACATCATAACTGTATATAATTCCAAAATATGTATATTACTTGGAATTCAGTTGGTTTGGCTCTTTTAGTTTTGTCTGGGTTTTTTTTTTTGTTTGTCTGAAGAGAGGAAGAGGGAGGGGGAAGGTTTTCCACTGTAGTCCAGGCACTTGGTTGGGAGCCAAGTTCAACCTGAGACACTGTCTTTACACTGCCATGAAGCCATTTTGAGTGCTGAAAACATGTTAATACTAGACCCCAAAAGAAAACACATCAACTATATGTAGATTTACAAAAACCGAAAGATTTTCTGTCTAAATGAAAAGCGTTGAAAGTTAAAATCATGTAGTTTGTGATGAAAGATGTTTCATCACACTAAATACTAGAAAGCTACTGATATAATGAACTTTCGGTCAGTTGTTTATTACACAGTCTGAACTGAAATAATCTAGTTAATATTCAACAATCTGGTTAATATTCAAACTTGGTGAAGAATTATTTAATTTGTAAAAATTACCTCTTCTAAAACCTGTTTCTTTATCCAGTGTTTGTAGTCTTCCATCCCGCAGATATCTGAGTTATTAAAAAAATCAGACTTCAAAAAAAAAAAATACTTGCATTTAATAAGACAAAACCCCCACATAATATACTAATTCCCAGAATTTCACAAGACAGTTTTTACATTAAGATTTTGGAATTGTCATATTTTCAGCTGAACAAAGAAGAATAAATTGCAATTTTATGCTGGATTTCAGAGTATCCATTACGGTCATTAACTATGACACCATTCTTTTTAGTAGCAATCTGGTGTGTGAGTATCCATCTCCTCAAATATTAAAGACAAATAGTAATACAAGAAATTTTTAATTTTTCCTCTTTTTGGTACATGAGATTGGCCTATAAATAGCAATTATCCATTTCACTAAATGGGTGTAAAAACATAGTATGCATCAAGGGGAATTGACTTAAACTAGAAACTGAAGGTGTTCTGGTGTACTGTTCTATGAAGAGAACTGGATGAAGGAAACTGGATGTATAAAAGAGATTTATTGATTAGGGTTTTTTTTCCTCATCTATATTTAACTTTTAAGTTAAATTGTTGTGGGTTTTTTGTCCTTAGTAACTTGTTATTGAATGACAATTAAAAGTTATTTTCTTCTAGCTATGTTGATGTTTTCTGTTTGACAAGGACATACTTCAAGAAGATATCATCTTAGATGTATAACTTAGGTTTCAATAGCAATTACTGTGGGTGATTAGTGAATTAATATATAACTCAAAAAGCAGTCTGTGCAATTGTTGCTATTTGTAAAAAAGTATGTCTTTTAAATTGACACAGACTTTTTTGTTAAAAAAAAGTCAAATATTATGCCTAAACTTTAATTTGTTTTAGATTTTTTATTATATTTTTTGGAGTGTAAATAATATGTGGCCCATATATTATTTAAATTCTATACAGGTATTTATAGCAGCTGAATATGCAGCTGACTCTTCCCAAAAAATGTGTTAACAAGAATTATGAGCAGTTGCATGCTAATATTTCATCTCCTTCCAAAAATTTCCTAAGGATGGCTGTTAATTTTGTTCTGGAAAATTAAAAATAAACGGAACAACTCTGTTCCTTTTATTTCTGATCCTGGCTTGTTTTCACTGTGGATCTGTAGTTAAATCAGCATCTGAGATACACATAGAGTATTTGAGTAGGTTTATGCTTTGCTGAATTTTTCTGGTCCTCAGTCTTGCTGGAAGACAGTGGATCCTTCTCAGCTACTTTAGTATTTTAATTCTGTGGAGAAATTAATATGATTTTATATTGCCTTTCACAGGAACTCGAAAGCCATGGAAAATTTCCTTTCAAAACTGTGCCAGTTCCTGCACTGTGTGCCTTAAACAACTCTCACTTAATGATTTCTCTGCACAATGTCTGTGGCCATTCAGTATTTACCTGTGGTACCTGCCAGGTTAAAGTGGTGTTAAGACCTTAAGTTCTACTGAGGTCCTTTGTTGAAAGCCAGTTATTGAAACAGGTGGATTAAATGAAGCTGGTAGCGATGATGGACATGTGTTTGCATGAGAATTCAGAATATACACTCACTATAACTTAATTAAATGTTCAATGAATAGCACACTGATTACACCACACAGTTCTTCAGCTTGGTAGAACTTGAATTCGAAGACAGGTCTCAATATCATCATAGTTTTTTATTTCCTACTATGTTAATTTTCCTTCCCCCCCATCTTTGGGCACCTCATTCCTTCTCTTGGCAAAAGGAGGTTCTTCAAACCTTCCTGTACTTATAGTGTCTGGACACTGCTTCCCACTTTTGTTTTTTTTGGTGTTTGGTGCAGTTTTGGGGGGAAGATGCAAAATGATAAGCAATTGGGTATACCTGAGAAAACAACATTCTGGCCTGTAGTGTCAGCTGACTGAGATATATCACAAAACTTTGGTTTTCAGTGAAAAATTAGTACTCTGAAAAGTAAATCTTGTGTCCTTTTATGCCTAAACAGTTTAAGCATTCCCCACTACCTCTACTCAGACTTCCTTGTTGTGCAACTCCAAGGCAGCCTAACTTTTCTGGTAACATGGAGAAATAGCAAATTACCATTAGGAAAGATTTGTGTGGCAGGAAGAAGACACTTTAACAAGATTATTATTCAGCCTTGTACCCTTTCCCTTTCCCCTGTGAAATTCAGCTTTGGGTACAGGAAAACGATGAAAAAAGATTCAAGAGGTTCTATTCTTGACCAAATAATTTACTTGATGCAACACAAAATGTAACCAACTTTAATACATAACTTGAAAGGTTAACTTGAAAGATTACAGCAGTTTGATTGTGAAGTGTACTCAGGAATCTTGATCTGAGAGAGGATGATGAATTTCTTCAAATTATTGCTGGAGCAATAAAAAGCACAGGACTGAAATGTTTGAAAATTAGGTGTGCTCACATAATTTCCAACTCATTGGTTTCTCATCTAGACAGGGAGAAAATGGCCTGGGGAACCCTTTGAGGATGTGAATCATGAAAAACCTTCATCTAAGGTGCTGTGGGCTCAGCTTTCTGCAGAAATGGTTATTAAAGTGCCTTGAGGAGATTCAAAGGCAGCTGTGGTGCTGCAAGATATGCCTTCAGATGGCAGGAAAAGTTCATCCAAGTAGATGAATTCTCACACATATGGAACTTTTCTCTCCCCCTGGATGCTTGTGGAGGCTTTGGAGCTGTGATGCAGGGCAAGGGAGGACTCTTGAGAGGAAGCCAACAGTAGAGCATCCCCTCTACAGAGTGCAAAATGAGAAGCTGGGGAGAGCTCACCCTGCAACTCTCTTTTGAGCTCTCTGCAAAACGTCAATCTCTTCAAGCAAAGGAAGACAAATGTCCCATTAGCTAAATCCTTTATTTTAAAGCATTTTAGTGCTATTTGGTTCTACCCAGAATCAGAAATGCCTGGATCTAAAATATAAAGATGTTGAAGAGGATGCTGATGAATAGCGGCTAAAACCTTTCCTATTTGCAATCTAATCTTTTCTGAAAATCCTTGGGTTCCAAATATTTAGTTGCATTTTCTTAAAAACTCAAAAGTGAAAGATAAATTTGAATAAGAATATATTCTCTTTAATGAGAATATTTATCTATACATATATCTTTTACAGTTACTCTGATAGTGATATATTTTTCCTGCTTATGGTTCTGCAGGAGAAGTCATGCTATTGGTTCCAAAACTGCAACAAAAGTCTCATGTCAAGAGTCTAACTTCAATTTTTTTTGCTACAAAGAGATGCTAAGCTACATCATTTTTCTTTCTTTTTCATTTGATTTATGAAGTAGTTGCACACCAGGCCAAAACTATGGTTAGCAGAACCCTTCCCTTCCATGCACCTGCAATATCTCTGAAAAATTAAATAGGTGTAGCAAGATAAAGAAACTTTTGAGAAATTAAGAATTTAGAATTAAGAGGTAATTTTACTTTCAGACTGAGTGAATATTTTGTGCTCTTTGGGACTTCTTATATGGTGTTCAGCACAGTTTAACCTCAACATTGCTGACAGATGAAAGGAGGGTGAGTTTTGTTCCTGCTTCCCTGAACAAGGTACTGATAGACACAACTCCTGAATAAGATAGAGGAATGTTACCACCATCCATACAGTCAATAATCTGAAAACAAGGGAGAAAAAGTAATGTATGTGTCCTATGAACAATTTTCTTTACAGCTAAGGGAATAGACTCTGTTTCCCATACAGTGAAGGGTACTATTGTTTCCTCTCATCCTCCAAAGTGCCTCGAGTCACAGTCAAAGTTAATAACCAACCTAATTTCTTGAATAATGGTGTCCCTAGATGGTTGATAGAGCATGCTCAATACACAGAGTGAGTAATTTTAAGTTTAGTATTTACAAGTTGCTAACAGGAAGAATAATTTGTCTACTTATAGTTATCCTTATCAAAGGCTGAGGTATTTCTTGGATACTATTTCTGAGGAAATAGCTAAATGTAGTGGGTAATTATTCTGATGAACTGGGAAGACTTTGAAAGTACTTTCCCAAAACAAATACATGAAATCAGCAGATTCTGTTGCCACAAACTAATGGATTACACATGGAATAAAATAAATAAAATAAAATAAAGCAAAGAACTAATCTTCTAGGAAGTAGGACAAAATTAGTAACTTCCTGTGATAACTCCACATAATACTGTGGAGTTTGAAATTAATTTACATTAATGGGCATAAGGCTCAGCTGAGAGAGATCAGAGTTAAAAACTTTTGGACCTGTCACTCACAGTCAAAAAAAAAAAGAATCTGAACAAGAAGGAATATTTTATGATGCATCAAAATAACTGAATTCTTCCTTAGTTTTACAGAATAATAATGTGGAGCCTCCTTAGTACCAGTCAATCCATCGGACATCGCAAGGTTGTATGCAATATGGAACAGATGTTGCCTCCTTAAAGGTAACAGAATTTTGAGTAAACGTGTTCAAGATTTCTGTAGACCACCCTGTAAATTCCAAGTATGAGTAAGGAGAATCTCGTTCAAAGTGGAAGAAGGGGGAATTAGATGGGATATGGTGTAGTTGACTCATTTTTTCTTAATCCATATTTTAGGCCATTTTCTATATCATAGTACCTGACTCCTAAGCCATTTTTTCCCCTTGTTGTGGTCTGCTCAATCTGCTAATTAAATGTTATATTTAATCTACATAATTTTCAAAGAATTCATTACTCTACAGAGTATCTTCTCTCTCAGAAGTCCTTACACCTTAGGAAAAAAACCCAAACATTTGCATCTTATTTTCAGACTTAATTCTCTGCAGTGTCTGAAGTTGTATTTACTGCTGTTTGGAGACCACCTGATCTGAGGTTGGTTTGACAAGATTAAAGTAGCATTAATGGAGGATTCAGGAGCAAGTATTCTCATATAGTCACAGTATTCCTGATTGCAAGATTTTAGACAAGTAATAGTAGTTTATGTGAAAGATACAGAAATAAAATGTTTCAAGAATTTTGATTCAGTTCATGACAGCTGTATATACTTTAAAAAGGGAAAAAAAGTTGTAGTAAGAGCATACAGTTCTCTACGGCTTGCTTTCCTCACAGTAGAAGGAACCACAGAGGAAAGGCAATAAAAGTCCAGAGACATAATGTGGTGCAGGATAAAATAATACCTGACAGTGTTCTAGCAATGAACAGGGAATAAAATCAACACCTTTCAGAGGACATACAAAGGGACATTTTCTATTTATGCAAATTAGGATCATGTAAGGAATGATCAAACTAACCTTCATACAGAGTGCCAATTTGTTAAATGGAACAGATTGAAAATAACGGGGCATTTCACACAGGCACAGAGCATGCAGGTTTATTCCAAGCTAAATGGGATCACAAGCAGTAATTTGAAAATGGCGTGTCATACATTTTGTCACCCTGGTGCACACACCTATAACCAAGGTATTGAGACTTTTAATCCAGTGTAAAAGTTCTCAGTTTTCCTGCTTAATACAGATGATTTTCCTAGGGAAAATAGGTCTTTGTTTCCAAGCACCAGGAAAGATGTCAAATAATCTGGAAAGCTCACAGCACTTTGTAATGGTGCCAGTTTTGTAGTAAAAGGAATAAATTGCACCACGTGTTATTTACAAAAAAATTCCAACTATGCATGGGTTCTTTTCTGAACCAGGTTTAGCACCTCAGGAAAATGAATGAAGTAACTTCAAATTGCCTATGCAAAAATTTGTCAGAGAAAAATGTTTTTTATAAACTAAAAATTCTGACTCTTCCTCCTCCAGAGACAAAACTAATGATGACTCCCACTGTCCTTTGAGTTGTTTCATATGATGTGTTTTGATCATCAGGGCAAAAATTTGACATATCAAGTCAATACTAATAATATTGATTTTTAGTCAGCTGCTTTTTTCTCACTTGCTCTCTGTTTGCAGAAAAGCACTTTTTTTTTTTTTTTAGTTGCATGCACACCACTGAGCATAGCAGCAAATCTCTGTGTCCACTTCCCAAATCATTGGTGAGCTTTTGTGTAACTCTCCTCTTTTCTGCTCCCAAGATAAGCCCATTGTCCTCATTCTGGGGTCAAGTTGCCTGTTTGGTACCTGAGAGTGTTCCCATCACCTCAGAGGCTGCCTCTGCTCTCCCACTGAAAATATTCAAACAATAGAAATTTGCGGTACTGTATTGTGTCTACAGGGTCCACACTCTATGTTGTGCTCTGAGAAAGGTGTGGAGTAGGAATAGTTCTCTTCTGGACCCAAAAGGAGTTTGTGAAACTGGGAGAGACACCTTCATTTGGAGCAGGAGCCTTTAGGAAACATGGAGGACATTTGATGAAACTGTTCTCACCAAATCAAAGAAATATCCTGAGCTGAAAGGGACCCACAACAATTTGTTCCAGTTCCTGGTCTTGCACAGGACACCCCAACAATCCCACTCTGTCTCTGAAAGTGTTGCCCAAATGCTCCTTGAGCTTTGGCAGCTTTGACCACTGCCCTGTGGAGCCTGTTCAGTGCCAAACCACTCTCTGCGGAAAGGACCTTTTCCTGAGATCCAACCTAAACTTCCCCTGACACAGCTCCAGCCATTTCCCCACATTCTGTCACTGGTTATAGAGGTCAGAAATTGAATAATTTACTACTTAAGGAGTCTAGTTTATCAAAGCTGAGATATTTGAGCTGAAGCTCAAATAAAGAGGGAACTCTAAAGAGGGAACTCTAAAGAGGTAGCTCTAAATAGGTAATTAGCACGCACAAATTTGGTACCAGGATGGTTCCAAGATTTTGTCCTAAATTTTAACTGAACCAGTGCCTGAAATCTTACAAAGGTTTAGAAATGCTCCATAGGAGTTTTTAAATTAGCTTCTTTGGGACTAAATAGACTAAAAAGACCAAGTTAAAGACCAAGGCACGTGACCTGCAGCCCTTGGGCTTAGACACCCGGATGATGAAGACCATGTTTAATGGCGTTGCATCTGTTACTGGAAAGTTCTGAGCTCTCCTTTAGAAGCAGCCAAACTTCCCCCTCTTTTGGTGTCTCCATAACTGTCTGCCAAATGATATGGCTGAAATAGTTGTTCTTCTGGCTCAAGATCACCACCTTCATCATATCAAGTTCTATAATGTATTGTCACAAAACACAGTATAATGACTACCACCATCAACAGACTTGAAAAGCCCCTCAGGCTGCTCTCAAGACATTCCCCTGCCTAAAATCTTCTGGTTCTCTAACAGTAGAGATTGCTAAATGGGGTTATCTTTGTTTAGTCTTGAGGCAGTAATTCTACATCTTTTCTTTCTTAATGTAGGGATAGGAAATGCCAGTGCCCAAGGGTAAGGTAAGAAGTGGGAAAAGGAAAAATAGAGGACCGGTAATCCATTTATCTTTCCCTAAAGGACATAAGGACTTCTGAAAAGCGATGCAGAATAAGAAGGGAAGACCAAAGGCCTAAATGGAAGATGAAGGAGCAGGAGAAAACTGCAACAGCAACTTTGGTGCTCGTAGTAATTAGGAGCTAAAGAGATGTACACAAAATTTGACCCTTCACATTGCACGAGAACCACCTTAGGATGTCACAGGAGCTTTGGATGAGGCATTCTGTGAGTGCTTTGTTTTGTGTATGGACTGGAGGGTAGAGATGCCTTTTGACCACCATGTCAAGCTGGAAGCAACATCTCCACTAAGCACTTAATGAGATTCTGGAGCAAAACTGAATGCCTTCCAAAAATGAACACTGCTCATGTGCATTGAACGCTGAAGTCCAAAACACCATTAATAAACGGAAGCATGGAGATGACACAGTCTGAAGCTGCACTACTGCTCTGAAACAAAACCCATTAGTAGAAAGACAAAGACTAATGCTATTTCAACCTACCTTTTTTTTTGTTGCAATATACTAAATGTATATTGCAACAAAATATATCTCACTTTATTCATCTCTTATCTCACATGTTATTCATCATATATCTCACTTTATTCATCTGTTATTGATTGCACTACACCCTTGGGAAGAGTCTATCCTTTAGAGTATGGGAATGCGTCTTGATCTTCTGTCTGTCTTGCATGAGACAGAAATATCAGAAATATTTTCCTACAGAAATATCAAGCTTTGTGTGACATGAGTGTGCAAGAAGGCAAACAGAAAAACTAGGAGATGAAATTCCAGACTCTCTACACTGAGGTGACTGGAGAGCTGGGGGAGAAAAGCCCTGTTATCTCTGCAGAGCATGAGCATTTGTGAGCTCTGATCGAAGCAATTTCCCTCATTCAAATTAGGTTTTTGTGGGCATCTGATGTACTGAGGATTCCTGATGTGTTTGGTCTGTTTAGCTTTCTGCCTGCAGATGAAGTGGGTGATGAATTGGCTTGGATTACTGTGAAAAGAGATAAAACCTTATTACCTTACATCTAAAGTTAGTTAGGAAAGACTGCATATCAAACAGAGAGGAATACTGAAGTTAATGAGCTGCTTCACTGTGACGGGTTTCTTAGAAAGAAGCTGTGTTTTCACATAGTAAGGAAAAACTATCACAGGATCAGTGAGAGGCCCCATAATTAATAAGACACAAGAGCACAGTGTTGCTTAATGTAACATAACAATTCTGAACTGTAGACAGTGTCAGCATGGGCCTTCATTTGCAAAGATTAATTCACTGTCCATGGAAAGTCGGGAATTATGAGTCTCATCAGGCCCTGAAGTGGTACACACATGGCATTGTTTCATTACTGTGCAGTTAGCGAAGCAATACTCTGTTACTGTTTGTGGCTATGCTCTGCCCTTTCAAGTACTTTAACATTAATTGCATTGATGCATCTGTTTGGTACACCAAGTTGGAACAAGGCCCATATAGAACTTGGCCAAGTAATCAGCACAAAGTGAGGCTTCAAGGCATCCCAAATGTTGGAATTGTTTGGAATTATAGTTGGTGTACTCCAGGAGAGCAGGCATGTTGGGTTGAGGAACTACCTCTAAACAGCAAGAGCTTTATTTGCTCTTTTATTTCATCCTGTCTGCTGATGTCTGCACCCAATGGCTTTATCAGGATGAGCAGTTACTCAGAGAATAACAGATTTCCTGAAGGAAAGAAGTAGCATATTAAAAACATTAATTAAAGAGATGCTCTGTTCGTGTCTAAGAATAATGGCTTTTTCATTATACACATGCAAAATTAAGTCATAAAAACAGATCTGAAGCTTGAATGCCTTAAGATGCAAACCCTTTTGTCTCACCATTAGTGTTTCTCTCCATTACACACCTGGCACTGCACAGTACAACACCAGCTTGAAGTCTGAAGAGGTAAGCATCTAAAGAGGGAACTCTAAAGAGGTAGCTCTAAATAGGTAATTCTGAAGAAATAACTCAAGTTTTTATATTGAATTAACTATTTTTGGGCTCATTCAAAAAGGATTTTAACTCAAGATGAGTCTGAAAAGGTGTAAATTCTGGAGTGTGTCAGAAAATGTACTGAATAAAAAGTTAAACCAACATCTAAAATACTGGGATGCTTTTTGAAATATGAACAAGGACACTTAGAAATATTCTGTGTACAAGCTAAATAATATATTTAAGATCTAAAGATGTCATCAAGGTCCACCCATACAGGCATTACTTGAATAAAAGCATGAGAAAAAGCAATTTTAAAACCAGCCAAGCAAAAAATACATTTTAATCCTTTCATAAGGTATAGAAGAGGGTACAACAGCAAGATTGTTCCCTGCCTAATACTGACCTTAAATTTCCCAAATATTCTTCCCAGTTCTGTAAGTAAATGGCAAATAAGGAAATGTATTACACAGAGATAAAAAGCCTCTCATGAAGAGAAGACATAAGGAAAAGTAGCATGCTGCAACAGTGATAAAACCAAATTAGCAGATTCTATTTCATTCATAGTTTGTGATCTAACTTTACAAAATATGAATTTAAGCTCAGAAAACTTAAGCACTTTACTATGAAATGACGTATTTAAATCCTTATCTCCAGCATTTTCTCCTCAGTTTAGAACTTGGTGCAAAAAGCAGATTACAAAAACCTATGGGTTTGACACAACACTTCTCCTGAAATATCTGCTACTAGAATTATTGTTATAGTTAGAACAGGTGGGACCAATTCATCACTGGGTGGGTGTAACCCAAACCTGTGTATTCTATAGCCTTCCATGCCATTTCCCAGTAACTGTTACCAAAGCAACATGACTCCTCAGGCGATAAACTAGGCTTTAAGAGGCCTGTGAGAGGGGAAGATGTTCCTGTCCTCACACCCTGAGGGAAGGACCCAGTATTCCTGCCTGAACTGGAGAATATATAAACTTCGAGTTTTGAAACCTTTTTACCCACCTGTGGGATCCAGAGGAAGACTGCAGCTCACCACTTCCAACCAGACCGCAACTCACTGCTCTCAACCAGACTGAGACCACCACCCTCAACTGGACCACAGTCATCGCTTTAGACCAGACTGCACCAGTACTCTTACCAGGAGGTTTTTCTCCTTCCCTTTTACTTTGGACTCAGTAGGGCCAAGGAACACCATTTTGTTCATGTCCCAGGGTACTGGGATATACATTTGGGTTTTAGGGGTTAAAACCAGTTGTTTGTCTGTATAATTATTTTATTAAATTGTTATTCTGACTTATAATCTCTCTTTTGAGTTGAGTTCATTTCCCCTGCTGGTTAACTTTTAAACCAGCACAATTATAAATACTCAATTATGATATTGTAGAAGTCAAAAATTGCATCGTGTGTCTCACAGGGAATTGTAAGCTGGTTAGCTGAATTTTTGAAATTGTTGCTAGGAATTTTATTATCTTGTTCTTATCTTGACCTAACATCTAAAAAACCCCCAAACAAACCAAAACGAATTACCTGAATCCATTCCTTTCTGGATGTCTTTATGTACCACAAAGTGTTGGCCTTGTAAAAGGGTTTTCTCTACTAACATAAATTAATCTAAAGGTCCAAACCCTAAGAAGAATACCTGAATAGGACACTTGTAATCAAAGGTAAAATCAGACCATATATTCAAATAAACACAAAATTTCAACCACTGAATTCTCAAGACTTTTTGCTAATGCAATGAATTACCAGTGGGTATACATAGAAACCTGATCAATTTGACATTTACTGAGGTGAAACTTTAAAACAGCTTTAAATATTTCTTTTCCAGAATTGTTTGCTAAAGTTCTAAGTTTTTTCTATAGATCACACATGTTAAACATCAATAGAAGATAAGATTTAATCAAAATCTCTAAACTATTTTATTGTGAAGCAAAGCTTAATGTACTTTGATGGTCTACTGGAGGAGTTAAATGCTGACAAACCTTAAAGCCCATACAGAAGGAATTCAGAAAAGATTTGGGAAGTATCTAACACCTTGTGAATTTTCAAATAACACAAAATTTATTTCATCCAATACTTGGGAATAATGACAGTTAATAAAGGGTTTTTTATATTACTCATTTTTGAGGGGTAGCAGTTTAGTGAAAAAATTAATAAAATTCATGGGTAAAAAACCTTAGGCCATACTCCTCAAGCCCCTTTTTCCTCTTCATCACACTACAATGTCTTTTGCTCTGGAATCTCAATAATGAAAAATGAAACTCCTGCATTATATATTCTGTGGTGCTGCTTTAACATTTTAACCATTTAAAAATAATTTTCAGGGAAAAAAACCCTAACTTGTAGAAATTTCAAAAATGGTGCAAATCACCATTGGAATAAAAAATAGAACAGCTACAAAACCCTCTCCTTCTGGAAAAAAAAATCAAAGTTTTATCCTGAAAGGCTTTAATCAGTTTCTAATTCTAAATATTTCTCATGATCTATGACCTATGATTTCAAAACAAGTTCTAATTATAATAATTACATCTTATATGACTGCATTTTCTTATGTAACTGTAAGTGAAGTTAAAAATTCAGAATAAATGTTTTTAATTCAGTCACTTTTGCTATTCAGCATTACAGCAATGTACAAATGTTTCATGGTTATTGACATAAGCAAATATTAAACACAAAATGTCAATTTTTTATTAGCAAACTGGAAACTTTAAGATGTGCAAAGTGGTTTTTGTAAAAATAGTTTCATATTCATTTTACATAAATCTTTTAAATTGTGGATAGAAATTCATGACATCATTTTGACAATATGTATTAAGTAATTCTGCTGTGCATATGTGACACTCTGTTAAACTGCTACCAACTAATTTATTGAAGTTTATAATGTTTACACAGCATGCAGAGAACTTTCCACAATGGAATATGTGATATTTCTATTAATTTTCCAGTTGCATTTGTCAGGAACATTCCAGGTCCTGGGATTTCAGCCCATTACCTGAGGGGCGATCGTCCCCCCCTACCCCCCACCATGTGGTCCCCATGGAGCCTGACAAGGACTCACACAGAGACCACAAGGAGAGAGAAGCGAGAGAGAGAGTTTATTGTGGGATGGGGGTTTATATAGGTTTTCATGGCTAGGCTTCACGAACGAAGATTTGGGAAGGCTCTATCCACGTTTGATGCAGGCACGCTGGTGGCTTATGAG
>JAWWMA010000100.1:10001710-10019760 GCA_035041425.1 Mionectes olivaceus | reverse complement strand
TGCTCTATTGGTAACAGTTTCTGGGAACTGACATGGTGGGCTATAGAATACACAGGTTTGGGTTACACCCACCCAGCAATGAATCGGTCCCAGCTGTTCTGACAATGACAAATATTTTTCAGAAACATACAAAAAAATCATTAATTCTCACAACTGCTCACCTATACTACAAGCTCTCAAGTGCTCAATTCCTAAAACACTATCCAGACACCTCCATATCCTATTCCCATAGGCTTTTCCTCACATTTTCCTTAGAAACTTCCATCTTCTCTGAGAGACAAAGTAATTTGTATGTGGGATGATTTTTAATAGTCAACAAAGCCTGTCAGCAAGACAATTTCCCCCATCTCCACCACATTCTCCTTAAACAGGAGGCATCTAGGCAACTAAAATTGACACTAAAATGTCTCCTTAAAACCACTAAAAAGAAAAAACCTCTCCTCTTTCAAAACACTGACACAGTATGAAAATGTAGAAGTTTGATATTAAGTAGGTTGAGAAGTATGTGTGTTTTCTGAATGACCTCCTTTCTGATATGCACAGGACATTTATTGTATGGTTTGGGGCAAATAATTTAAACAGAAGAAAAATGTGTTATCATATTATTGGATTTGCTTTCTGTCCTTTCTGGAAGGCATCAAAATTCAGTATAAGAACATTTTTAGACCAATTTTATCTTGAAGTGAACAGGAGGTAAAAGTGAAGCCAAGGAGGGAGCTCTGAGACTGTACTGAGAAATCAGTGGAGTCATAAATAACAGAAGTGATAGCAAAATTTTCAACACACTGTGATCCTGTTTCTCTTTTGATGCAAGGATTTTAATTTAAATCTTATTTGGAAACTTTGTACCTTTACTGTTCTTTACTTTTGTAATAAAATTATGGTTATTGAATTGTGAAATGCTGCACTGCAGATATGGGAACTATTAATCTAATTTTATTGTTAGAAACCTACTATTTGTCTTTTCCATAACCCCATATTTTGTAGATTTCCATAGTTACATAAACCCTTCACACAGCCTAAAATCTTCTATTGATTTTGCAATAGCTTCTCTTTGGAGGAGAATCTATCAAGCAAACAAATAAGTGGAGCAGTTCAGT
This sequence comes from Mionectes olivaceus, assembly GCA_035041425.1. NCBI lineage: Eukaryota > Metazoa > Chordata > Aves > Passeriformes > Tyrannidae > Mionectes > Mionectes olivaceus. The sequence goes on along the minus strand of JAWWMA010000100.1, from coordinate 10,018,660 downwards.
TGTGAAAGTACAAAAACACTGAAGCAAAGTATAAAAATACTTTTGCTCTAAAGTATAAAATTAGCAGTCACTACTGGAAACTTGGCTTTCCTTGTTCTTTTGCTCGTGCATTAATGACTCCCTCTCCCATCTTTTTTTTTTTTTCCTGAGTTCTGCTGGTGTCCATAAGGAAATAAAATGAAATAAAGCAAACAGGTCCAATCTACAATTTCCACCCAGAGTGTTGCTTTCTACCTTGCTGTGTTTGCACTGCTCTCCCCGTGCTGGGCACATTTGTCTGGGACTCATGTGCTGGGTCTCATGACCAAATCCAAGCACAGATTCTTGCTCCTGAAAATCACAGCACCTGTGCCTTAATTCTCAACAGTCTGGAAACAAACAATATTAGGGATCATAATGCCTGTGAACAAAGCACACCTAATGTTAGGTTTTCTATTTCACTTTGAAGCAAGTTTTCATTGTTCAAATATGCATTTTTATTTTTTGCTCCCTGTATGTGAATCTTATTTGTTTTTTATAATTAAATACCATAGTCTCAAGTTCTATTTGCCTGTTTACACATATGAAGTACTGTATGTTAACAGGAAACCTCTTCAGGGATTTCTGTGGTTCTTCTGCAAAGAAAGGGCAAAAAAATTATTAATCTATCTGCTTCTGCCTGACCCTGCATTTACTCTCCAGATTAATTAATGACAGTTTGAAACAAAATGACATTTCTGGTGCTGCCCTGCTCTCATATGCATTGTGTGTTATGCCACCAAATATTCCTGCATTTCTTCCATACTTTTCTAACACTGACACAATTTTCTAACCAAGTCTTATCACTTTGCTCTCCAATATTTGTACAATAACAAATATTTCTATAAAAACCACATAAGAACCATTTGTGTTTTCAAAATCAGAAGGAATGAAGATAGTATTTTTCTTTGTATGGAGATTTATATTTTTCATTCCAGTGGAAATAAGTACTGGTTAAATTACTGAATGATACAGTAATATAGGTTCAAATAAGTTGATTTTGAGGTCAGTTTCAGAATTACTAAAGACATGGATGTCAAGTAGTTTCAACACTTTTATTGTTAATAAGCCTAATTTACTCTATATTTATTTCTCTTTAAAAATTATAGTTTACAGATAAAATATAATTAAACTAAGCTATTTAAATATCTTGATACTCTTAGGTCTATTACAAAGCATACTCATTGCAAATGTACTTTCAAGTCAAAATACTAATAATTAGCTAATAAGAATCTATTAGAATTATTATTTAAAATTTGCATCATTATTGTCATCTTACTGAACCTTTAGCTAAGCTTCAACTACTCCAAGCTGCTGAACACTAAAAGTATGTATGTCTGGAAATGGAAAACTGTTCACAGGCTCAAATGTGTAACTACTTGTCAAATTACAGTGAAATCTATAACCAACTGTAACATCACAATTATCTGATATTTTGAGACAACCAAAATGAAACTACAACCTATTCATATTTTCCTAAAATTCAGAAGTAATACACAGAGTCCTATCTGTAATTCCCAGGAAAAACTGCAGCTAATCCAGAGTTTTTCCCAGACCAAAGATTTGGCATACCTTTTTCTGGTCTGATGAATTCAGAGTGTGTTGGGATTTTTTTCACTTTTCCTTGCTTCTGAGATTTTTTCTATGTTTCATCGTGAAAGATGTTGCCGAATTTCTATTACGAAGGCATTTAGAGAAGATCTGGACATGCAGTTCAAGTTTTCTGAAGTTTCAAAGTGAAACTGCTATTTTTTCTTTCATATTTGCATAAATTTCAACTCCTTAAATCGGTTGGAAAGACACTTAAAAATAGAAGCAACTTAATACAGCTTAAGTTTTACACTAAACCAGATGTTCTTTTTCCTTTATCAAACATCCTTCACCAGAATTCTTGCTGTTACTGATGGTGAATACACAAAATATCTGTCTCCACAGTGACTGTAATGGCAGCCTTATAGATTCTCTGCCTGAGATAGGAAATGGTGCAATTTTTAGTAAAACTTTCTATTTTATTAGAAGCTTAATATTACAGGACACAAATGAAGACAAATCAAAGAGATATTTCTGTTCACCTCAGCTTGGCTGAACAATCTGAGAAACCCAAAAGGCATCCAATATTGCCAAAAACCTATTAAAAAAAAAGAGAAACAAAAAAATTAGGGAGTCCTGATCATTTTCATGACTCTTAGGTGCCAGGTACAAGAATTTTTGAGACAGCACATAAAATGAACTATCACTTACAGAACCTTAACTGATGAAACAGAAAACCTGAAATTCTGAACCCCCTTGTTCTGACCCCCCCCCGTGTTTGCCTTACCACAGACTTTCAGTGTGTCCAATTTCACTGATGATTATCGTATATACATTTGTAAAAATGTGAACCTAAAAGGTGCGCTCAGTCAACTCCTCCCCTTTAAGGTGTGGGTGAGAAATGTCAGATTCTAGCAGTGAAAATAACTGTGATTTGCCCAACTTCCGCTAAAAAGCCCTCAGTTGCATTTCAGGTGAAATGGTGCACAGGCAGAGATAGAAGCACTGAAGGAAAATAACTCCGAAAGTCACTGCTGAGTATCTTGTTTGCTGACAGGGACACAGTGATGCCTTGAACATGAAACCTTATTACTTCTAGCAAAATATTTATTTCGCAAACAACAGTGAACATATTCAGAGTTATACCTCCAGATGAGCTGGAAGAGCTTGTCAAACATCGAGCTTTGAGTAGCCTCTGAGGAAGGGTTTCAGAAATACCAACAATTAGCTCAGTTCGTCCATCTCATTTGAAATCCTGATCTTGGCTTGGAGTGGCTGATGTGAGTCAATACTTTGACAGTGAGATGACATTTGTTCAATTCAAATGACACCCATCATGCTGACTTTTGTTCTAAAACTCTGAGAGGTTAATTGAATGGATATGAAGGATAAGCCAAACTAAAATTGCCTCTGCTCTACCTCAGAAGTACTAAGCCTCTGGACTTAATTTAAGACTCCTCTCTTTTGTGCATTAGGCTGAATCATGTTGGAAGTTTAGGGGAGGAAATGTCAATAAAGGACAACTTAATTTTAAAAGTTGCAAGAGGTAGGGAATTTCAGTACAGAAACGTTTAGTGGTATTTGTATCTATCAATGAGGTTCAGGTTTACTGAATACATTAATACCAATTCTTGATAGGCTGGAGAGTTTGGTGGAGTGAAACTTAATAGGTGCAACAAGGGCAAGTGCAGGTCCTGCACCTGGGGAAGAATGACCCCAAGTACAGGTTGAAGATGACCTACTACAGAGTAGTTCTCTGGAGAAAGACCTGGGGTCCTGTGGAGTGCTAAGTTGACCATGAGCTGGCAATACCCATGGGGCCAGGAGGGACAGTGAGATTCTGGGATACATCAGGAAGAGAATGTGGCCAGCAGATCAGGGGAGGGGATCCTGTCCCTCGGCTGTGGTGAGGTCACATCTGGAGTTTTGTGTTCAGTTCTGAACTCCACAGTCCAAGAAAGAGGAGGAGATACTGGAGAGGGTCCAGCAGAGGTCACAGAGAGGATGAGGAGTCTGGAATACCTCCCTGGTGAGCAGAGACTGCAGGAGCTGGGCCTGATTAGTCTGGGGAGGAGAAAACTAAGAGGGGATCCCATCAATCCACACCAATATCCCCAAGGGGTGTCAGAGGGTGACCGAGACTCTGCTTGGTGGTGCCAAATGACAGGATGAGGAGCAATGACCATAAAGTATAACACAAGAAGTTTGCTCCCAACTTAACACAGAACTTCTTTCCATGGAGGTGGCAGAGCCTGGAACAGCTACCCAAGGAGGGTGCAGAGTTTGCCTGTCTGGAGACATCCTAGACCCATATGGATGTGTTCTTGTGTCACCTGCAAGGTGAGACTGCCTCTGGTGAAAGGTTGGACTGGATGATCTCCAGAGGTTCCTTCCAATCAGAACTATACTGTCATTCTGTAAAATTAAAGGGAAAGTACTATATGATCTAATTCCTTCCTTTTTTTTAGGGATGGAAGGGCTGTGTGGGTTTTGGTGTGTGGCGTGTTTTTTTTTTTTGGTTGATTGTGGTTTTTGGTTTTTTGTTTGTTTGTTTGTGGTGGGGGTTTCCCTGTGTTTTGTTTTGTTTTTCAGTTTGTAGTATTGCTTTTGACAGAATAACAGCCAATTTAATACAAATTTGAGGGGATCTATAATAGCCTTCATCTTAGGTCTAATAACAATATATTGCAGACTTTTTTCAGGTGCAAATTAACTAATGGTGTAGGTCACTGTATGCTGCATTCAGCGATCATGAGATACTTTGGGATGTTTGTAAAGTATTACGCTCAATTTTGTAAAATATCAGACTGTGGTGGAAAAAAATGAGTAAAGCTAAATCTATTAAGATTTTTTCTTCACCCTCTACATGACTAAATAAAGTTAGTTTTATTTCTAAATTGTAGCAGACCTGTGATAAAAAAGACAGTGTAAAATCCCTTGCCAAAAAAAAATATTGTTTAGTTAGAAAATATGCTCAAATGATTTTGCAGGGAGTATGGCTGTAATGTTACCCAAGATTGCTTTGTGTTTACTGTAGGAACCTTTCTGATTTATTAAATTTCAGCAGTTTTCAGTTTAAGGAAATTTCATATTACCCTTGTTTCTAAGATGACAGGGCATATACCTTTCTGTAGTAGTTATTATAAGTTGCAGAAGTATGTATCAATTTTTTTTTCCTTCTATTGACATCAAATAGATTTCGTATAGCTCATGTGTTTCTTTCTTGCTGTATTTTTTCTCTATGAGTTCTAACACCACTATCCACTTGCTTTTGTTGGCCTGAGTACACAAGGGAGACAGGTCAACCAAACAAATGAAAATACTAATCCTAGTATTCACTGAGATATTCCACTAGTTTTGTCCCATTTCAATCCACAGACATTTACACCCTGAAATCTTGACAAAACACTGACAACCAATGAAAGCCCTCTTGGGATGTCCAGTGGTTGCCAGGAAATGTGTTTCATACATTTTCAAGTATATTACAGTTTTATATTAGAAATATATTACAGTTTTAACCCTAAATGGCATACACAAAGGAGAACTTGTATTCTTTAAATCTCAGCAATATCAATGTATAAAATACATAGGATTTACAAATCAACATTTCTAAACTATGTATTCATCTAAATCTTGCAGTACCTTCTATTTGTATTCAGCTCCACTGCAATGAAAGCAAAGTTTCTCATCTCTCAGTGACCTTTGGAAGTCTGCTCCAGAATTTCAATTTCTGGACATAATTTCATTTAAAATTGATTTTGACCCTACTTTGTATGGTGTTTTAAAATGTTTCTTAAGGATGGTTTTTGAAACAGTGTCATCATAACTTGATTCAGTTGCGTGGATTTATCATTTATCGGTAACAAGATAAATACTGAAGAACTGTAAAGTAAAGGTAACGAAGTTTAAAGATTTCTTTACAGCATTAAATTTTTGGCATCTGATATTTCTACAGAGGTTACAATTTAGAACTTAAACCTACTATATCTAATTTGGATCATCAGGTTCAAGTTTTGCCCTTGCATCCACCTTGAGAATCTTGCTTATAAACATCAAGGTTTGTCTTAAAACCAGTAGCATTTCTATCTACTCTAGCTCTGTTAAGCCAATGAAATATTTTCTCTATCATTAGAAACATCCTTTGAAGTAAATTAATTGTTAGTTTACGTTTGATATTTCTTTAATATTTACACTGAAATACAGGAAATTATTTTTATATAATAATTGAGCTATACTAATTATACTGGTATAGCAATGTGTGGAATTATGCTTCAAAATCTGTGTATTGTGAGCATTCATACATGGAGTAAAATGAGGTGAATTAGACCATTTCTGAGTACTGGAGTACTGAGGATTGCTTGATAACTTAAAAAATAGGAAAGATTTAAAACCTTTCACATTATAGTTAGTTTGCATACATATTCAGGCAACTTAATACTACTCATCCTAACCACTAGACCACCAGGTGCTCTCACCACCGAGGCCCGGGTTCAATTCCCAGTCAGGGACACTCCCCGGGCAGATGGAGCTCATTAGCCCTGGAAGGCAATCCATCTACATCCTGAGGACCTCGCTGCCACCATCCAAGCTCTCTTGGCCCCGGCAGATGAACCTTAGGATTAAAGGGTGGTCTCAGTTCCAAGCACACTGTGTCTCACCTAAAAAATCCAGTGCACAGGCTGGAAGGTGTAAAGAACTTCCCCAGATCTTCGTTTGCGAAGACTGGCCATTATTATTATATTATAATACTACTCACCAATAAAACATATCATCTACTTTTAGAATTCATACTAGGGTATAAATAAATATATGGTTTACTGGACTGCTGATGACAAGATGCATCAACTCACAGCACAGTCACAATGTTTTGAATCCAGTAATGTAAAAAAAAAAAAAAATTAAAAGAATTACTATTCCAATGTATTGATTCCCTAAGAGTACCATACTTACAGTAGATGCCTGTCTGATTAGCTGAGGTAAACATTTATAGAATTACTCCCAATTCAAATGAGCAGAATTAGACTTCATTATTAGATATGCCAGTGTGTTTGTTGAGGCTTATAAAACTAAATACAACATAAAATAGAACCATGAAAAAATATTTTCATAAAATTTTAAGAAGTAGCTTTTTCAAAATTTTAAATTTTCAGTTCTAACTTCTATCTGTAACTTCTAATTGCAGCTTTATATGCCAAGACAGACACCTGAAGGTCCCATGTGCAGTTCAGGGGGCAGGTTATGTAGGAACTGAAATGAGGTAAAAGCTGTTTTACCAGAAATATTTTTTTTTCAACCAGGAAAAAATTAATCCAACCAAAGTAGGTTCTCTCACACAAAATAAGTTTTGATATTATAGGAAATTTTGAGGTTTTACTGCAATAAATACTATACTGAATTATATTCAAGTCACAATTTTTTTACTTAAATACAGATATAAGGATTTATTTCTTGAGCTTGTTATAATAATTACTGAAAACAGAATCCATCAGATTTTTAAAAGCAAAACAACAACAAAAAAATTTTTCTTGCAGATTTATGACACAAATTTCTGCAAAAGATAATGATAATAAGCATGTCATATTTTTATATTTGCTAATATCAGTTCTTAAAATAGCGGTTACAGGGAGAGCAATTATTGAATCTAATTCTATTTCTACATAAATGTGAAATGAGAAATTTCATTATGTTATTTGTAAACAGAAAAAAAAAAAGATTGCATCTTATGACATTAGGATAGTACATTGCTGAAAGCAAAACGAAGAGAGCTAAAAACTTTGATGCCTAACATCAAGAAGAATGAACATCACTGTTTTAGCTAGTTAAAATCACTGTCTTTTTCATAATTGGTGAAAGTATCTTAATAACATAAATATTACTAAATAATTTAGAAATAACTGCCTTTTCAGGCTCTACTATTATTCTAAAATAATAGCTTGGATGCAAAAAACCCCAAGTTTAGGAAAGAAAGTCACCAAGAGATGTCCTTGTTTTATTCTTTATCTACAATGGCAGAAGTTATAAAATGTACTATTCTTCCTTGATAACATAGTTATGTCTCACAGTGTTTTATAGGTAGAAAGATTTGGACACGTTGGATTAATGGTGTCTCTGATATTTCTTGATGTTCCAAGCTGTTGAATTTGAATTATGGAAAAATCCGCTCAAGGTAGTGAAAAACGTAAATATTCTGCCCTAATCCCAAAAGATGCTGAACAAATTTTGGAAAAGAAATATGTATGAAATGGCAATTTCTATCTGGTTCTGACAAGACAGTGGTGCTAGGCAAGGCTGAACAGTTATTTATAATATAAGGATTGTACAATAGGCTGTTTTGCTTTTTCCCAAAAGACAAATCCCACTTACTTCTGTTCATGATATTATTTTTCTATTTCACATAAGACTTCCATTTAATGTAAATATGGTAGGTTCTGTTTCTCAGTTTTTGATAAAAAAGTATTTCCACTGGGTAGATTATAGAGTTCTCCTCTCTCGTTTGAATATTGCTTTCAGAGTCGAGGGACTGTGTTGGCCCTATCTGTAACCTGTTCTTCTATAAAGAGTAATTCTGGCTGTCTGAAATCATGTTTTAAATCACTGTAGCACTGCAGCAATATTGATTTGCACTTCTGGGTGAGAAATGAAAGACAACATTATACATTATAATTATGCTGATGCTTCAGATGGGTTTGAACACATGTCCTGTGGGGTTTTGAATATCAGAGTTCTGAACAGAGCTGGGCTGCAAAATAGTGGGGCTGGTCCCTTTCATTATGAGCTCAGTTCCCAGTCCTTGTCTCCTCAAAACACTGCATCTAATTCAGTCTTTAGTTAACATCAGTAGTAATTACTTACAGAGGTTGGGGACTGTGGAACTGTAGGAGTGCAACCATGAAAAGTGAGAAAATGTTAATCCTTGAAGTATTTCCTGAACATTTCTGTCAGCTGATGGAGGGGCCTGTGACACAGGAAAGGTCACTGCACCCTTTTGAAGACACAGGGATCTCTTGGGTCCTTCACTCAGAAAGGTTGCAAAAAAAAAAAAAAAAAAAAAAAAAAAAAAAAAAAAAAAAAAAAAAAAAAAAAAATTGTTCCAGAAAAAAATATGAAGACGGATTTTCTATGATGCAATTGCAATTTCGCTTCAACTTTATAAATGTAGCCAAAACTTAAGCAACATTGTTTTCTTTTTTTATTTTTTTTTCCCCCAGGAATTATACCCTAGAACTTTAAAAATTCATGAAATATCGGGGTATGTCTGGCTTCCATCAAAAGACCGTGCTGTATCAAAATGTTCCTTCTAATAGTCATATGCACACAATTTATTTTCTCTCTCAGACCCTTCATAAAACACCATTACCCCCTCATGCAATTCAGTGCATACATTGACAAGATCAAGGTAAAAATATAGAGGGGAAAATTGCACATTTATTATTTAAACTTATTCCAGATATGGCTGTTAGGAGACACTTGAAAAAAAATCACTTCTCTTCTGAAAGAATTTGTCAGAACCACAAATGACAAATGCAGTCTCCTTCTGCTCTGAAGTATATAGAAACTTACCCTTGACTCAAAAGATGTTGAAAAATGCTTTAAATGTTTTTCTGTTTTTCAGTAGAATTCAGTAAGTTACTGGAAGGTCCCACTGGGAGTGTGTCTTTTCTTGTTGTGTAAGCCAACCAAATTTTTATCAAGTCCCAGTCTGCTTTTTAAAAAAATATTGCATATTTTAAGAGGAGAATGTGAGGAATATCCAGTGTTTCCGGCTTTGTCAATAGCTGGAGAATGACTGAACAGAAACCAAGTTGGAAAATTTCAATTTCCCATTTTTCATGCTGGTTTGTTTGCAGCGACCAAAGCAACATTTCGTGTTCGGTTCACAAATGCCTGAATTTCAAAAAATACTGATAATATTTCTTTTAATCAACTGTTCAGTTAGATCACTTTCTTTTTTATTTTGATTCGCTCATAAAACCATAAAAAGTCTGAGTAGAGTAATTTTAATTGTAGTTGGAATATTCATTTTGCAAGAAATTATGAAAAAAATTAAGAGTAATTTAAAGACAATTTGAATGAAAATTATGCTGAAGGAAGAGTTTGAAGCAATCAGAAAATTCAACAAGAAACAGCCTAAATATTAAAAGCTAATTTATTTTACTTTATGCTATCAGAACTCCTCATCTTTATTTACTCTGAGAGAATACATGAAATAAAAGCCAAGTAACTAATGAAAATTCAGGAGTTATACAGGTAAAAATGTCCTCATGGATGGACTGAATTTTCCTCTAGATCTGTCCCAAATAGAAGGGTAATATAACTATCATAAAAGCTATTTTGTCAAAATACATTAAAAACAGTACTTTCAAGACCTCTAAGATGCTGAGTTTTCAGTTTATCCAATCCAAAAGCAGATACTAATTGGAAATACTTTGTTTATACAATTACTCCTATACTGAAAACTCCATCTATAACATATTGAAGAAAAATTCTCACATTTTCCGTTTCATACTGATGAATCAGGGCTTAGGAAACAGGCCAGGGTTTATTCACTTTATCTGTCTGAAAGATCTATAAACATTTATTAACTTTAATAGTTTAAGTGTCACCTCAGTTTTGAATACCTTACATTAAGGGGGGGAAAAAAAGAGTGCACATTTTATGATCTGCCAACAGAGTAATGGAATATGTTATTCATCAGGTCCAAAGCAGGACAGAGGAATGACTAGGAAAGAAGAGATGTTGTGGCATTTCATGAAACACTGTAAACGCTTCTCTGACAACAAAAAGGACCTGAATTCAATGGTAAATAAGAAAATCAAGAAATTCTCAAAAGAATTTGGCAGTCATTAGTCTGGATGAGAACACAATTTTGAAATGATCAGAGGAAATATAAGCTTCCTTAATAATCACAAGGCTCTGAGTTAGCACCTGGTGAGCAACTACCAAAGTAATTCTGTACCTAAAAAGACAAAAGAAGTCACCATTAGCAAGTAATTTTTGTATATTTAGGTTTCAGTGTTATGAATTTATTTGAAAATCCAGCTGAAAATCATATTCTAGGTCATGAATCTGCCAACAGAAGTGTTGAACATGAACAGACAGAGTAGAAAATAGTTTGAAGTTGTCCTTAATAAGCATGTCTATTGCAAGAAAGCTCCAAACTTTAAACAAGAAAAAACCCTTGTTGCAGCCCTGTGTTCACACAGCTCTTAGTCCGTGCCTGAAGAAGCTGACAAAACAGATTTGAAAGAACAATATATACCTTACGACATTTCTTGTTTCCACTGGAGCTTCCACTTTTCTATATCTCTGTAGTCATGAATCATCACTAATACATCATAGGTGCTAAGAATATGGGATCCTCTGCCCAAAACTATTGCACTTTTGCAAAGATCACTGTATAAATACCTCCCTGGCCTGCTGGGGAGCAATCTGCTTTTTGAAAGTCTAATTTCACTCTGAATTGAGGATCTGGTGTAGTAGAGGAAAGCAAAACATGAGGGGAGGGAAGATGTGACATAGGCTGAATTCCTGAGTATCCTATAACTACCAGGAGAGCTTTTTTTACCTCCATTATACCCATTATGCTTCAAAATAAAGCCATTTTCAGAAGGCAACATCAGTGACAGAGGACATGTAACTGAAAGGAGAAGAATGCAACTTCCCATTCCACCTGTGCTGCTCATTATATGATCTGTGGTGTTGAAGGGGTGAGCAGTATGTTTAATCACAGCTCTGAAACACCTTAAATACGAGATAACAAGCTCTGTGTCTTTCATTTAACCTTTAAAGTTGTCTTACATTGATAATAACTAAAAAATTTCTGAATACAAGTAGTTTTGAACTTAAATTATCACTAAGAGCCATGGCAAAACCCTAGTTACTTCATTTAACTATTTGCACACACACATATGCATTTTATTATTAGAATAAATAACTCCTTCATAGTAATTCAGTGGTTTTTTTATTTCCATGTAATAGTTTCACTGATTTAATCATTCATTATAGCTCTAAAACAGGATGGTCACATCTCATGGCAAGGAAATCTAGGTTTATGACCTGCTAAAGGTCACTGAACAGTTATTGGGGTTACTAATTGACTTTAATTTTTTATAGTTCTGTCAAAAATTTGTATTGCGTGTGTGGCATTCGTGCTTTATAAAAGTGATTTAGCTGTTGGGTCACTTTCAAAGACCTTAAAAGAAAACACTGTCTAGACAAAGAGAGAACTATGAAATGTTCCTGCAAGATTATGGTTAACTTTAAGGTTTAATGGCACACTCTCTACACAGAGTTACAACCAAAAGGAAAGCAAATTAATGGCATAGGTTGCTGTCACCTGGACTACAAGAAGGCTTACTATATTTTACACTTAAATGATTTTTTTATTTCTGTAGTATCTCTTAAAATATATCGGAACTGAGCCAAGTACATTTGACATTAAAAGAACAGTGTGTTACTAATAATAGTAAATAGATAAAATACAAAATAAAAAAAAAATCTTTTAATCTCAGGACTGCATTTATAATTGCTTGTTCGTTTTCCGTTCATGGTTTCATTTTGGTTTTTATTCTATTCTACAGCAGATAATAGGAGGAATAAAAATGGTCCAGATCACAATGCTGTTAGTCAAATAGAGTAATATGTTACTTAAAAAGTTGCACAGCCTCCTGGGGGATTATTCATACAATACTGTGCTTGTTAACTGGAATTGCTGATAGTTAGCTCTGCTCTGTTTCTGCTCTGTTTAGATTCACATAATCAGTTATACACGTACATATAACTCCTGCTTTTGGTGGGATTTGTGGGATTTAGGTACCATTACAACGGTGCCTAAATAACCATGAGAATCTGTCTCTTGTTTAAAGGAGTCTTATGCTCTAAGAACCCACAAATTCATATTAGGCTCACACAAAAGCCTCTCAACTCACCTGACAATTCTGGAATGGTGTATGGTAGAATAATATCAACTAACTCCAAAGTCACCAGCCATTATGCTCAGACTGTTATTCAATTAATGCGAGAGTACTTTTTGTGTCTTGTAAACTGTAATGGTTTAAAAGTTAACCAGCAGGGGAAATGAACTCAACTCAAAAGAGAGACTATAAGTCAGAATAACAATTTAATAAAATAATACAATAAGCATGATTATACAGACACACAACTGGTTTTAACCCCTAAAACCCAAATGTATATCCCAGTACCCTGGGGCATGAACAAAATGGTATTCTTGGCCCCCCTGAGTCCAAAAGAAAAAAGGTGAGGGGGAAAAAATCAAAACCTGCTGGTGAAAGTGCTGGTGCAGTTTGGTCAAAAATGGTGACTGTGGTCCAGTTGTGGGGGGTGGTCTCAGCCTGTTTGGGAGCGATGAGCTGCAGTCTGGTGAGAGTGATGAGCTGCAGTCCAGGTGAGAGCGATGAAATGCAACCTTCCCTCAAGGTGGTGGTGGGGCGAGTAACAGAGGTTCCAAAACTCGGAGTTTATATATTTTCCAGTTCAGGCAGGAGTACTCAGTCCTTCCCTCAGGTTATGAGGCAGGAACATCTTCCCCCTCACAGGCCTCTTAACACCTAGTTTGTAGCCTGAGGACTTGGGCTGTTTGGGCAGACAATGTAAATGCTCTACTGGTAACAGTTTCTGGGAAATGACTTGGTGGGCTATAGAATACACAAGTTTGTGTTACATCCACCCAGTGATGAATCGGTCCCAGCTGCTCTGACTATGACACAAACCTTACAGTGACCAGAAACGTGTATCTGATTTTTAACATGTACATCTGTCATACCTCACTAAATCTGTATCAAGTAAAATTATCTGATTTTAGTTTCAGTTTTCAAAATGTTTATGTTCACTGATCCAAACTGAGTGTATGCTCTGCATATTCCCCAAAGTCTATTAAAATTATTCTGAAGAGTTGGTGTTTCTTTGTTGGTTTATTTTTTTTAAAATTTGAACAGGACCTAATATGAGTAATGAACTAGTAAATGCTCTTCAATTCAAATGCAATGAAGTATATAACTTTAGAGCCTATAAACCTTCTTCATTTATGCATGTGCTTTGATATATCGATGTGTATGCAATGTGTCTTCTATATTAATCATTCATTTTCTGTTTTTCAGATGTGAAAGGACAACAGTCCAACAGCTGTTACAAATAACTGAAATTCAAACTCACTGGAATCACTGCTAGACTTTTTTGGCTTTTTGTTTTTGTTTTTGTTTTTTTTTTTCTGGCATAGAACTTCTCCAGTTCTACTGTTCACCCAGCTGACATGAGCCAAATTTGAAACTGGCCAATTCATTTCACAGCCTGGTTTTGCCTAAACAACTCAGGCTTTAAAAAAAATTTAAAAGTCTTTTTCTCTACTCTGAGGATGTAGGAAATATTAAAAACTTGACTTTTTGGCACTATAGAATTGAACAGTTGATTTGTGTGAAGTTCTATCGGTTTTGTAGTTAATAACTTGAGAACAGGCTCATCTACATTACATGACTGGGCATTCCATAAAAATGGAGCAAAGAATAGATTGAAACTAGGAAGAACTGAAAGCTGAAAAGTTAAGCTTTCAAACAGTTTTAGCTTGATTTGACAAAAAGAAGACCCAAATTGAAAAAAATAAAAATCCCTCCTAAAAGGTTGCACCACTAAATTAATATATATATATGTATAAATGCTATCCCCCCTAAAAAAATGTTTCACAGTGTATGAAACATGAAGCAAAACTTCCCCATTGTGAATTTCAATTTTGCAGAGACTTTGTAGTCAGCAATTAAAACTTGGATGGGACACACCACCCAACTCCAACCTGCAAGTGAAAGTTCAACTTGGAGGGCTTGGGAGAGAATCAAAAACCAAAGTGAGTTCTCCAAACAGCAGAATCAAGCCAATGTGTGCATTGAAGAAATTAAACATTCTGTGCTTTATATTCTGCTTGATGATAAATTTAGTTCTTCTGATAAGATTTCTGGATTGTGGCTATTACTGGAAGTTTTTGTTGTGTTTGGAGCACTGTGTACATCAGGAGGTCTAAGGACTGAATGGCAGCACTCAGTGAGTGATGTTGCCTCTGAGGAAGCAGTTTGTGAAACGGAAAGGGAAAAACCCGTGGATCTTTATAGAGTGACAAATCACGCCACTTGGCAGGCAAAACACACATTTTTCAAGAAAGAAAATAAAAATATATAAGCATAAATAACTTTTAATGGATGTGGAGTAATCAGCAATTAGAACTGGCATCCCTAACATGGTATGAATGGCTTCCTATTAAGTCCAGTCCATTAGCAGTAGTACAACAATTTTAAAAATCAAATTCTTATTAATCATAGAGTATATCACATTTTGCTCTTCAATTTTAATCTTTAATTTCGATTTTCGATCCATTTTCCAAGGAAGATCTCATTTAGAAGTGAGAACAGACTTGTTCTGAAGTAGAAGTTGATACTTCTGAAATAAAAAAGAGGGGTTTTTGGACCCTTTCCAAAGTATCCTGTAGACTTTTTTTTCAGTTGTAAAGACGGAGTTATTGAAAATTATAAAAATCAGAGTGAAATTCTAAAGCATGAATGAATCAAAAATACATGTACCAATGTAATATATGAATAATGAATATGTAATGGTAGCTCTTTTAATATTGGTTTCTTGATATGGGTCTTCTTTTAAGGCTGTGTTGCTATTTTCAGTCCTCAAAACCTGTTGATTAATATTTCTTGCATGATTGAGCCAACACTCAAAAATATAAGCTAATTGGATGGTTAGCTTTTAGGTTTATTTTAAATCATGATTAATAGAAGCTATATGATTACACAGTAAAATCAATTTGTGAACTCTTAATGTATTGTATCCCTTTAATCCTAGCTATGTTTTTCTCCCAAGATAAAATAATTAGAGCTACTTATGGTCAATTCTAAAGGTGCAAGTGTATTTTCAAAGTATAGAAAATGTCATTTTTCTTCAGCAGAATTTGAGATGAGTTCTTGTGTGGCCAGATCAAGTACATAGGTAAGCACAGGTTCTGAGGTCCCTCAAGTGCTATGTCTGCTTCTGGGCCCCTCAGACAAGAGAGATATTGAGAGGCTGGAGTATATCCAGGGAAGGGAATGAAGTTGAGGAAGGGCCTCAAGCACCAAGAGCAGCCGAGAGAGCTGGGGGGGCTCAACCTGGAGAAAAGGAATCTCATGGGGAGACCTTCTCGCTCTCTGGAACAACCTGACAGGAGGGAGAAGCCAGGAGGGGTTGGGTTCTGCTCCCAGGGAACAAGGGACAGGACAAGCAGAAATGGCCTCAAGGTGTGCCAGGGGAGGGCCAGGTTGGACATCAGAAGGAATTCCTTGCTGGAAAGGGCTGTCAGGCATTGGAAAGCGGCTGCCCAGGGAGATGGTGGAGTTCCCATCCCTAGAGATGTCTAAGGAACTACTGTGCATTGCAATCAGTGCCTTGGGCTGGGTGACAAGATGGGGATCGGGCACAGGGTGGACTCAGTGGGCTGGGAGGGCTTTTCCAAAAGCCCAGTAAGTCTGGGATACTGTGATTCTGTTTTTCCTTTGTTTACAGAATCACAGAATCCTGGACTGGAAAAAGCGTTGTTCTTACTCTTTCTTTCTCTGCAAGCATCCTTCACTCATCTTTCCCAAGGACACTGTGAAAGACATGCTTATGCTTTGACTCCTTGTAGATAATTTTCCAGCTATAATGTAGGTTTTTTCCCTATATTTTTTCCATGAATTTAGAGTTAAATTGTAATAAACCTCCAAATACCTAGTTTGGTTATACTGGCATCAAGAAGGAAAAAACCTATGAAGAACAATATCACAGTCTCTTTAAGTTTGTTAACTTTTGTTTGCATTCGCAGTTTGTTCTTGCAGTCTGCCATCAAACACTGAAAAAGTTGAGAACTAGACCTGATAAAAGAAAAATCAATAAGAGGTTTCCTGCTTTTTGCCCATATGAGACATATAATTCAGCTGTTCAGTTTCTAATGAGACAATTTCTGGATGACTGGAGGAAAATGGGATGATTTGTGACACTGTTGAACTTTTTGGATTTTTAGCTTTTTGTAGATTTTAGAAGTAGCTGTAGGTAGCTCACCCTTTAGCACAGCACACATTTACCCAAGACACATTTACCCAATCCTGTTACCCCATTCCATATCTAACTTCCTAAATCGCTTTAGCTTGCTTAGACTTCTCTCAAGGTAGGCCTCTTTCTGTTTAAGAACATTGCACCCCAGCCTCTACAACAAGATACCATGACAGAAAAAGCAACTTTCTGTGGGAGACAACGTAGAATACCTGCGATGGAAACAGCAACCATAGAGGAGAAACAGTTGCAACCCAACAGATCTCCTGGAGTCTGCTCAGCGGGACCTCATGTTGCGAAATCATTGTTCCGCGTTACCTTATACTATGT
>JAWWMA010000100.1:9977431-9992243 GCA_035041425.1 Mionectes olivaceus | reverse complement strand
CAACACTATGGCTTTGTAAACACTGACCTTGGTGCTTTTCTTCAGGTGTTTATTACGCCATACTCTTTTGTGGAGTTCTCAAATCAAGTACTACTGCAAAATTAGATATCCCAGGCTCACATCCAATTTTCTGGCTGCGCATGACATGCTCTGGGACTTTGGATCTGGTTTCCATAATCTTCAAGGTACAAAATGCATTTATTTTAATGTATTTTAAGATTACAGTTGTCTGGAGAACCAGGCATACTCTACTGATGAGGCAATGGTGGCAAGGAAAAAGTACTCTCAGAGCTCCGACAGTGTCTACAAAAAAGGTGGTATTTCAGAAACCATCCACAGTGAGATAAAAAGTTTAATGAAGAGAACAAAAATGTCATGCCAGCAATCAAATCAATGAGCTCCCTCTCAGGATCTCTTTCAGATCTCTGATACATTGTACAGATCCAGAAAACAAAGATAAAAAAGAAGCTTCAGCTACAGCAAGTAGGGTCACTTCAAATGCATATTAATGAATGCAAACAACAAAAAGAAAAGCCCCCCCAAAAAGTGTTTGCATACAGAATCCTCCAGTGGAAAGGAGGTAGAGAATTTGGAAGTGAAGTTGAACCTGGGAAGAAGGGAGGGATGGAGGGAAAGTGTTTTCAAATATTTTTCTCTTACTTCTCATTGCCCAACGTGGCTTTGATTGACAACTAATTAATTTCCCCAAGTTGAGTCTTTTTTGCCTGTGCTGATAACTGCACAGAAAGAGTTCTCTCCTTGCCCTTATCTCAACCCACAAAGCTTTTGATGCATTTTCTTTTTCTGGGAGCCCCTGGTGGTCTAGTGGTTAAGGATACAGTACTCTCACTGCCGAGGCCCGGGTTTGATTCCCGGTCAGGGAAACTCCGTGGGCAGATGGAGCTCGTTAGCCCTGGAAGGCAATCCATCTACGTCCTGAGGACCTCACTGCCACCGTCTAAGCTCGCTTGACCCCGGCAGATAAACCTCAGGATTAAAGGGTGGGCTCAGTTCCACGCACACTGTGTCTCACCTAAAAAATCTAGTGCGCAGGCTAGAAGGTGTAAAGACCTTCCCCGGATCTTTGTTCGCGAAGACTGGCCATTATTATTATATTATAATCATTACATATATAAAAAAATTATTATTATAATTTTCTTTTTCTTGTCTATTTGAAGAAGGGAAGGATAGAGCCAGGGTCAATCCACCACAATCTGCAATACTCTTGGAAGAAACGTAGGCTATGCTTATTCTTAGTTATGAAGTTTATTAATGTTATTAAAATAAATACATGATGATTCATTCATGTCCAGCACAAAAAAATTCTTTTAATTCAGCTACATCTGTTAAGCCGAACAATAAATAGGAAGAGTAGAGAAATTGCATATTTCTACAGTACTTTAAAGCAAAGTTTGATTTTTTTTGTATTGACATGCCAGTCTGGCTACATTTGTTATCTAACGTCTTATTTGATATCTACTGGCATTTTCTCCTTTCAGATGAAGAACACTACTAGGTCCCTGGAGAACTACATGGTATCAACTGAAATAGCAGTGCAGTTAGAAGAGAGTTGTGTTCAAGTCTGAAAGGAAGAGGGTATTACCTCTGATGACACAAAGTTTTACCTTGCTTACTTGTATGTTTTCTAGTTTATTAGGCCAGAGTTGGAGGACTGCAATAACTTCTTATACCTTTCACGCTTTAAAAAGTGTGTGTACCAGGTCAGAAAATGTCAAATTTTTATAGTGCAAGTCTTAATAACTTTTTCAAGGTTATGAAAAGAATAGTCAGAAAATAAGCATTTACTTTTAGACCATACAGAGTAAACTTGATGTGTCCTGTCCTGCACCTGTGCCTCTCTCTCTATATATATATGTACAGCAGCAACACCTCAAGTACTCTACTCTGTTGGAGAACCTTTGAGAGAGAATGAGTTTGTGCAAGCACTTGAAGAGCAGAGATTTTAGTCCTGAATAAGAACAGCATAGTTCAAAATGACTGGTCTGGGAGAATCTCACTGGGGGTTAAAAGACACTAATTTCCTAAGGGACTTTATAGGAGCCTAATAGGCAAATATTTAAAATCCAATCAAAATGAATCCTAATTATCTAATTATTAAATGAAAGTGTCATTAATAATACAATTAAATGTATTGTAGGCAGATTTCTTAGCATCTACCTCAGTTTTCTTTGTGTGGTGATTTCCTCTAGCATTCCTTGGGGTTTTCTTTGTGTGGTGATTTCCTCTAGCATTCCTTGGGGCCTTGGGCCCCAAGTACTTTTGGCATTCGTCAAGAAGACTGAGGGTAGAGAAGTCACGATAACTTAGCAGGGTCTTTCACCAGCAAGAACAGGCAGAGAGCTTAAGCTAAATGAAATTAGGTGATCAAGCAAGTCCTTGTAACTGAGTGACATCCCAGGCTAAAGCAGCTCAGGCCCAGGCCAAGGCGGGTCCTGAGACCCTGCGTTATGTCTTTTGTAATGCAAAATCTAAGTGCAGTCTAAATAACTTATTTGACTGACAATCTCCAATGCTCTCATTGATTAAATGGTGGAAATTTATTGATTCTTTAAAAGCTACCACTTCATCAGGTGCCCTGCAGTTTTAAACCTGTGTATTTATAATACTGTGATGTTCTATGTGAATAACCAGTAATTTATGCAAAAGTCTTCAGAATGACAATGAGATGGAACTGAGTTTTTTGCTGGGATGTTCTCTTTCCTTCTGCTCCTCTTTGGAAATAGAATACAGCAGTGCCCCAGTTTTTATTATGTGTTAACTTCATGCACTTCTTCTCCTTGTTCAGTAATTAAAATGATTGAATAATCAAGGTTAGTTCTGATTTGCAGGTTTGTAGTTTTGCTCACCTTAACTGAAGTTCTTGTGCATTTTGCACCTCACTCTGAATGCTCTTGACTTAATGAAATTCACTGTCAGTATTTGGAAGGAATATGCATTTAGTAACAAATGTGTTGATTACTGTCTTATTTTTTTCTTCCTTATTCTCACACTTTGGAAGATTCTTTTTGTTGAGCCAATGTAATGCATAGTGCTGCATATGTGAAGCTATTTCTGTGCCACAGGCAAATGCTGAAGAAAAGTACCCAAAGAAATCTGCTTTAAAGGTGGACAATATGCCTCTAACACCCTTTTATGTCAAAAGTTCCAGTGAATATGATATCAATATTTGGATATTAACCAACACTGTGGAAATCTCCAGCATCTGACACAGTGAACAACTTGTTCTTCGACAGGCAGATGTCAACTTTATATTTATATTATTTATATTTATACTTATGTTTATTTATTCTTATATGGTAACTTTACAAGTGATGACTCACTTAAGATTTAATTTTTTATGAATGAGTTCCTGTCCCTCGGAGCTGCAAATCATAGAAGTGGTACCTTGAAGCTACAAGCACTCTTATCTTCATGCCCCAGCTGCAGCCAGTTTGTTCTGCTGC
Organism: Mionectes olivaceus; assembly: GCA_035041425.1. Classification (NCBI taxonomy): domain Eukaryota; kingdom Metazoa; phylum Chordata; class Aves; order Passeriformes; family Tyrannidae; genus Mionectes; species Mionectes olivaceus. The sequence continues at coordinate 9,988,779 of JAWWMA010000100.1, read as the reverse complement.
TTTGTAAGAGTTTGGGCAAGGTGCCTCAGATTAGTGAGACATGGTAAGATTGGCTCAGTTCTAAACCTCTGTAGAAGAAGGATTCTATGGGCCCCTCTGAGTTCCTGATGATAAACGAGGCAATATATATACATATGTTCTTTGCACTGTTGCCTTGAACAAGGGCTAAATAGTGTCAGACTTAGGTACCTTAACATTATTTTCTCCTCCTCCTGTCAGTAAAAAGAGGAGTTTCAGGAGAAGGAGTAGATATTCGCCTTGAAATCAGTCTAGGCTTTCAATATAAAAATGTTTGCTGGGATTCATTACGTACTTCAGAAGCTAGAGAACAATTTTTGGAGGATCTAAGAACTTGCAGGTTACTTAGGTTGCTGGTGCCAAACAGCTCTGGAAAAGTAAAGCATAGTTAAGAGGGTTTTTTTTTCTGTTCTATTTTCTGTCTCCAAAAAATTAAGGCCTGTGTATCTCCTGAATATTCCAGTTTTCTTTGTTTTAGTGGCACAGTTTAGTAAAGAAGCTGAATTTCTAACTTAGAGAAGGACACTGCAGTGTATTTCACTTAAACTCTCCTAGCAGACCACTTAAAAGGGATTCCAAGCTGCCTATTACAGCATTCATGAAATAAGCAGGACAACTGCTGAAATTATATAATTATAAAGGCTTTTATCATGATGTTTCTCAAATATTTGTGACATTGTTTCTGACAAAAAATCTCGGAGGATGAATAAAACAAACTAATGTGTACCTGAAGCAGTCTTATATAACTTGGACTCAAACCAAAGGAGTGCAGTTTTCCTAATAACCACTTGCAATGTTTAAACTAAAATGTAGCCAGTCACAGCAGTATACATCTTGGCAGGAGGCATCCCACTGCCGTGTTAAGCCTTACAGCAGTAGCTTTGACACATCCCTACCACAAATTGGGAACAAAGCTCTTATTCTGGAGATGGCTCCAAAACTGCCCTGCCAGGATTGTAATGCTGCAAGATTAAGGAGACTGATACTTGGCACAAAGTAAACTGTATAAAAGAAATGTTAAGTTACAGAAAGCTTATTATATTTAGGCAGTGTGAGAGAACCATAAAGGTAAATCTTAATTCCTTCTTTACTGATCTTTTCAGAAACTTGCAGAACACATCATTTTTCTGTATTTATTTACCTCACTAGTCCTAAGTTTCTGAGAGGGTATGCTGATCTTCTGTGGAGTTCTGTGGTAACTTGCCCCTTTTTCTGCGTTTAATGAGATAAAAATGGATGGAAGAGTTCTGACTATCTATGAAAGTAGGTGGAATTCATCAAAATCAGATCAGTGTGAAAGTTCAAAATTAAATACAGCAATAAAAATAATAGTAATTTAAAAAAACCAAAATAAAACCCCATAGAATTCCATGATGAATCTGCTCTTTCCTGAAACATCAGCTTTCACCCAGTTCCAAAGGGAATATGCAACCCTTTTATGTTTTTCTGCTTGAAAGAAGTAGCGCAGGCTCCAGAGAAGGGCAGAACATGTTGCAGTAATATATATGCCCACAGTATAGGCACAGCCACTTTTACAGTGAGACATAAAATCTGCAGAATCCTGACAATCAGTTTTGGCTTTGCACTTTATGGGAACTCATTTAAGTAGCTCATCTCTCTCCTTAAGGTATCACTTTAATTTGCTTTTTCTAAGTGTCCTTGTACAGTGAGATGGGTGGGAGTTGTGTTTCTAGCCTTTATAGAAAGGAAAAGGTCTGTCATGTGTGTTGTAGCCCTGCTCCAGGAATCAAAATGTTTTTGCAGGGCACCCTAAATGCATGATATCCCTTCTGAACTAATATTTCTCTGAGACATATGTAGCACCACTTCTAAAGGGTGTTTTCCATCCTATTGGCTATTGAATTTGAAAGTGATTTTTCCTGAAGATCTCATTAATACATGAGGTGGGCACATCCACAGAGCCATTGGTCTTATACCCTGTGAATTCACAAATAATGCAAGAATTGAATTCTGTGCACTGATATCATAACTGCCATAAAAATTACTTCAAAACACTAACTTTTCCTTTAACTATATATTTGGTAATGGCAAATCTTGAACATGAAAACAGAATTAAGGTTTCTTGCACAATACCTGTTTAGGCTATTAAACAAGGATGAATCCTGTAAATATTTGAATGTCCTTAAAATAATTAATTAAAGAAAGCAAATTAAATAATGTTTCTAGTTACTGTGTCTGGAGATTCATTTGTGTGTCCAACAAAATAAAAATATTGATTCTCCAAAGCCATAGTACTATGACAAAGATCAGACTCTGATCATTCTGACCCCTTTTAGTTTGCTGCAACCCATTTCTTGTAACTGTTATGTTCTCTCAGCAACTGCTTACAAAAATAGATTTCACCGATTTATAATACTCAATAGAAAGATGCTATTAACACCTGTAGGGACAGGGTCAGTCTTCACTTCAACACCCCAGACTTTCAATACTGTAAACTCTTTTAAATGCTGGTTTTTTCCACTTTCCTGGGAAGTCCAGCATCTATTGCCTTGAAATTCATGTTTTGGCTGTAAAAATTGTTAGGATAGTTTATACTGTGTTATAATTGTGCTTAGAGTTGATTCTGAGGCCAAAGAAGAGTGAAAATATTCATTTATGGAGATACATATGTCCCTGAAGCTGAAACACTGCTCTGAAATTTGGACAAATGTGTCTCTAATTCTCCAACCTTCCATTTTTGCATGTGATCCTGACACTAAAGTGGTGGCATTGGAAGAGACTGTTCCTCCTGATCGTGTGTGTGCATCAATGCAGAGAGTGCCTTCTTTCTACTTGGTTATGACTTGCAGCTGGTATGCTCCGTTTGCCAAGAGGGATCTCCAACAGCTGTAGTGAGTTGAGACAGTTAAGGTCTGACACTGAATCTACAAATTATTATCTAAGCATCTGTAGGTAGAGGGGCTCGGGTACATATGCACACGATCTATAAGATCAGCAAAATGACCCCTTTATTAACAGAATTGTGACTTTTTATAGTGTCTTCACATAGTGTTCCGTGAGCAGATGCACACAATTGGTTACAGTGTTCTGTTCAGATGTAAACATGCATTACAAATACACTTATAATTGGTTTACAACAGGTGTCTAGTCAGAATGAGATAATTGTTTACCTTATCAAACCCCACCTTCTTCTTGGCTCGAATTTCTTTTTCTTCTAGCTAGAAAACTCACAGCCATCTTGGCACTTACACTTTACAACATCTATAAAGCTATATTAAAGCGATGTTTATAAAACTACAGAATACAACATAAATTGTTCACATATCCATCATGTTCCTGCAACAAGCATCATTCTTAAACTCAATCAAACTCTTTAACCCACCTTTTTCACCAGTATTTTCCATCAGAGGTTTTAAGTTTGGGGTTTTTTTGCTTTCTCGTTTGTGTTTGTTTTGGGTTTTTTTTCCTGAAAAATCTTCTAGGAAAAATTGCGTTGTCGTGTTTCACTGCTGCTACTGGTTAGAAAATCTGGCATCCAAGACTGGAGACAGACCTCTGGGTTCCTCAGCTCTTCCTGCTGTATTTATTACTCAGGGAAACAACTCCTTATGAACATTACCTTGAGTTTGGCTTGAGCATCGAAGGCCAGTTTATCACTGAACATTAGTGTTAAGCCAAGATGTATGCAAGCTATAGTTACAGATACTCTTTCAGAGCTTTGTCTCTGACAAATTTAAACGTTTTTTACTCACTTATTATTCCATGAAGTTGTATAAATTCTGTTTTTCAAGATCTATTTACTTCTGTACTGGCTGTGTATATACATTGTCATAGAAGCTGACAGTGTTGATGATGGAAAAAGCAACAACTAATGATACAATTAACCTGAATTAATCAGTTTCAGCTTTAGACTTGCCTCTCTGAGTACAAAGTTACCTGGGCTTAATTGTTTAAACAGCTTCTCCTCCGGTTCCAACTCATACTACCTTATGCAAGAAGGAAAATTCATCTGGGTATGTGGGATAAAGGTTTTCTGTTCCTATACGATTTCAGTGTTTTCAGGGTTTTACTAAGTATTCAACTCTATTTTATTGTAGTTTAGGGAACCAGCTGCCAACAATACTAAAAATTATCATTATTGTTTCTGAAAGTAAGTTTGCACACAGAAAAACTGAGTCTTAAAGGTTAGCTATAAGTTTGAGACATATTAGCATACTGGCTCTAATACAATATGAAATATGTACATCATGAATTTTAGGTTATTTTTGTGCTTGCCCTATTTATTTTAAGTATCCTTTAATTAGTAATGGCAATTTTCTTGGGGAAAAGAAATGGGCCAATAGGAATAAAAAGTGACAAGTGTGACTGGATATAGTGTTATGAGTATCATGTTCACACTGACAGATGGGAGATCGATACTTTAAGATTTTTCTGCAGTGATTAACTAAGAAACCCAGCAGATTAGAAACTTTTCCTAATCCTTCTTTTCAATGGTATTTGTATAACTGCTAACTTTAAAAATCAATATTTCTCCAAGTTTTTTTCTTTCTTGCACTTCTGGCCTTTGTATTCATTTAGAGCAGTATTTAAATACAACATTTATTTTATTTGCTTAAATTTTTATAAGATGCAGATAAGTCTTGCATAATTGTGCTGCTAGTAAAAACACTTCTGCCAAGGAATGACAACCTTCCAGACAGGTATGAAAGTTAGTCAGTAATGCAGAGAATAATACAAGTACATGTGTTCTCTCCCCTGAGTCTCCCGGTTGCATAAGGGAACCCAAGCCAGTCCCATTTATCTCATTTTTATGCTAATTATGTCAACTCTGCCACTCAGTTTTTTTCACTGGCAAATCTTTTGTGACACCTAGAATTAGAGTACCACTCCTTTTTTAACTCTGGGACCATTTTTTGCGTAGCACACTCATTCTTTAAAGTCAATTTCCTTATGTTATTAGAAAAATATAGGAAAAAAGGGTTAGATCCAGCAGAGATCTTAAGTTTATAATGTGAAACACAGGGAAATTTTAAAAACTTCACTTGAAAATCAAAATCACAAAGCCTTCTGTTTATCTGCCTATTCTTTTTCAGTTTTCTACCTAGACCATGAGCAATGAGCGGTTTCTAACCTTGGGACTGCAAATCTTGACCCAGCTTCTCAGCCTTTGGAGTGCGAGGTAAGTAAGGAAAAAGGAGCTTTTAATCACTTCTCTCCTACCTCTAGGCAAAAACTTAGCTGATGAAATAAATCTTCTCTCCTCTGACAAAGCTGGGACACTGTGTATAAAGATGTAACTCTTTTTTTTGCTCTATATACTATGAACATTTCATGTGGCTCCAGCCCGGTATTTAAGGCCTAGAAGGTAAGAAAAGACTCAGAGGAGTCTTTTATTCCTGTGACTGTGTGTGCTTCCTCTGGTGGCTCGTGAATGAAAAAGAAAACTGATAGTGTTGAGAGCAGGGAGCCTGTTCTAAGCCTACATCTCCCAACTTGATTTTTATTTCTAACCAATTAGTTATTTTGCTCTTGGCTGCATAGTAGCGCAGGTCCATGAGAAGCTTAGTGACTCCAGTTCAGTGAGAAGACTCCTCTGAAAGAGCAGCAGGTATATCTGGATGCCCACAAGTTCACACAGGAGCTTTGCTCTGTCCTTAGCTCCCTGCAAGACAGCTTTGACAAAAAAGGCTTTAACAAAAGCAACAACAAAATCATTAGCCTTTTTCCTATTTATAAAATTACCTGAATGCTGCTGTGCAAGATCAAGCATCTCAGTGCCTAACCTGGGAGTTCCCCTGGCTTCCAGGTAGAACTGAAGCTTAAAGGAAACTGAGAGCTGCTTTATTTAGGAGTAAGTAAGTTCATGCATTGGACCTTAGTCTAGAACTGGATAAGCAAGACTTGTGGAAAATCCACCTTCTCCCTAAATTTTTTTATATATACTGTTTCAAAGCTTTTGTCTTTGTGCAGCCTGGACTGGTTTTATGCACGAATTATTTTTTTAAAATATATTGATCTCTATCTATTTAAATCTAAAAAGATATATTTTCTTAGTATATTGATATATATTTAAATAAATATCTAGGTATCTCTATTTTTAATATATTAATATAATATCTATTGATATCATATATAAAATATATACAAATATATTTCAAATTTTTTACATGTAAGTTATATTTCTTTTTGTAGTTTGGGTGGTATTGCATCTGTTACAGAGCATGGAATACACTTATTTTTCTTTCTTCTTCAGCAGTTGTTAAATTCATTCAAACACTGAGCTTTCTAAACTAATTAATAAACATTTGCAGATTTCCACACCTGTTTTCCAGAAGATTTAACTTTCCCATGGAAGCCTTACAAGATTAATTTGGACTTCAGATAAAGACAAACCCCTCCACCCATCAGAAGTTCAGCAATCTGAACATTTTCCCGACCTACAGGTTGAAGACCTGGTTTGTATGAAGTCTGGACTTAAAACTTTCTGTGGAACAAAATTGAGTTGAACATAATGTAACATTCACAATTCTGTTTTAATATTCCTATAGACACACGTTACGATCAGTATAGATGATACATCTCACATCATTAATCCCATTCTGAAACTCCATTAAAGTCCATATGAGATAGTTTCGTACTGGCTCAACCAGTTCCAGAAGTGACAAATCATTAAACATTTTATTACTTCTAGGCATATTAAGGACAGTGTTGTGATTAAGATTTCTTTAGTGATAAAATTCCCTGTGAAGGCTGGAATTAAAACCATTCTCTCACACTAAAAATAGAGAGTTATAGTGCAAGGTTCCAAGAACAAGGTAAAGTATGGAAAGTTAAAACGGAGACTAGTACTACCTGAATATCTCTATCATTTCTTTGTATAATACACTGGCTTAACTGAGGTCTTAAAATGCATATCTGAGCAGAGCTATCCACATAATGCTGTTGAGTTTATATGTGTTTGTAAATACATTTTTGCGTTTTACAGTAACCCTGGGAGTGCTATAAGACACTGTCCACGCTTTTGCAGCATCAATAGCTTTCCACTTGCATAATGCGTGCTATAAAAAGAATAGGAATTCAGAGTATGTGGCTGATATTTTAACACACCCCAACATCTGTAGTCTTAAATATCTTACGTATAAATATGAAAATTCAAATTCATATTATACACTGTACTGATGTTAGCTACTTTTGTTACCTTAATCATAGAATTATTTAGGTTGGAAAACACCTTAAGGCTATTAAGTCAAACCAATCCCCAAGGTCACAGTTATGGTTTATAAGGAAAGAGAGCAGCAAATTTCATTGCAATTTAAAATGTAGCTTACAGAAAGGATTTTGAGAGCTTTGGGATCAAAAGGCTTGAGAGTTGCAATCGTAGAATTTTATGGCAGCAAAGATACTGTGTCAAAGACAGAGTAGTATTGCTGCATTTTGTAAAAGAATTTGTAATATATTACTGGTAGTAGAGAACCAATTTAGTATATTAGCTTTAATGGCGTCAAGTTTGCTGCACTGGACTATTAAGAGAAACTATAATCTCATGACTTATCCATCAACTTTCATTAGTTAATGGCTGATATTTCCAGGCTGTATCCCTGAGAAAAAGGGATGTTTTTAGAAGAGTTCATGAGCTTCTGAAATCACTTTTTTGATGTGTTCTTCATAGTTAATTATCAAGGCCAGGGTATCCACCATTAATTATAATCCTAACAGTCATGAATGGCACCTGTGGGTAATTCCATCATGGTTTCAAGTAGTAGCAGACTCCATGAAGATCAATATTCTGTTTATATGTCTGATTTTTCTGCTTCTGGGTATGCATGATTAATTAACCTTTGTATCACATAATTTAATTTAATGGATTTAAAACAGGATAATTTCGGGTCACAGGTAATAGACAGCAGTTTCACAGTTCAGAGAGTGTCATTAATGGAATTCAATTAATATATTTAAATTGGTAAGTAATAGCAAGGAGTCTGCCCTGGATGAACAGGTTGCACACTCTGAACACTAGACAGATCAGACTTCTAAAAGTGCAAATCAATAAGCTCAGAAAAACCCTGAAACTGCATCTGAGCACAATGAGGACTGCGGCATATCAGACACACCTGAAAGATCCTACCCCTCAAAAGTTAGAAACATCTACAGCTTAAGCATGCCAGTTTTTCTTTAAATTAACTTCTTTGCATTGAAACAATTCTAAGTCATTCAAACATTGAGCTTTGTAGGCTTATATTATTAATAAACATCTCCTGCTAAGTGAGCAACTACTAGTACATGTTCTGGTGTTTTTGCTGGGCTTTTTTACTATGCATTAATGTTGAAGAAATTAATTTGCTTCCACAGCAAAGGCGTTGAAGCACCTTTATGTGCTATGAATACAACTGGGTATGGCTTACAGTAAGAGTAGTGTTGGTTTTAGCTACATAACACTTACTGTGGGGTTAATTAACACCTGGGGCTGCAGTTAAATTTCATGTGCTTCAAGAAACTTCTGTCAGCCAGGAGTGATAAACTGAGTCAAAGTATATATGAACTGCTTAAATTCTCCTTTGAAAAGAGAGAAGGTGGGAGATTCTAGTTTTACAGAGGAAGGACCTTTCTTGAGGAGCAGTTTTATATCCAGGGAGACTTGGTATGTTGTGAAGACAGAAATTTGCATACTGATAAATGTCTAAAAACATAAACACTTTTCTCCTTCAAAAATAGAATTCACTTCTGCTTTTTTACCTCTTTGAAACTCTCTCAGGTCCAGCTATACTGGATGCTTAGATATACTACATTACACAGGGTTTTTTGAGTCATTTTTCCCTAGCCTTTCCACATAATTCAGTGTTGACTTCAGCATAAGTCAACACTGAATGTAAGTATGAAACATTATAATTATGTAGCTCTATTTCTTCAAAAACTGCTAAACAGTCAGAAGGTTCATATCACTTGCTGTTCTGTGAAAACCAGTCATCAGAAAACAGGATGGAAATAATTTTCTTATTTTTTCCTCATTAAGTTGTGCTGTGCACAACAAATGGTATATTATTCAGAGACTTAACACAAAGAACAAGAGTTTGGTGTGTTCAAACCTGGTGACAACACTTAATATTCTCAGATTGGCTCTGAATGTACTCTATTAGTATACTGCAGTGTAAACATATTCAAATCTGACAAGAATAATACTGGGGACTACACAGTTTAAAACATTTTAAAATTTATTTTTCAGTTTGAAATTGGTTGAGTTCTCTTCCCCCCTATGCCCTTATTATTCTCCCTTTTTATAGTAAAAGAAGAAAATATGTCTCAAAGTTGTAGATTAATTCTTTTGACTTGGAACTCTTTAGAAGCCAGTTGTGAACAGCTGCCTTCTTTTGCTTGTCACATATGAAAACTGTAGTGGCTGGATAGTGTACAAAGGCATTAAACCAAGTGGAAATCTTTCTATATTCTGACACTATTTCTGATAATTTTTTAAAAAATCCTGAGCTTTCGTATATCTTTTTAAATAATCTTTCCATTCTGAACTGATTCTTACTGCGCTAACTTTCAGGAAAGCTGCAAGAAATTTTCCTCTGCCTCTTTCTATCTTCTCACTTTACTCAAGACATGCAGAAACACCATTCAGAGTATTAGAAAACTAGTAAAGCAATCTGGGATGTGACCAATTAATACTTGTGTCAGTGAACTCTTCTTACAGCCTAACATGAATTCAGTGGTTCGTTGTGTAGTCCAGAGTGGTGTCCACAAATGACTGTGTATCAAGAATGGATTTTTCTCTGTCAACTACTTACAAAAGTAGTAGTACTTTTTCTCTTTCACTACTTACAAAATTACAATATTGCATGGACTTATCCTCGTCTTACAAGGTGGTGATGGTGGTGATTGTGGGTTGCTGTTACACCCTCGATTAAGTCATAAGCTGCCTAGAATGGTTACATTTTTATTTAAGGTTTTTTAAAAGCTTTTTGGTTTGTTATAACCTCGAATTAGCATCTGGAAAAAGAGTCACTGGTTTTTCTCTAACAGAAATGCTTTTAATTTAGTGAGAAAAATAAGACCTTTTGGTAAAAGGGTTTTGCAACAATGAAATACAGCCAAGAAAAAGCATTTCACTAAAATATTCATCACAAAAATCCATTCCACAGAAAGCACCCACTACAAACAACCAGTTAAAAAATCAAATTAAAAATCACTGCTCAAAGAATTTCTAAATAGAAAGAAATGAAATAGTAGACTTATTCAGTGTCAGTTAAAAGTATGTAATCCTTGGCTAGAAGAATGGGCTTGTGGTTGTACTTGTATTGAAAACAAGTTTATATCCCTCTACTTTAATAAAAAAAAAATAAAATTATATATTTCACAGCTTAATAGAGCATCTTCTAAAGATGTTTAGATTATGGAACTGACTGACAAGCTGAAAAACTTGAGACTGTTGACAGAAAATTGAAAATCAAAAAAAAAAGTGAAGGCAGTTACAAAACAACAAAACTGAAATGTTTAAATAGAACAAGTCTTCTGATTCAGCTACATTCAACCTGTGCAATCAACATCATTTTAAAGACAGGAAGGGAAGGAGATTGGAAGGAAGCAGTAAAACTGTTATTTCAAAGTTTTGTTCTGACAATAAAAGTGGTGTAAGGACAAACCCAGTATTAACTTTTCTTAGAGACTTTCATATGAGGAAATTCCACACTCCAAGAAATTCAGGAGACTGTAGTGTAGCAGATGGCATGGCTCTGTCCCTCATCCATTGGAATCTCTTCAGCTATGCCATGTGGGGGGTTCTGATTACTTAGAGCTGCTGCTAAAGAAAGTCTGTGATAACAAACAGCCCAGTCTTGGCTCAACTGAGAGAATATCAGTCCAAAGAAACTATTTTAACTTCTTTTTGAAACAACTTGCGGTGTTGCCACTGAAGGGCTGTATTCATAGACAAATATGACAGTGATTAGAAAATGAAACCCACTGCTAATACTATGGAAAATTCCCTGTCCATAGTACTTGACCCAAAGCCTCCCACTCAAGCTCAGCTGTCATCAGAAAGAGACATGAAAAAAGCATAGAAAAGGAATTAAATCAGCAACTCATCTCCTCTTATAGATGTGTTGTACATCCTGTGTGGAGTGATGATGGCTGCAGCCTGTTGTCAAATCTTAGTCTGTGCTGTCATTGACAGAAGCTACTCTCTGTCTCAATAGATGACTATTCACTGAAATCAATTAATAAATCATACATACCCTTCCTTAAAATGTGATGGAGGACGAGAAAAGTGTAGAAGTGCCATCAGTAGACCACAGATCTCTTACCTGCTACTGTTGGCTGTAACCACACAGCCATATTTCTTCCCTACACATTTTTATTTTGTTAATTGATTT
>JAWWMA010000100.1:9942342-9958443 GCA_035041425.1 Mionectes olivaceus | reverse complement strand
TGAGGACCTCGCTGCCACCGTCCAAGCTTGCTTGGCCCCAGTAGATGAACCTTAGGATTAAAGGGTGGGCTCAGTTCTGTGCACACTGTGTCTCACCTAAAAAATGCAATGTGCAGACTGGAAGGTGTAAAGACCTTCCCTGGATCTTTATTCACAAAGACTGGCCATTAATTAACCTGTGTTTTCATATTTTGTCATTCAACTCTGAGAAATTCCCAACTGACCTAAGAAGTAGCAAGGCCCTGTTATGCTACTTTCACCTCTGTAAAGAAAGAAGAAAAGAAAGACTTGGAAAGAAAGAAGAAAATAGAAGAGAAAAAGCGAATTTTTTACAGGATGAAAATATTTAAAGTTTCTTACAGGTTTTTCACAAGATACTGCAGTTCAGTTCACACAGTTCCGTGCTTTTCATGTTAAATAAAGACATTTCAAGTAGAAAACACACTGTAAATCTCCTTTTCATTGTTGTTCAGGGTTCTTCTTTAAGAAATCCCAGTCTTATAAACAGAACAACTTTGCATCTATTTTGTGACCATTTTTGAATATTTTCTTAGTGAAATACTTTTTTCTTCAATAGACCCTGTTTTAAAATACAGCAATTCTTTATCTAAAAGTCTGTAAGGAAAGCAACACCACAATGCTAGCAACTATGTTACAAAAGTTGTAAAATCTTCAATAAGGGATGAATACTGCTTTAACCCCATTATGGTAGTGTCTGTGAGGAATGAAATAGAAGCTGGAAAATTTCTGGTTTAAGTACCTTTTATCAGCTTCATTTTGTTGAGATTAGTAACATCTACAGGAAACTAGCTCTTGTAAAGTTCTAAATACAAGGATAACTTTTTTAAAAAATCTAGAACCCCCCCCCACTTTTGGTAAATAATTTCCAATTTTTAAAATTAAACTGCAGTTTAATTTTTAAATAATTTCATATCAACTTTCTAATTTTTTTTTTCATAAAAGTGAGAAAAAGCAATGAATGAAACATGACTGGAATTCTTAAGGTTCAGCCTGTGTCCTGATGGAATCTAATTTTGCTACCTTAATGTTTTAATGGGTTGGTTGAACTTTTCCAAATAGCCCAAAATTATAGTACAATACTTGAACTGAACTACTATAAGATTAGTTACAGAGTACGCAGAGGAAGTATTTCTGAATATTTTTCTTTTAATTTTGCTTCTTATCCTAATCAAAATGTAATGTTTGAATGCATGCCGAAAGAAAAAGGCATTGTTACTCCTGTGGAAAGGTTCACCTTTTCCAGCAAATCTAAGATGAGAGATAATTACTCTAAATTCTCAAACCACGCTGTCTTGACAAAATAGTAATAACTTATTAAAAAAGTTAATTTTGATACAAAAAGACTATCCCAAAAATGTATACGAACAAAGGAAATAATAAAAATTGTTATTTTCTGACAGAAATAAAAAGTAAATTTGGTACAGACCTCAGAATGTTCGTCTTCTTGCTCCAAGACAGAACTATATGCCCTGACGTCTTTCTTGGTAGATAACTGACTAGGCAGTGGACTCTTTTTATTTATTCTAAATCTGGGAATTCATTAAAACTTGATGTACAATAATTTTTTTGGCCCAGATTACTCTGTCTGTGGATCCTGATCTAGGATCACAGACCTTTGGTCAGAGATTCCTAAAACAAGAAACAGTTCAATTATTTTTCTGTTCCCAGTGTGAGGAGAGAAATATCCAAGCAAGTGACTCATCTCTGAGAAGGCTTGTTTCATTAGAACCTTTAATGATACCTTAAGTAAATAAATCCTGTTTATAAAAATAGTCTGGTTTATTTACTTTTCATGGCTAACATGTAGCTTTTACCTATACTCAAGGAACCAAATGGTGAAATAAAACAAAAGATGGTCTTGGGAAAGAATTGTAGGTTCACTGAATGGTGTTAAAGAGAGTTGTAATGAAAAAAATTATATTTATAGTAGAATTCACATGGTTAATGTGGAAAATATGTTTCTACTTGATACAGTTCCTTAAAGCAGTCCCTGCAGCTCTCCAGCAACTTCTAAATTCCTCCATTGTCTTTGCAGTGCCCAAGTTTTACCCATACTTACACAATTCCCTGAAGCACCATAACAGTGCTTCAGGGAACAGTGCCAAAGTCAGTGAGACAGTTTGCACAAATCTTAGGGGTTTGGAACAAAAACATTTGGCAAAAAACATACTAAAAATAGTTTATATGTACACCTGACTGACTTCCTAGATGGAGAAACATGCCAATGGCTTTTTCTGGCAGTGTATCATCCTCCAGAGTTTTTAAACATCAACTCCTTTCCTAATCAGACAGTGAGTGGTTGGTGCATTTTCAGGGTCTCCCACCATAGTAATGTCTTTTAGTGAGGTCAAATGAGTCAATGTTTCATCTCAAATGTTCAGACTTTTGGATTTTCCATTAGTAGAAGTTAATTATTTAGTGTGATTATTGTTTATTTCTCATCAGAAGTAATATTTTTTCCACCCACTTAAGATTGGTTTTGGACTTTTCAGTAAAATTTTACAAGAGTAAAAAAAAGTAATACCTGGGAAAAAAACATGATTCCTACCCTACTGAAAGAAATCTTCTTCCTCTGATGCTGGTACTTTGATCCCCTGAACTGCCTCCACATTCATTCAGGTGATGTTTTACAGAAAAATTTAGTTCACCTTTACATTTGGTGCAAGGCCTTTATACATGTGTGATAATCATATTAGGTGTTTTGGTCCAGTGTAAATCAACGCTTAACAAACCAGTGTTTGACCAGAGAGAAATAGAGCAACATTTGCTCTCAGTATCCTGACTGAGGTGTCTAAGCCTTGTAAAATCTAACTTCATATTTTTTCATTGCTCTTTTTAAAGGTTGGTACTTCACTGGACTGCCCCTGGATGCCAGTCAGTTTAGGAGATTAAATTGGCTGGATCCTAATTTGCACACTAACTGATCCAAGCAAGAGATGTTACACCAGTCCATGCTGTTAAATTTCTTGAAGAAATTGAACTGGTGATTGCCTTAATTTTTTTTTCCCTGACTTTGTGTGTTTCTGTTATGAATTAGTGATAGCTAACAATTCTAGAAGTATTCCAAAACTAAAAATCAAAGTGTAATATTGGTTTTCTTGTTTATATGTATTAAATTTATTAGCCCTTAAATGTGGGTTTTCATCAGAATTCATCACATTCATTTTGTGAATAAGGACCAGCAAGTTTTTGTGGTACCAACACACTTCTGAACTTTTAAATTTTAATTTTTTTAAATATTGCTTTAATGTTTTCTATAGGGTTTTTGCAAAAGGTATTTTGCAAATACCTTTCTTATAAAAAAACCCCACCTCACAAAGAGGTGTTCTTTTTTTTTTTTTTTTTTTTTTGGTTATTTATTTTCACACCATAAATATCTACATCCCAACTTCTAAACCTAATTCTCTTTCAGGACGGCAAAAAGGTAAAGTAAAGTAGATTTCTCACCAGTACTATTGGTACTGAACTATCCATAGTATGTGATTGTCATACACCCAATAGCAAATATTCACTAGAACTTATTCTCAGCTACTTCTTATTTCCAGGTATTATGAATCAGAGAACAGAAACTTGTTCCCACCAATGGTTGAATTGTCTCTTCATGATTGAATTTACAACTCATGTTAAATTGTTCAACCGCAGAAAAAAAGAAAATCTGCCTTTTTTTATTTTTTTTGTACAAGTGCCATCCTCTGCTTTGTTTCAAGGTATCCACTAGGAAAACAACATAATACACTTTAAAAATTAATTTCAATGTATCAAGACCCATAAGAGCTACTTCTGTTCATGTCTTATTGCACTTAATCTGTTCAGTTTATAGCACTGAATTTGTTCATTTTTATGCTTATTTTTTCAATCAAAACTTGAAAACTGTACCTGATATTCCTCGATAAATGATTTTTGAATCAAATTCTCAGTATTAGAACTTGCCAACATATTTTATTGTTACTGTTTCATACATATGAAGTCTATCCAGGCAAGGGCTGTATTTCTTGTAATATTTATGACTCTTGGGAACTCTTGTATCCACATTTCTTAAAACTGGGCTTCGATGAAAGTAAAAAGTTATGAAGTTACATGTAAGGACATGCTTTCAGGTATGATATTGCAGTGCGAATTATCACATAATGCTATATTGCATGAGACATTTTTAAAATAGGACAATTCCAGCAGTACAAGAGGAAAAGTGTGATTTGCAGGAAAATGGTGAAAACATTGTTCTTTTACTGCCTGAGAAGGAAAAAAAGAGAGACTGTGAGAATATTCTAGGCAGCAGCAAGGCATTCATTCAATGGAAGGTAAAATCCTTAAAGTATTTTTATGTAAAGATTATTAGTGTAATAGCATTACTACTGGATTTCAGAGAATGTTGATTTAGTTTACCCTTTAGAAACTGGTCTTTAAAATCTTTATGCAGATTGAGACAGTATCAATTACCCAGTACTTCAGTCTCATTTTGCTGCCAGGCTTTTTTTCTCTGCCAGGTATTTTACTCAGCTGCTCATCAGCTTCAATGGGTTCTGAGGAAAAAAAAACAACAAACAAACCAAAAACCAAAACAAACAACAAAAATACCTAACCATCACAATTTCAGAATTTTAACAACATTAGGGATATATAAAAGTATTTGCAATTATCTTCATGACTGCCATAGGATGTTAATGTGGTGAATTTTTCTCTCCATATCACATTTACCAGGTGAACACAAGATTGTTGCCTTACACATTCCATGATACCTAAGACTGCTCCTCACAGCTTTGACCTTTCCAGTGTTCACAAATACTGTAGGATGCTCCCTGTCACCTCCTCAACTACTTGGAGACAGCTAATTTGTAGGGAATCTATAGAATGGCTTATGCAATTAAAGTACAGAATATTGAAAAGGTCAAAGTAACGCAAAAGTCTGGCATAGAAAGTATGGGGAACTTCACAGATGGCTCTATCTGTAGATAAGCAGAAGGGAGAAGAAAAATATTAAAATACATTTTTGAGTTCAACCCATAAAATAATCAGATTTCCTGTTATACTCTGTCTGATAGAGGATGAGCATCCTGTGGCTGATGGGTTTGCAAGGCTGAAAATATTTTAGATGGGATCACAATGTGCATTTGTAGATAGTGCATTTTGTTCATATGGGCAAAATTCCCATTAATTTAAATGGTTCCAAGTTGTCTGTCTTGCACAGAGACTTTTGTTTCAGATGGGTCATTGTAACTTGATGGACAAAAATTACAGAGTAAGAAATATCCCTTCCTGCAGATAACTGGCACCTTACCAGAATTTTGAAGCCATGCAAGAATTGGCACATTCTAGAGAAAGTTAATTCCTGCTTTATCAACACCAGAACATCATGATTCTGTCTGTAAATATAATTAACAAGTGTCTGGTGGAATTTCCAGAATAATCAATCAAAGCACAATTTTGCCTCTTACCTTAAATTTTGCAGCCAAAAATACTGACTTCCAGCTTTCAACAGATATATTTTTTTCATATGTCACGGTTGTTGCAACAAAGGAAAAGTCCGTACTTTGTTGTAAGAATCTTACATAGTTGACTTTAGTGCTCTGAATCAGTCTCCCTCCTTGAGTAAGAAATCTGCCTTGTGGTTGGAAAAGTAAATTTGTTTCCTGCTCTGATTTGTCCATCATCTGGGCTGGCTGAAAATTGTCTGTGTCATGACGCATTAGCAGGTGATCCCAAAAAGATCAGTAAGGTGATAGGAATATAAATTCATCAGAACTTGCTACCATTCTTAACAATCCTGTATTCCAGATTAAAACTATTGCTTTTATCTTTAAATTTTTGATTTTAGAGCAATTCAGAGCAATGCTTAGTCTAGGCACAGGACTGCCTATGTGTTTTCAGTTTCCAGGCAAATTAAGGATGTATATTTCTAAGCATTTAAACAACCCAGGGAGATACCAGTTTCCAGAAAGATGTGCCTGAAACTAAGTCTGTTTTCAATGCTCTGGTTAGACAAGAGCTTAGACAAAAGTTAGACAAAAGTTCAGCGTGTACCTTATTAAGTTCACTCAGCTGTACCACATCTGCAACCTCCAAAAGTCACTCAGTATATGCTCTGGGCGCATATGCTCTTCATATGTAGCAGTTGTTAACACACTTAAATTACAGATAACCACCATCTTTTCATCCCAAATTTGTTGTTTCCTTTTCATATGCAGTCCCTCAATAAAAAAAGTAGACCTCTGAAACTAATTAATTATAGACAATGTTGTGAAATTGGTTAAATCTTTGTAAGTTTGTAAACTAATTAAGAGTGGTTCTTTATCTTGACGTTATTTTCAAAAGCATTTTTCCCCTGCACTGAAAAGTAGAACTTGGATATTTTAATATCATTTGTAGTAACCAAAATTTAAGGCAAGTTTACAACCTGTATGAAAAATTGAAGTTAGTTCCTGTCAGTTACAACTTTAAATGGATAGTCCATAATTTTAGATGTAATTCTGTATACTACTCTGGATGTGTCTCTAGCAGCAGCAAAATGTGTGAAAAAAAAATATTCAGGAACAGCCTATTCTGGTACAGAAATTATTCTGATATCCACACAGCCGAGTACACCATATGCACAAGTGCAATAACTGTCGTGTAATTTTAAGATATTTTCTTATTCAGAGAAACCTTCAAGCTCCTGCTCAAGGTTTTTTCACCTATACTAAGCTTTTATGATATTTTAAAAACATGAGTAGAAAATCTTCTTGTTCACCTGTGGTCTGAAACTGCATCTTTAATGTTTTAGAAACTGAATCTTTTGATGTTAGCTATACCAAAATATAATCTTTTATGAGCTCAAGCATGAAAATCTGTTATTTTAAATAGGAAAAAACTCCTTACAGTCACATTGCCATAAAACATTAGTGTAGCTTTTTTTCTCTCAAAATAAATGTATGCTTATTTGTTTTTTGGGGCAGGGGGTGAGGAGAATGGTAAGAATTCCACAGAAATAAAGAGTTTTTTTCTTGTGAGTAGACTATATGACTCCATTTTTAAAATACAAAATATTCAAACATTTTATCAATAAAGACTGGATATATCCTCTGCTTTGACTTTAGTTCATCATACTGAAAATGTTTTCTACTGTAGGAGGCTGGATTGATATTTGCTGAGATTTAGATCTCTCCCACATATCTTCTGCATTTTGGTGGACTGAATAATCATGGTTTTGATGAATTTGTTTTAAGGGTGTACATTCCAGTGCTTGACTGAGCAGTAAATGCAGCAGTCACTCACATAATCTGTACAAAGCCCTTTCCCAAATGAGTTTCTAGTGTAGACCATGGATCAAACACACAAATGTGAAGCATAAAAAATGGTGAGATAGAGTGCCAATGCTTTATACTTGTTTAAAACAAACTACACCAACTCACAGGCTGCACCAAAATATTACCGGTGTTCCTCAATTATAATAATTTGCTTACTGTCATGGGTTTATGTGGCTGAGTTTTTATAGCGGGGGTGGCTACAGGGTGGCTCCTGTTAGAAGCTACTGGAAGCTTCCGCTGTAAACCAATGATATCGAACTTCAGGAGGGACTTTCTGCTGCTGGCCAAGGCTGAGTCAATGAGGTGACCTGTGTGTTATCATATTTAAGAACAGAAGGTGTTGTGCAGAAGAAATTCCAGTCCAGGAAGAGCAGAGAAGAACATGGGATAACAATGCAGACACCAAGGTCAGTGCAGCAGGAGGGAGATAAGGGGCCCACGCATTCCCTCTCCCCCCGCTTCCAACAGGGGAAAGACTGAGTAAGCACCAAGGCCACTGCCACTGCTGAAAGACCAGTGGGATGTGGAGACACCCTGCAGCTCACGGAAGAGCCCATGCTGAAACTGGTGGATGCATGAAGCAGGTTGTGATCCTGTGGGACAGCCAAGGATGGAGTAGAGTCCTGCCAGAGACCTATGGCCTGTGGAGAGGTAAACCCACACTGGAGCAAGTTTTTCTTGGGTAGGACTTGTGCCCCCTGTGGGGGACCCACGCCAATACAGCTCATTCATGAAGGAGTGATCCACGGGACAGCAGATTGGGAAAAACTGCTGCTCAAGAGATGGACTCATGTTGGAGAGGTCCATCAAGGTCTGTCTACCGTGGGAGGAACCTGCATGGGAACAGGTTAAGGACTCAGTGATGCGGTCCCCCTGTAGCCCGTGGTGAAGACCATGGTGACATAGGTGTCCCCCTACAGATCATGGAGGAGTAACCCACAGGACAACAGCATGGGAAGAGCTGCTGCCCGAGAGATAGACTCAAACAACATCCTGATTGCAAAACCCCCCTTCCCCATCTCCCTGCACCAAGGAGGGGGGAAGGAGGGAGAACATGCAAGGAAGGAGGGGTGGGGAGAAGGTGTTTTAAGACTGGGTTTTTTCTCACTTTCTGGTTTTTGTCTTGTTAGCAATAAATTTAACTACTATCCCAATTTTGAGTCTGTTTTACCCATCAGTAAATGAGTCTCACAGTTCTTTACTCAGGAATTCTTTAGCTGTTTGTGTTTTTTTCTGTCTTCTGTGGAGTTGCAGGGGTGGCAGAGGTGTGATGTAGAGGTTTTTGGTAGGTATTTGAAATTCAGCTAGGGTCAACCCATTACACTTGCGAAAATGGAAAGTTCTGATTGCTAAAGAATGTAAAACAGGTTATAATAAACATGAGAAATGGGAGTCTGCTGGTGTGACTTAAACAACTCTGTCAATTCAGTTGGTCTTCAAATGCTGTTGCTCAACTGATTTTATAATTTTGTGCAAAAGCACTGAAGTCCGTGTTTCAAGAATCCTGTCATGTAAAATACTGACTTGGGTTCCTATGGTTTGTGTTTTTCCATGACTGCTACTTTGAAGAAGTTGGTTTTGCCAGCACCAGTAGAAATTTGGGTATTTCTACTGGAAAGGTGTGGACAGACTTATCAGGTTTCAGTGTTCGGGCCCCAGATCATCTTGGTGTATTCCCACAGTTAAAGTGACTCTGCAAAAGACCTGAACCAGGCTTTTTCCCAAATAAAATGCCTCATGGACCCAGAACCGGATAGTCTGTCTCTAATCCTAGTAGTTCAGAATTATTGATTCTATTGTGCCTTCCCATTACATAACGCTCTCAAAGCATTAAAATGGAAACACAAAAGGGAGTAAATTTGAGGTGAAATAAACTAAAGGAGAAAGAAAGTGTTGAGGATGAATAATCCTTTCCTGTAATATTTTTTTCCCTACTAGACACCTAAATTCAGTGGGTATGTTACTGTTCACTATGCAAAGGTTTCACCTCCCCTGTCAATGTGTTTCATAGGATGTTCTAGATATTGATTGTTATTTTTGGACAGAAAAGCAAAAACTTAGAGGGCCTATCTAATTCCTTTAGAAGTAACTAATTAGCATTAGTCACTCCAAGTATTTTAAACACAGCTTTCAGTGAGCTTCATGAAGTTTAAGTCTGTTTTAACTTTCTATATGTGTTCTGTATTCTCCAAAATAGTGATATAAACTGTATGAAAACTCATGAATACTCGGAAACTGGTTTCTATCTTGTCTCTTCACTTTTATCATTATGTCTTCTTAGTTATCCTGTGACCAATAGCGCAAAAAATTTTAGTATGAGGAATACATATATGAAGAGGTTGTGGAGACACTTATGCAAAAAAACCAAACCAAACCAAACCAGAAAACCAAGCTAAGACACTTTTATTTGCATTTTTGAAAACTGGGTGGCAAAGAGAAGTTGGAATACTGAATACTGTAAAAAGCTAAGGTGTTTGAAAATTAATATATAGTTAATTAAAAGTATTTTAACTTTAAAAAGGATGGATAGGAACAAAAAGAATTAGGTGGATAATATTTTCAGGACTATTTTTTTCCATTCATGTATTCTGAAGTTAGTAATTATCCTGCACAAGAAGGACGTTGACGTTTTGGAATGAGTCATGAGAAGGGCTATGAGGATTTTCAGAGAAAAGAGGGACCCTAATCCTAGAAGTTAATTAATGATCTCTCAAAGAAAAAAAAAGAGGAAAAGAGAAAAAAAGGAAAAAAAAAAAGGAAAGAAGAAAAAAAAAAGAAAAAAAGGGATTTTTGTCCTTTGGAAGATTATCCTCAAGATTTTATTTCTGAATCCATTTTAAATCCTTAGAGATTCTACATAGACATATGTGCACAGGCACATTTATACATGCACACAGAGATACACACAAAACCAAACATACACACAGAGACAGTATTGCTCACTAGCTCCTTTCACCTTTCCTGATCAAATCCGAAACCTTTGGACCCCAGAGAAGTTGTTATTTTGATTTCAATAAACCACATGGAAGACCTCAGGGTGAAATATTGTCGTAAAAACTAAGAAAAAAAAATTTCCCTTGATCATTCCTTTCTACCTGCTGTGTGTGCACTGATTTCCTGTCACTGATCAAATCATCTCTAATTGCTCAGTAGCGTATGAACAGTTGATATTTCTCACATTGCTGACTCACTTGTTCCCGATTAACCTCGTCAGGATGATGTCTTCTGACAAGACTCCTTATTTTCTCCACTTTCTGTTATGGATATTAAATGTGACAAATGGAGCTGGAAAACTTTCTCTTACACAAGAACAGAGAGAAGCCTAATGTGTTTAAAATTTCATATTTGGGTTGGGGATGTGACAAGTGCTGTGAATTTGAAGATAGGACACTGGTAAGTGGTTTTGACAATGTTGGAGAGAACTAAAACATCTAAACATTTGGAAAAAATGAAACAGCAGTGCTGTAAGATAAGTAATGCTGCTGTTCTCCTCAAAGATCTTTTTTTTTTTTTTACCTTGTTGTTGTTATTGTTGCTCCTGGAACTAATAGTTAAGCTTTTTTCCCTCCCCATTTCTCAACTCCCTTCAGTGTGTTTGATTATGTTGCAGCTATAAAATATAGCACATATTTGTGGAGTGCTTTCAAAAAAGAAAAACATCTTTTCCTGAAAGATTTGTCTTAGGTTACTCTAGTTTAAGACTGGAGTCAGGACCTTCTAGTTACTGGCCACATACTTATTGGTAGGGTCTAGTGGAAGCAACACTGTGAAACAGAGACTGTGGTACAAGGAAATAAATGTCCTGGCTGTGCACATCTAGTTTTATTTTTGGCCTGTGGACTGCTTGTCCTATTTGTCTTCAGTAACTACACCATCAAAGAATTTACAATTCACGACCCTCCTCACACAAGAGAAAAGTTTCCACTAAGAGCTCTAGCAAACCTGGACAACCTGATGGGCTGTCTGCTAACTGAGAGGAGAAGATACATCTAGTCCTTATTTGTCTGTTAGAAAATCAATAGCCATTACTGGGCATCATCTAAAATACTGGTGAAAAAATATCATCACTTATCCTGCTTCAGAGCATAAACTGATTGCCAGGTAGAGATTAAGTTGATGTTCCTCCCCCTTCCCCACCCCCAATTATTTGGGACTGTGGAGCTTTGTGCAATGTTTTATACCTTTCTTTGCATTGTTTGGTGTTTGCCATGATGGAGATTTAGATATCTTTTGCTCTTCTAAAAATGTCTGGGATGATTTCCACAATTGTTATGCAGTATTTTATTAGATGACCTGACAGCTAGAGAAACCTTTCCAGTTTGATCAGATCAGTAATAGCAGATTGCAAAATAAACAGATTAATGTTTTTAGGCATCTAGTTTGGGTAACAACGCAAAATTGTCAAAAGACCCAAGTTAGCACAAACAGTCAGACCTCTCATCACACTGGAAATATAACTCTATCTATCCCCTATTTACCACTAATGTAAAATCAGCCTTGAAAATAATATTGACTGACAGTTCTAGACAACAGCAAAATATACTTTTTCATCTTTCAGAAATGTCTGGAAGGAGACAGTGAATAGTGGAAGCTCATTTACCAATTTGACCTAAATTCTGTTGACCAGCTTAGCTGATGCGTTTTGAAGAGTTAAGTGTTTTTCCATCTTGCCTTATAACAATAATAATAATAATAACAATACTTTCCAGCTCATTATTCCTGATGCTTTCATTTCTACAAGTTAATTCTACACTTAGAGAAAAAAACCACACTATTTGTTTCTCTGACTTTAAAAATAATTTTGCTGTTTGTTCACATTCAAAAGGAGCTCTAGAAACATTGTTCAGCTGTAAATGTGCCAGAGAATGATTCACTAGGCTATTTGTAAGAAAAGTAAGAATTTCCAAAGCAGAGCACTATCCAGTTTTACACTGCTAGGGTTTTTTCCCCTTTAATTATGTATAAACAAAGTCTTTTTTAAAAATCCACGTCTTACTGATAAACCAAGAGTATTAAGCAATGTGTTTCCCTGGGCCTCATCTGAACCATGGCAATGGTTCGGACAGCTACTGATCAGGGGTCAGGAAGGTCAAAATCTTTTCTTTTGCAAAGAAGGTAAAAAATGTCAATGTCAGTAAACATTGAGCTTGGATTATCACCATTGCTTTGTAATTTCAAAAATATACACAGTATTTATTTTGCTCTGCAATTTTGACTTAATTTATAACCCTCTGTTTATATTTCCCAATATTTAAGCAGACGTAGCCAGAATATGTAATAGTTTATCAGACTGTTTGAAAAGATTTTAACAACAACAGTAATAATACTAATAATAATAGTCCTTAATCTGGAATAGTATAATAAATTATATGTTGTCATAAAGCTTAAGACAGAGGTATTCTCGCAAAAGGTGAAGCTTACTTTCCCAAAATCATGTCAGAGTTACAAAAGATATTATCAATACATTTTCAGTGCACGTTGCCACTAGTGCTTTAACCCGAAAACCTCTGACATCGAAGGTACCTTCAACCAGCTAAGTGGTGATTTCCCAAGACAGAATAATTTTTAAAACATAAAATATTTTTATAGAATTTTTCAGTGAGTCAGTTATCAGCATGAATTTGATCTTTCAGACAGCAGCTCACTTTTTTTATTTGAGGGCATTAAGTTTATTGCTCTGTTTGGTAAGGAATATCACACCTCCTTAGTTCGATAAATTTAAAATTATCCGTGTTTCCGACACACATATTTGTCCATTCTAGTGTGAGAAATTTGGGTTGTTCCCAGTCTAAGTATATTCATAGTTAATGTACATCCGTATCAGGAAAGTTTGGCTTAAAAAACTCTTCTCCTTGTCTACAGTTGACCTCCAGTGTATTTATAGGCTGCAGTCACAACATCTCTCAGCCCAGACAAATCTTTTTTTCAAATCTTCTGAATTCAACTTTTTTCTTGAACTCTGGTGTCCAGAGTTATTTTCAGAAAAAACAACCATTGATCTTGTTCAGTGTCCCTAATCTGTCCCGAGAATTACTTCTATCATTTTATGGCAAAATCACATTTTGATTTAAGTCATTACTATATCCAAAGCCTTGGTAAGGCTGAAGTTAACAATGGCTTTTTTAATTTTCCCCTTTTTCTCTGTGTCCATGGTCCTCACTGCCTTATGATTCCTACATTAATCTGCTGTTACCTTTATTAACAGTGTTTCATGTGGTCCCACATCAATTGCCTTAAACCTGGAGTGACTAAATCTGCCCAGATCTTTGTGTCTAGAAAAACCACCTAGCCACCTTGCTACAGGAGAGAGGTAGAAAGCTGATTATTTTTAAACAAACTGAAGTCCTTTTCTTACATCAATGTTACTGTTTTCTATTCTGCAGTAATTTGATATCTTCATTTTTATATCTTCATTTTTATATGTGTGTACTTTTTATTTTCATTATCCTTACTAACTTTCCCCCAGACTTAATAACATTTTTCCCCCTAAACTGAAACCATCTGCTTATCCTGGTTTTATCTGTACTTAAATTAACTATTCCTTCTGAATAGTAGTTTCATATTATTTTCAATTTTATTTTTTTCCTAGTCTACATGAAGAACTTACTGTAAATCTTAAAATACACCTTGAAAAGGTTCTAGCTTTGCTTCACTTCTTAAAGTTCCTATTTTATTACATTTCTTGACCTTAAATCATTCATTTAGCTTCCAAAGAGTTTTGTATATTATTTTTGCAAACCTTCGGTTAATTCTGAAAATCTTCCTGAAATACTTGTGAAATTAGTTCCAAATTTCTCCAGACATGTTCTTTTGCCCTTTTCTATAACAATACTGTAGACATTGTTACATCTTTCACTTGAAAAGCTCTCAAGTCTTTCAAAACTCTCTGCTATTTTTCAAAATAATCACTATATATGTTCTAATTATAAACCACTTTCTGTGACTTTGCACAATAGACATTGCAGACTGATAACACAGGGACTTAATACAAAGTAGAACAAGTTTTTTCATTTTTACAGCTCTATATTTTAAGTCTCACAGTGGTTGGGTTTGGTTATTTGATGTGTTTTGTTTGCTTTTTAACAAATTCTTTGAAGTTTTTATAACACCAGGTCCTAAAAAGACCCTTTTAAATCGATGGCATAACAGCTGTAGACTTTTTATTGGTAAACCTTTATTAGTATCTTCAGTTTCCCCTGAATCCCACAGCAATTAACTACCAAAGTAGAGGCAAACCACAAAATATAAATAACTCTACATATTCCTGAAATTCTCCCAGAAATACAAATGAGAGGAGAACTATCAGAATGTTTCAAGGTACGAGTTTAGAAGTAAAATAAGACTGTCATACAGGGTAAAGACCTTTTGCATGGTTCCAAGAGCAACCATGGAATAATGGGTTCTGTCACTTCTGGGTTACATTTTGCAGCAATTAGCATGAGCTTCTGTTTGTTTGGGGTTTTTTTATTTGTTTTGTTTTGTTTTCTTCACTGGTGGCCCCATTTCTGGTTTGCAATAGCAGCAGCAAGTTTCTTCATTCAAAATTAAGTAAAAAATTTAGACCTGTGCTTTGAACACATGATTCTGTGTCTTCAAAATAATGGTTTCAATTTCACACAGTGAGCCATGAGGCCCATTTTAAAGTAAAATGATGACAATATGAAAAGTTAAAAAACAAGTTATTGCATAAGACCATTTATTCCATGTGTCTCATGAAAAAAAAAGAACACTTGAAAAAAGGTCATGTACCCATATAATCTAAAACTGCATCAAAACATACACAGTAGAGCAGCCAAGTTCAATTATTTTCAGTGCTGATGTATCTGTAGAAGATTCACCCCTCACCTGCTGGGGATGGAGCCCAGGATACAACTAGTTTTCTGGAACACAAACACACTTCTGGATGTTTAACTTAACTTATGTTTAAGGGGCTTAGTTATGACTATATTTCAACACGAGAGCTATTTACTTTCTGTTAGCTATATCACACTATTCACAAAACCATAAAAACGAAATTAACAGTAAAGTAAAAATGTGAACTTAATGCCATGTCACCACAGCAACTTCACTAATGCACCATAGATTATTTCCAAGATTATTTTTCTTTAACTCCTTACCTAAAAATACTTCTTTTGCAGATGCAAATGGGACAGAAAGTGACCTTCTCCTGACATTCATTTCCCACAGACAATAGGAATTGGCATAGTAGGCATTTTCCACGGATGGGACAGAACTTGCTTTTCACAAACCACCTCATTTTGTGGGTAACGCTCCCCAAAGGATTCAGAATTTGTGAGTTAGGAGCATAAACATCAGATTAGCCCACTACTATCTCAGTGGCCATGTCACCTTTGGGGCCATCACAGACTGCACAAGCATCATTGTATCAGTTCTACAGTGAAGTAAGGGGAAATAAAATGTTTCTAGGACTACAAAAATATAGTTTAACAGAAATGTGTATGAAGTTCATGATCTCTAACAGTGCCATTAAATTATAACTCAAATTTAAGGAACAGTCATGGAGCAAATTAATGGGATTTTTTTTTTAGCTACATGTAAACAACCATCTAAGAATGGAACCATTTGGTAATACTGTGCTCAAAATACGAAGTATATCCCCCCCGGGAGGGGCCGGATGGGCCTGGGGCTTCCCTGGACTGCAGCGGGGGGGGATGTGGCTCGGGTGGGGGACAGTCCTGTTTAGGGAAGGGACCGGGTGGACGTGTGGGAGCCTTGGACCGGCGGGAGGGCGGCCGGGACCACGTTCCTGCCCCGGGGCTGCAGGTAAGCAGTGCGAAGG
>JAWWMA010000100.1:9906351-9939388 GCA_035041425.1 Mionectes olivaceus | reverse complement strand
AAGTTCTGGTCATTTTCTTTTTTCCCCTCTGTATGCACATCTGCTCACATGGAGTACAATTATACCACTGAACTGAAGTTTTCACAAAAACTTAATGAAAAAGAAGTCATGTAAACAAGAAAAACTTTATTTTCTCAGAGGAATAATGGGAATTATACTCATGTCACAATGCAATTCTCCACTTTGAAAGAGGTTACTAGTAAGATTATTACATGATTCAGTTTTGTTACTCGCCTGTGTGGATTTCCCACATTTGTTGTCTCAGATTTACAGGTGCAAAAAAAAAAATCCCAAGTTATATTGTGCAGAAAAAGCAGAAGCCACCCTGCAATAAGTGGTGGCTCCATTTAGCACTGTCTGTGAAATCCATGATTGCAAGACCACATCTGGTCATGGATTTGGCTTTATTAATGTCTGTGACAGTAGATAAGCTAGATTTGAATTCCTGGAGTATTGAATAAGTGGAGCATTTATATGAACATTGGATTAAGATTATCCTAGCCGTATAAAGCTATTATTCAAATCTAAGAATCATTAGTTTTATATAAAGCCAATGAAAGAGAGCTGACACTTATGAAAGGCGACTGACATAGTGATGTATTTGCTTCACTATATTGAGATTAATATGTCCTGTGACTACATCATCAATAATTACAATAAAAAATTCTGTTTGGTTTAATATATAATTCTTTATTTTTACCTGCACAAAATCCAGAAGTACAAGGCACAAAAAAAGTTGAAAAATATAGTGAAATTGAACGGCAACACCTCTTTTGTATCTCAGGGCTCAAAAGGAAGACAAAAAACTTTTAACTGCTACCTAGTATCATGTGAACCTCTTTTCCAAAAGGAGAGTGATCAATCTGGTGGATACTTTTAGAGCTGTTGAGCATTTTTTCTAAGCATGTTTCAGGATGTGCTCAGCATGACATGACATCATGAATCAGATATAACTTTGTGTTATTGTGTTTCAAAGGAAACCTGTCTGTCCTTCACGTGAATTATGACAACTTTGCTCTGCCAGAAGGGTAAATGTGCATGTTCTCTCCTTTTGGATTTACTTTATCCTTTTTTATTTTAATGTTTCAGAAAAAGTCCCTGCTTGCTTCTTCATCTGCTTTTGAATCGTGTCTTCCGTAACCTCATTTGGTTCCACAGTCTCATTCAGTTGAGCCTATTTGAAATTTTCTCTAGGGATGAATGCAAGTCTAGAAGGTGAAGTGTCTTTTAGTTGAAGACACAGCTTAAAATATAAGCGACTATTGAGAAAAATAACTAGTGACATTGACAAGGGGCTAGAATTTCATAAAAGCAAGGATATTATGGAATTATTTTATTACCTTTGAACCCTAAGAACTTTAAAGCTCCACTACATTCCCCCTAAAGCAGTTCCTGGTTACTTCTTTGTCCTGTATTTTATAAGATAACGGAATACAACTTAGGCAGTATTTTTGTCAAACTTCAATTCTGCAACGGTCTATTGAAACTTTAACTTTCAGAATAAAGGAAAACTCATATGTAGAACTTATAAATCATGTTTGGTGACATTTCTCAAATAATGTAGGTACAGAATGTATCTCAGGTTCTTTTCATTCATTTTAATGACTGTAATGAAAAGATAATATGTGCTGAAATGCACCACTCAATCTGAGCAAGCAGTAGTACAGAATAAAACAGCTCCTGTTGCCCCTTAGGACTGCAATACATTAAGCTTTTGTTACCATTATGTGCTTTATTGTTAAGTGTTATGTGCTGCATTTATAATTTAGTTCCTAACTGAGCAGATTCAATGGCTTTGAATCTTTCAAATTCTTAAGAAAAAGTTTTCTAGAAGAAGGAATAAGAAACAATCAGATGACTCAATTACCTGAAAAGAGTTTTACTATATGAAAAGTAGTTCTCAACCGGTATAAATCAACATAATGTCGAAGTCAATGGAGCATAGAATTTCATATGAGTAGAGGTATTTGGCCCAATACTTGCATGTTAATTCTCTTAAATGTCTTGTGTGTGGGAGTTCTAGTTCATAATGAGAGATTCCAGATGCAATGGTATCACACGTTACAGTGATTTGCTGTTGGGTTACGCTTTTCTCATTATCTTTGAGTTTCACAGGATTCAGTGTCTCAGTTTTCTGTGACATTTCGCTTTCATTTTATCAGTATGTCAGTCTTTTAAAGTGTAACACTTGACAATAAATTATGATTCTGGTATTCCAGAGTGAGTCCATTGGAAACCAAAAAAGTCAGAATTAAACCTGTTATTTTTTCTGTTTTGACCTATAGAATGAAGGGAAAGTGTAACTTAGTCAAAGTGAGGAGTGAAAACCTGCTTATTTTCACCTATAACTATTAACTCTCAATAATGAGAGGCAGAGGGTTTCAACCATCTTAGGCAGAAGAAAGGCATGGATCTCAGACTTAGAAACTAAATATTCTCTTTCTTGAAGGAGAATGTCTATTTCTGGTGCAATAACTTCTGAACTGGTTATCAGGTTGTTCATAATTAGAATTTGGATCTTTGGAATGTTAATGGTAACTTCATTCATTTCATGTTCTGTGTTCAGGGGCTCATATTTTGCCAGAAACTGTTATTGTTACATTTGAGAGCTGCACCCTGTCTCCTCTTTTGAATAGTATTCAAACAAAAATCGTTGTTAATGATTCCAAGAAGTACCTACTCCACAAACACTGAGAGAAGCTTTGAGAAAATTTGTGCCAAGCAATGGGACTTCTGGAGTCTACAACACTCCAGAACAAAAATGTTTTACTGTGCCAGGAATGCGCTGTCTCTCAAAAAACCAAGTGGAAACCCAGGGGATAAAGGGCTCTGCAGCAAAATCACAATGGTCACCTTAATCTTACACTTCATGGAGCTGTCAATAAAGGCTAGTGACATCTTTCTACTTTATTTCGTGGCACAACCACCAATGCCATTACATCCCACAGTAACACTTTAAATTAGGATCCCCAAATAAAGCTCTAATCCCTTGAAGCTGTCAGCCAAGTGGATACTTAAGAGGATGTGTATATAGCTCCTGGGCCACTATTTTTCCCTTTGAAGTATGTTTTAATGCTACTGTTGATTTCTGTAAAAGTTCAGTGAAGTAAATGTCCATGTTACTCAAAGGTTAATTAAAGTGTAGCAGACTGTTCTTCATAGTGTGGCTGTTGCTGAATCTTCTCTGTTTCCTTCTTAAGTTATAGCAGTTATGCATCTCCACTACCTGATTGTTTTTGTTAAAACTTTTCTCTTTCTTTTTTGTGATTACTTCCAATATGTACTTTTGGAAGAAGATTATCTAGTTTTGTACGCTTTTGAGTCAGGTTAATCTTCAAAGTAAGTGAAATATTTATGTTACTACAGCACGCTTCCTAAAAAAATATTCTAACTTCTCAGTTTCATAAAAAAATCTATACCTCTGATTTTAATTTTGTTTTATTTTGGTTTTCCAGTACTTTTGGACTTTAAAACACTCAGATTCTATAAAAATATTTTTACAGTTTCCTTATTTTTTTTCTGTACCATGTAATTAGAGATGGGGTGTTGGTAGCATTTTTTTTTTCATAAATGATATGGGCACTCACTTTAAGAAAGCATTATCAAAAAGCTTAGTTTTCATACGTGAATGTAACTAATGTTTGAAAGACATCATATGATTAAAGAAAAACTTTCCTCAAATGTTCAGTCAGAGTCTCCCCTGGAGTAATTTGTACCTCTTGTCTTTTCTATGTGACTCTCTGTACAAAGGGAGTCTCTACCTTCTTTCTAGGCACCCTTTAAATATTGGAACACAATGATGAGGTCTCCCCTCAGCCTTCTTTTTTCAGGGCTGAACAAATACAGATCTCAGCTTTTCCTCACATGACAGACTTCCCAGCCCTTGGATCATCTTCATGAACCTTCTCTGGACCCTCTCCAGCCTATCCACATGTATTTTACATAAAAGAGACCAAACCTGGATATTTTATTCTAGGTGTGACTCAACAAACACTGAGTAGAGTGGGATAATGATGTCTTTATCTCTGCTGGGGATGACCTTGTTGATGCCACCCAGTATCCCTTTGTTTTCTTTGCTGCAGCAGAACCCTGATCACTCATTTTAGTTGGTTCTTCCCAAGACCTTCAGGTTCCTTTTCACAGAGCTGCTCCCCAGTTAGGTGGATTCTAGCCTGTGCTGAACAGTTTTCCCAAGTTCAAGGCCTTACACTTGTCCTTGGTGAGCTTCATAAGGTTCTTTTTTCCCTTCTCTTCCAGCCTGTCCAGATCTTCGTGCAGGGTGGCTCTTTCTTCCAAAGTGTTCAATTCCCCACAGTTTGGTATCCTGGACAAAATTCCTTAGGGTACTCTTGATCTCATCACCCAGATCACATATGAAGGTAAACCACACTGGGCCCATTGTTGATGCCTGCGGGACACTTTTGGGACAGGCTGCCAGTATGGAAAACGACTATTTATTATGACCTCCTGGGTTGTTACCTGTCAGCAAGTTCTTCACCCACCACATAGACCCCTTGTCTTGACCATAATGAGTGAGTTTCTCTGAGAGAAACCGTGGAGGAAACCGTGTTAAAGCTGTGGACAAATTCTGTTAGGCAGTGGTCACTGTTTGCTCCACTTCAACCAAGCAGGTGACTTTGTCATAGAGGGTGATGAGGTGTGTCAAGAATTATTTGTTCTTGGTGACTCAGTGATAGCTTTTCCCAGTCACATACTTCATCTTGTGGTAACCCCCAGATGGATTCATTCCACAGCTTTCCAAGGGACTGAGGTAATACCGATGGGCCTGAAAGTGCCTGGATTCTTCTTTGAGCCCTCCTTATAGATGGGGTTGTCATTAGCCCTCTTTCAGTCTTTTGAGAAGTCCCCCAACCTCCATGACTTCTCAAAGAAGAAAAGAGAGATACCAGCCTGCACTCTTAACACCACTGGTGGATGATCACAGAATCACAGAATAGTTTGGACTTAAAGGAAGGACATTAAAGATTGTCTCATTTCACCCCCCTGCCATGGACAGGGACACCTTCCACTAGACCAGGTTACTCCAAGCTCCATCCAACCTGGCCCTGAATACTTCCAGGGATCAATTTTTAAGGGTCAAACTCCTGTTAAGAGTTCACATAACTTTTCCATCACTGGCAGTAGGACTGTGTTTGCATCAACCTGCTTCCTGTTGTCTATATTATACGAGCCAGATCTGTGCTCTCCAGGTGATCTGCCGGATCGACCTGTAAGACTGTTCAACGGTGGAGATATTTTTTCCCTTTCTACTTGAAGAATCCATGCCAGTGGAGTCTAGATGATTGTCCATCAGCTTTAGGAGTTGAAATTAGAACATTCATCTCATATGGAGAGGTAGTTGAGCTTGTCAGCATGTTCTGTTTCAAGTAGGGAAAAACCCCCTCACCATCATACACAAGCAAAAAAAACCCCAGAGGATTCAAAGTGAGAGAATTTGAATAGTGAAAGCTGCTAGAGCAGAAGTGTGCTTGTTGACTCAGTAAAGGAAATGCTGGAAAAAAGAGTTTTGACACAGAATATTCTGAGATCTTGATGTGCGGGGAAAAAGAGGCATATTTTCAGAAAACATGTCTCTGTGTCTGCACATTAGGAAAGGAGGTGAGTGAAGAGTTCAGTAATGATTTTCGATGAGAAAATTTGGTTTGAAATGCGTTTGAAATGCATTTGAAATACTTACATTAATTCCTTTTCCTGTTACTGCATTTGCTGAAAAATGATTAAGGAGAATTTAGAACTCTGTTGGGTGTAAATTACACATATTGAAATTATGTTGATTTTCAGATATAACCTATCGTCCAGAAAAATTATAATGAGTGTTTGTGATTAGAGGAAATGTGTAGAGTTCTTACTCATTTATAATACTAGGATAGGCTGGGGTTGCTAATGAAGTGAAAAACAAAATTCTAGCAGTTATGTAAGTAAGGTCAAAAAGAAAACTAGAGATACTGCTCGACTTCCAGGGAAAAGATAAACTGTTTTGACACTATCAAAAGATAGTAACGTAAAATAATTTTTTAGGGTTTTATTGTGCTTAGGTGTATCTTGGCTGGATACGGTTTTAAAAAAACCACAAAACCCCAAAACAACTGACATAGCTTACTGAACATGATAATCTGACAGATCTTATGAATGTGACAGTAGTTTGATGGCCCATTAATACAGTCTGACATCTTTTTCATCACTGGGGAAAATTATCTCTTGATGAAGAGTAGTTAGAAATTTATCTTAAATGGGAGAGAACTGATCATTTTACTAATCATTTTACAGACAGTCACTACTTTCTGGTCCAGTAATCATGATAGAGAATGGCCGAGTTTGCTTGGTAATACATGACCTCTTGCACAAAATAAGAAATGTTTAATATATCTCTTTTATTCCCCTGAAACCAGCAGAGATATACTTCTAGAAGTACAAAACCTTAAAAATACAGTTTAAAATATGTACATATTATCAGTAATATTGTTGGTATGATACTGCAATGTTTATCTCCATTTACATTTCAGTAGGCTGCAAATGCTTTCAACAAAGGGAAAAGTTCTTAAGGGCTGGAAAAAAAAGGGCTATACTTTAAATATATACAGCTTAAGCAATAACAGAAAGTGGTAATAGGTTGGAAAAATATTACTGAGGGAAACTATAGGGTTATCTGAAAACCCTATTGTTTTAAGTAAATTTTAAATTAATGGAATTGATTTATTTTTTCACTTTAAATCCATAATGCTATTTTTCTATTGCTTTTGTATTTAGTTTTTATACTAAAATAGTACAAAGAAGAGAAGTTTTCATTTCAACTAAATATGTTTAGGTTTATTGCAAAATTTTGGAGGGAGGGAACAATCAAATAAAATCTTTTCACTGTTTATGCAATGGGTCCCTTATACTGTTCGTTATTCATTGAATTGTGGCAGTAATAGAACAGCTAAATAGGTTTAGCCAGTTGTTCCCAACCCCTAAATTTTGATGATGTGATTTTTGCTGGCACGTTCAAAACTCTAGTTTGATCATTTGAGTCACAATAAATACTATGGAAATAGTTGTTTTGTGTTGCTAATATAAAAAATGAACATTTGCAATAATTTTAAAATTGTATGTTGCCTCCTCTTTGCCTTCGTATTGCTCGTTCTTTTGTGTTTATTTAAAAAATGGCAATCAAAGTTTTCACTCCTGTAGATTTTGTCTGACCTTGAATGATTTCTATTGTAATATAATCACTGCAAAATGGAACAGTTTATGTTGCCAACACTTGTCTCTATATGTATGTATGTGAAGACCAAACCAATCAGGAATATAGTAGGTGAGTTCTCTTGGTATTTCTGAACTAAAACATGATGAAATGTTGATGAGTGAAACGTTAATATCTCTTTTAATAAAGTTCGATGACATACAGAAATGAAGAGAGAAATTTATTATTAGGTTCATCTCTCCAAAGCTCTGATACCCTCTGAGTATCAGAAAGTGGTAGGAGGGAAAGCTAGTGTGATATTCATGGAAGAGAATGGAGGTAAACTTTGGATCTTCTCTTTCCAAATCCTTATGAAATATTATTCACAACAAAATGCAGTAATTTCAGAGTCATTAACAAAGGGCTCACGTGCTTTCTCCCTGTAGCTATACAGAGGATATGAAACCTGTACCCTAACTTCAATCATCTGATGGTGGAAAAACCCCAAAAATTCTTCTCATAGAAATATGTTGATTCTTGGAACAAATCAAAGAAAACATATTTCATATGTTTAAAAGATTCTCTCATGAAAAACTAAGTCTCTTGCAAAATCTCTGCTACAACCCTTTTCTTCTAGTCAACTGGATTTGTTCCTATATTAAAAAAAAAGCCATCCCTAGAAAGCAATTTCAGATTGTCAGCAAGTAGGGCAGATAAAAGTCTTTGGCTGACCAAAAAAAAACACAACAAACCCACTGAGAAATAAAACACTGTTAATTACAGGTGCAGGTTAAATAAATCCACCATTATTTTTCTATCAAATAAAAGTTACACCATTATGAAGAATTCACAGCTCATTAGCCAACAGCTGCTTAACACAAGTGACTCTGTCCTCAGAAAGAGCTTGTGTTTAATTGTCTTAGAACTCTTAGACAGCAGCCACGCCCTGTGAGCAGACAGTTTAAGATGTGATTTTTCAGTAAAGATCTCAGAAAGTCTTTTTTTTTGTTGTTTTTAATTAACATTCCTCCTGGTTACATAAATATTTGAATGGGAAAAAAGTCCCTTAAGTATCAGTGAGTCTATTTGTACCTTATGATTTAAAGGTACCTTGTGAAGCAGGTATGATTCTAAATGAAATGTCACTGTAGGTTATCTAGAATGAGAAGAAATGTAAGAGTGACATAAGTGGAACGAAATTGGTGAAAGTTATAATAGATACCAATTTTTTTTTCTAAAAAAAGCAGAAACAACATATTGTATCTGCTGCATTTCTTACAAGTAATTACTAAGTCATAGAACACTCTTCAACTTTATTCAGAAAGCTGAGAAGTAGAAAAAGATAAATTCAAGGTGGCCTAGAAAATGGAAATGTCTCACCTTAATTTTATTTTCTTTTTTTTTTTTTTTGACATGGCTATTCAGTGTTTTAAAAATAACAGTAAGGAGGAAGACTAAATAGATATTGACAATAGTATATCACAATCTTTTGTTGCTTGTTATCTGGGTAATTTGCCTTGGTTAGTATTTCTTTTCTCACAGAAACAATGGTGATCACTGACTTTGAGGATATACAAATTCTTTTAAAGGTACTGTATTAGAAAGTAAGGTAATATATTGCATATACCTTAAATATCCTACATTTCCTTTTAAGTATATGATCTCTTTCAAATTATATATTTTTATTGTATCATTTGGAATAGCTGAAATTGGTATCAAACTCACTGTATTTTGTCTGCGTTGTATTTCAGTTCCTTGTGTCTGGTCTTTCTTTGTCCTTATTATAGATTCCATTACTACCTCTTGTGTAAAGATTGCTCAAGACAATTCATAACTTGCTTTTCTGATTTCAGTGCCATTATTCTCTGCCAAACAGCATCTGAAGTTCCATTTTCATTTCCAAGTCTAGAATTTTTAGGAAAAAATGTCGGATGTCAAATTAGTTTCTTCTGAAGAAGGTGTAGCAGTTAAATGTGTGTTTTTATTTCCATTGGAAAAGACCTTGAGGTAGGGCTTTCCAAATGATTGATCTGAGCCATTATAGAAACTCCTGCTTTTATTACTAGTTGACCGTAATTTTCTTTTATGATACCATTGACATCACTAAGAAATGTTATTGTAGAATTGAGTTCCTTAATAGCAATATCTGACTAAATCTGGCATTAGAAAATAATGAGTTCAAACTGGTTATAAAAATTTCAGACAATTTGTGAGATTTTATATTGAAGATGTCAGAGGCAGAAAAATGCCCTCCAATAAATAAAACCAAATTGTAAGCATGGAATTGTAGAATACTTTAAGTTGGAAGGGCCTTGAGATCCTGTAGATCATTGACTGATTGTTTGGAGACTTGTGCTTTTGAGTTCTGAGTATTTTCAAGGACAGAGATTCCAGAGACTCTGAACAAAACATTCCAAAGCTGACATTCCTCATAATGAGGACATTTTTTCCCAGCATACAACTGCTTTCAAGTGCTGTGGCAAAAGAGAATGATCTGCATAGTTAAAAATGTGTCTGATGTGATAGGGACTAGGTATAGCTATTTTTCTCTTTTCAGTTTTTAGACAACGCCAAAAACGATTGACAATATGAACATGGGTTTTACATGTGAACTAGTGCAATTAATTCCCAGAATCAGTACTT
Source organism: Mionectes olivaceus (assembly GCA_035041425.1). Classification (NCBI taxonomy): domain Eukaryota; kingdom Metazoa; phylum Chordata; class Aves; order Passeriformes; family Tyrannidae; genus Mionectes; species Mionectes olivaceus. The sequence continues at coordinate 9,929,562 of JAWWMA010000100.1, read as the reverse complement.
CCCGGAGACAAATAGTCTTCAACATTAGGGAACAAGAATTTTGATTTTGTGATATTGAAAAGCAATTTCACTCATGTGAAGCATATTCTCAAATAGGTAGGTTTCAAAACATCTATCAAGACAGTGATAGATTATATCAAAGCTATTGCAATTTTTAGAAAAATTTATTTAGATTTTTTTTTCAGAAACTCGGGAGATTAGCACCCAGAACTGTGTCTACTGTTCAATTCATGTAATATATTTTGGGGGCAGAATATGTTTATTTATGTGCAAGTATAAAGCTTTTTAGCACTGTAGTTAATCATAAACATCTGTGCTATTATTCAGCAGTGTCAATGTGTCCATTTAACTTGTGGTATCATGGGGGTAGGTCTGTGGCTTTCATGAAATGGGAGAAAATAATCCAATTTTACTTTTTTTACAACTAATGTGCACAGAATTATGATCTAATTATATATTTTGTGCCATGATTTTGATCAGGTCACCCTGCCTGATGTAGCAAGGAGTACATATGAATTTGCAAGTTTTATAGGCACGGCATATGTTATCTTTAAAAATTAGTCAAAACAATTCACATTAATAAACATTAAAAATGTTTAATGTTTAATAAACATTAAAAAGTCCTTTTTCCCGACTTTCAGCATACTAATGGAAATTGCATTTTTCAATATTAGCACAGTGAGGACGGGCCAAAGGGCAGTCACAAAATTTTGTGTGATAAAAAACAATAAAAATAAGCCTATGAAAACTACAAATGATAATACACTGTCCAGTGAAAGAGACATTTCTCTGTGCAAGTACAAAGTTTGCTTGGTCTCCATTGGCTTTTTTTACTGATAAAAAATAATACTGACTCCTTACAGAAGGTGTATTGTTGATATCAGATAATAGGAATTTTCTTCAGGAAAGTGGATTTTTTTTTTACATATAAATATTTTATAAATTTATAAATAAACTGTTGTCAGTGTAAGGGTTTATCTGGATTTTATAACTCAAAATGTGAAAGTCATTAAAATTTTTTTTTATTAGTTATTTCTTTTTTTTTTTTACCTTTAAAACTATTTATCAGAAACAAAGTATTTTAGAATAAGTCAATCACTTTTTTATATATATATGGAACTTGAAGTTGTCTGGACAGAAGATGATTGTGCACTACGTAAAAAACTTTACTGGTGTGGGATGAGTTACTAAATCGTTACCATGGGCAAACAAACTCTCCCTCTGGGCATTTGTTGTATGGCTTTGTTGGGCACTGCTTTGTGAGTGAAATAGAAGATGAGAGACAATTTGGAGCATCCACAAATGTTACAGCTTGGTTGAAAAACGAACCAGGGACAGCAACAAAAGCATAGTGAGGAAGCCAAGTGAGGAAGATTTGAGGCATACAGAGAGAAGCTGCACACAGGAGGTAAAATAAACACAATGTCTGCACGCTAAACTATAAAACTAAAAGGGGTTAGTGAAATCACTGACTCTGTTTTACAAAAGAAGGGCTATTTTTAAACTTGTATTGTTGATGCTACTCTCAAAATACATTTTTTGTGTTCAAGTTCTATGGATGTAATAAAAGAAGAGAACTAATAAAAGATTCGGTTTGAGAAGTTGCACAAAAAATATGAGATGAAATGTCCTAATTCCAATATGTACTTTTTGTATGATTTCAGAAATACAGCATATGCTTTACTTTAAAGAGTTAAATAAATATTTGCTTAAAATTCTTATTTTCAATTTAATTGCAGTCTGATTTCACTCTGTTTTTATTTTCTCCTTGCCAAACAAGAACTGAATACTAAAAGCACAGAAAACATATGAGCATAGAAACTTAAATTTAAAAATGCATTGCATAACTGATATTCTATCCCATCTTGATTCTCTGAGACTCCTGATACAGAAAAAAGCCTTTGCCTTCCAAAAATGGAGATTAATTAATTTTTTAATTGGCTTACTTATATATTGTGTTCAGAGAGAATAGGATGTCATGCTCTTGGCCACTGAGTTTTTATGAATTTAGCCATATAAAAATTAGAGCTTAGTAGTTTTAAGGTGATTAGTATGAAGATTTTATTTAACTTGAAAAATCGTCATGAAAGTTAAAGTATTAGAATCTCACCATTATTAAAAGGATAGCAGACCACCTATTGCAGTCAGAGGCAATTAGCCTCTGATATCAAGAAAATTAATTTTACCAAATTGATTAGCTTAATAGCAATCCTTGGAAAAGTTTCCCCCCATGATATATCATACAGGCACAAGTCATTATGTTTAGGGTTTATTTAAGCAACTGTTTCTGGTTACCACACTTATGAACCAGTTTATTAAAGAGGAACTGGAAGTACTGGGCTTTCAATTCAGATACTAATCATGAGCTGGAATGACAGTGCAGTTTTTGTCACAGTTCCTCAAAGCTTTAGATGTAGGATAGCTGGATGGATAGCTGGATAGATGGATGCTGGAAAAATTGTGTTGGTAGAGTTTTGATATCAAACCTGAGGTGATAAAACACTCACTATTTTACCAGCTGCTCAATTATCTTATATCTGATTTATGTGGTACTCATTCAAGTCCTTCTCAGATTTTTTTCACTCAGGTAAGAATATCTTTTGCATTTCTGAACAACTCATCTGTTTTTTTTTTCCTTTTCAAAAAATTTCTAAATATGTTACATAATCAGCATGTGAAAAGCCATTCCTTCTGAATTTTCAATAAGATTACTCCTTCTCATCTTAGTTCTCTCCACGATCTCCAACTTACTCCATACTTTGTTTTTCTGATAAATAGCAACATCAAAAATACCCTTTCCTCCTCAATGGATTTGTGCATAGCAGAGTTTCCCGTTTTACTCTTCCCTTTCTTTTTTTTTCATTCTCCCAGCTTACTCCTGACTACCATTTGCTCTGTCTCATATATTTTACATAATATTCTGTATTTTCATTAAACATTAGTTCAATCTGGAGGGGTGTTTTGTCTACATGGGGAAGCAAATTCATTCTGCAAAAATGAATTTTTATGTCGTCTCCGTCTCCTTCATCCGGTATCCTCAACTGACTGAAAAAAAACACCCACGTGACAGAACTAAACATTATCAGGTTCTGATTGACTTTAGTTTCTTCTGGCTCTTTTAATATGAAATCCTCCTATAACTTCAGCATATTATGAGCATAGAACATCAGCTTTTCTCTTTGTAATGTAAGTAAAGCTAAATTTTCTGAAAACCTCATAAGTCTGCACAGTTAAAATGCTTGAGATTATCTCTTGCTTAGGTTATCTTAATTATTTCATTGGATAGTGAGGCAGTGTACACATATATTCAGAACTCTACAGTATTACTGTGGAGTAATATGTTGGATAAAAGCCTTTTTGAACTATTTCTATTGAATTTGCACTCTACGTAATGACTGTCAGAATCTGTAACTTTATCCTCTAGCAAAAGAGAGAAATGTACCTCATTTTCTGACTTTGATTTCAACTCAGTATCTATAGCAGAAATAATATTTTCTGTAATTCTTCCCATCGATATTGTCACTGTAATATTTTCCCTTTAAATATCTGTTTTCCTGATCTTTTTTTTTTTTTAATGCAACAAAAAAATTCTTACCAAAACTCTTATTGTGGCACTGGGTAAAATAATGACATATACAGCATAGTAACTAGCACATGAGACATCTGATGCATACATTAAGGAACTTTATTTCAGTTAAATATTTAGTAAATCTTAAAAAAAAAAAGCGAAAGGTTATTAAAATGTTGTTTTGCATTTTTCTGTAAACCACTTTTTTCTTTGTTCTACTTTCAGCATATTCTTTTAGGGAGCTCATGCTATTTCTTTCAAGCAATTATATGTAAAAAATCAAATTTCTTTGTGCCTGTTAAGGTATTTGTTACAATTTAAATAGTCTTTTGAACTATGCTATATTTGAATCTTTATTCAGACAGTTCGAGTTGATATTTGTCAAAAAGCATTTGGTACTTCCCAAATTAAAGTGGATGAGGTTCTTGTGGTATTTATTTCATGGTGGCTGGAAGTGAACTGGAAATAAACACTGAAAAACCCCTGGCCAACAAGTTTCACTACTCTGAGCTGCTGGTGGAAGACTATTACTGTCTGTAAACATTCACCATCTTCAGCAAATACAGACTGTGAAGGAAACCCTCTCTGTCTTTGGTTTTCAGCATCCAGAAAAGGGTGAAGCTGCCTTTAAAGTTTCCTTGTTTGAACTGAATGCTGGGGTTTGGGTTATGGAGAAACATTCTTTAGACTGTCCTCTTTCAGAAAGTCAGCAAATACTGTGACTTTCCAGCCTGTGGCTTTAAAAGGGACAAGTTAATGCTCCAGTAACAATCCCCACAAGGATGACACAGTCCATTAAAATTGGGGGCACTTGGTCACTTTACAGAATTACTTCAGAAATAAGTTGCAAGTTTTGAGAGACCTCTCTGAGGAATTAAATACAAAGTAAGTGTAGATCGTTAGATGGAACCAGGTAGAGTGTGTGTGTGAGGGGCAGAGAGTGTAATCTTTTCATTTTGCTCCTTTTTTTTTTTCACCTGAAGGATACTAGGAAAATTATATTTCTTAGAATTTCAGGTGATCTAGAAGTTTACTGTGTTTGAAATGTGTTTCTAAATAAAAGAGTTAAAGTCCCCTTCCTCTGTGATTCTTTGCCTGGAATCTTTTCTTATTTAGTAACTCAGCAAGGTGCAGTGGCACAACATGCCACAGATGCTGGCTTATTTCAAAGGCTCTAGTTCTTTCAACAGAAGCAAAAAGAAATAATGAAAAAAGATATTTGTTTTCTTGTATTAGAATTTCAGGTCTCATTGTAATTTCATGCATTTACTTTGCGTGATTTGAAGTAAAAAGGATTAAAATCATCCAGGTTGTCTCCTCATGGCCAGGAGACAGGTTTATTGTTTTCAAGAAGATGGTGACCTGCTCTTCAGTATGCTACAGTATGTGTAATAAGATATATGTAGTTAATTAAATTTTCCTGTATTGTTTATATAGGGGTCTACTGTGATTTCCTTTTTCTTCACTGAGGAAATTCTGTCAAACTATGGTAGAAATAACCGGGCTGTTGGAGAAATGAGTGGAGCAGACTACAGTCATTGGGCAGCCTAAAAATAATGGCAAAATCCAAAAAATCACCCAAAATTAAAAAGCAATAAAGCAAATAAAGAAAAAAATAAAATATATTATATATGTGTAATGCATGGCTCATAATAAACATTATTCAGCACATCAAAACCATTTTTCATACTTTTGGGGTTTTTGTCATTGTTTATTTAAATACATATACACACATATATCTATATATAGATATATAGATGTGAAGTTGATAAATAGTTTCAAAGTGTCAGAACAATGGCAGCAGACTAGAAAACCCTGTCTTATTTGGCACAACAAGTACATCAGGACTACAGTTTTCATACACCTTCTTAATTACTTGCCAAAACTGGGTTCCAGGGTTTATTTTTTCTTATATTGTTCTTCATGCAGTGATACTCAGAAGTCAAAAAATTAGTTAACAACTGATTTGAACTACTGGAAATTAATTATTAAAAAGTATCTAAAAAAGACTGAGGACCATTTTTGTTTCAACCATTGTGGTAGTTCTAGAAAACCTGCAGATTTTTGTATGGTTCTTCATATACAAAGGTTTCCTTTCACTCTGAGCAACACAAACAAGAACAAGGTATTAGAAGGAGCTTTTGAGTGGCAGCATCAAAGGGATAATTCATATGTCGTAGATACAAGGTAATAAGGGTTGATATTCAAAATGTTAGTAATACAAACAAGTAATTCTTACTGGTTAGTAAATTCAGCTGAACCTACATACTCTTCTTACATGACACAGGTGTAATAGTCCAGTCAAACATGTGAGTAGGTGCTGAGATTTATTTAACACATTTACAAGCTTCTTACTTTTCTTCAAACTTCATGGATTAGTTCCATGTGGAACAGGCAGCTGGATTTTTTTCTGGAAAAAGAATCTTACTTCTGTAACAACAGTAGTAAGCAAACAGAAAAATAACAAAGCATTCCCTATTTTCAAGAAGTAACTTCTGAAAGTTTATATGACATTCTGTGTGTTCCTCTAGGTGTTAATATTTGAGTGTTTTAAATTAAGAAAGCTGACAATAACATTTTTGTGAAAGTAATTTCTTTCTGAAGCAGTTCAGTAACTTTCTGGGACACACAAGGTTAGGCAATTATCTGAGGTCTCTGGCTAGGGAAATTGAGGTAGAAAGTCATTACTCAGAGGGTGGTTACTGAGGTTACTGTGGGTGATGAGATCTAGGACAAAAGTAGTTTCTGGTAGTCATGAGCCTTCTCAGCACCTCTTTTTAACAAAATAGAAGCTCATGGCCATTAGGTGTGAAGTAGGGGCTACTCAGCTTATTTGAGTGCCAGCCACATTCTACCTTGTGTTCCTCCTCTACAACCATTCACAGCATTTCTCAGGGAATTTATACCTTTATAAATACATTAATCAAATAATTCTTACTATGCCTATGCAATACCTCATTATAAAAGTCATTCAGGTGTATGGAAAATGTACGTATTTTCTACATTTCAGTAGGTGTAGACCATACCTGCAACATCCAAATTTGACTTAAAATTGGAATGGGGCTTGTAACATATAAAGTTTTTTTTATGATGTCACCATTTCAGGTCACTAATATTAAAACTTTCTACTCACAACTACTGTGCCTTTAGATGGCAAGTGTTTTCCATGAAAAATTATAAAATAAGACAAGTGAATTCTTTACAAAACAATACATTTAGATACTGTTTCTCAGCATACTTGCAAAAACACTTGGTACATTTTTAAGAAAAACTCAGGAACCTGGAAATCCATTTTGTATTTTCTGTGCATGTGCTCATAATTTCTTTTCCCCAATAGCTGCTGGTTCTAAGACCTGTCCTTGTGGTTTCCAAGATGCCCCCTTAAGTAGTAAGTTACTTTCTCCTGGATGTTGACCTTGGTCCATCTGGCTGAATATAACCTGGACATTATAGAATAAATTGGGATCAATTTCCTTTACAGTTCTTTCTCCCATCCACCGAATTTGTAACGGTGGCAGAGTGAGAGTTTTTTATCTGTCCAAATCTTAAAAACTTCTGATGGCCACTATTCTCTGATGTTTTTTATACAAGCAATTATTAGGTCATCCAAATTTAAATGCAAGGAAGACCAGTTTGTTTATGTTAAAATGAGAAGCTTCCACCTAAAGAAATCAGTAAAAAAGTAGAAAAAGTTGGAGATAAGCAGCTTGAGAAAACAAACTGAGAAGCATTTAAAAAGTGTTGTACTTTATCCTACTTTAGTTGGTAGATTTTGGAATTCCTCTCTGATCACAGCGTTAAACCAGATGGATGAAGAAGCAGTGGTATAAATACAGCTTCTTCTGGAATTATATTTAAATACTATTTACTATATATATCTATATATCTCTATCTTTGAAAGTAACTCCCAATTTATGGGAAGTCAAAACACCTCCTAAGGAATTGCAGTGAAGTTGTACAAGAAATTACACCCATGTGACAAGAGGTTGACACATAATGACAAACACATCAAGACAACTGACAATAAACATGTCAAAACAAAGTTGTAGTCTGAAGTTTACTGAAAATTGTATGTAAGGAATCCTTTGGTGTTTTAAAAATTTAGGACTTGTATAGTACTTTTTGAAAGTTGAAGTGTTAACTCTAAGAGGCAAAATACTTTTCCAGGTATGTGAAGAGTACTTTATTTCAGATGAACATAAATACGTACAGAATCACAGAACTAAAAGCTAAAAAGCTCTCAGGTTTAATTCTAGTTATGATTTTAACTTCATTCCTTATGCACTTTAATATAATTTTCTTGAAGCAGTTTTACTGCACAGAAAATAAGCAAATGGATGCCAAATTACCTTGTGGTATGAGATATTCATGATGGTTTATCAGGGGAAGGAAAAAAAATGTGTTAATGCGTCAAAGAGGTTTACTGAAAATTTACTGAAAGTCAAGAGATTAAAACTCTAAAGAGGCTAAAGTAAGAAAAATTATTTTCTTCAGGCACATTTGAACTATTCTTAGGTTTAGTCTCCAGGTGATCTCTTTCCTAGGTTTGGAGAAATATTTTTATTTTCCTTCCTCTTACCTGTTGTTTGATTTTTTTTCTGTGTTTCAGCTGACATAAAGCAGGCTGTTTGTTTGTTTGTTTGTTTTTTCTTTTAACTATAGAAGGCTCCATTACTTGTCTTGTCATCCTACTGCTGCTAATGAGAGCCTTACACTCAATAACCACAATCTTTACAGAAAGTTTAATTAACCAACGTAATGTGAAAAAATGTATTTAACAACTAGATTGAGTGGAGTCATAGTATTGAGCACAGTGAGATATCTCTATATTACCCTAGAATGAAGTACATCCCAAATTATGAGAGGGGGAAAAATGATGCTTGAAACAACCTTGTACCAGATATAAATACTGCATTATTATTCCTGTCATTTGAAATAACTATGATAATGCATTCACTATTGATCTTTCTCAGTAGGACTCGAGCTGTGAGTAATTGCTCATCCTAAATGGCTCAGTGAGTTGCAAGAGCTGCCAGTTCTTGCCCATTTAGTCTTTTAGTATTTTCTGTACTCCATCTGCTGAGTAGTACTGGCTGCCTGTGGACTACCTTCACACTGGCTAACAGTGAAACAAGGCTAAAAAACCAAAAGTATTTTGAAGTACTCACCATTAAACTTTGAACTCAAAAAACAATAACCAAACCCAAAGACTTTTTTTTTTCACATGAACAAAATAAAAAAACAAGTTGGAAAAATATATCTGTAAAATAATTTGGAAAAATAAGCAAAAACAGTAGTTGCAATAGCCAGGAGTCAAAATACTTTTTTTTATGATTTCTTTATTTGTCCTTATTTCCATTCATTTTCACAGATAATTCACAGATTCTTTTGCAATTACCCATGGACATATCTTTTAGTGTTGGTAACTTAAAAGCATAGTAATTTACAACTAGTACATATCTCTAGTAAGTATATAGATGGTCCTTGCAACCATGTACTACTACCACATAGTACTACCTCAGTGCATTAAGGGTAGAGAAAAAAACCTCTGAATATACACAGTAGAAATATTATAACTTATTTTACTTTAAAAAACATATCTCAAATAAAAAAATATGACCTTTTGGAAACAATCTTTAAAGGGGTTTTTTTTTAGCTTATAAATTAACAATGTTTTTGAGGGTACAAAAATCAAATTTAGAGATGAAGTGATTGAATGATTGACTACAATATCTATTATGAAAATAGGACTACATTATATTGCTCTACATTCTACAAGTACTTTAATGGTAACTGAGCAGAGTAACAGTAACAGCTCCAAAAGGCCCAAATAAAGAAAAATTGAAATACTTCACTGTCATACTTAGGTCTGGAGGCAGAACTGTGACTGTCGCAGGGGAAACTTTGGCAATGAAGGCCAAATAAAACTTTTGGAGACTGATACCATATGTAAAACCAGAGATAAGATGAGGTTACAGGTCAGGAGTTGTAGCCATACCAGCAACTCTACCAGCCCGGGTAAAGTCTTTTTACTGTTAAACTGGAGCAATATTTGGCATTGCTTCAAGGCACAGTTTGAGAGTTTGCACAGGTGAAGAGCTATTCATAATGCTGAAGGTGGTGTATGTCTGACTACCCTATTTTTGTGAATAATGGGGAGAAATACTATAGATGAGGCTGGGTGGCACTGAGTCCACAGCATAGAGATGTTTATTTTCTCAGCACATATAATAATAGGCATAGATAAATACAAAAATAAACAACATATCCATGACTTTTCAGGTTGAATGAAGGAGTTGGGCCAGTAGCAAAGTTGAAAGGATGGTTAGGAGGGAATGACAGACAGCAGGAACCACCTGTGGAGATCATAAACCCAGAACTGATATAGCCCAGAAATAAACACTAAACAAAGAAAAACAGTTTCCAAAACATTTTTGTATATGTTTAGTCCAGTACTTAACCTTCCCACAGTTTTCAGTTCCTGTAGATGGCTACAGTTTCAACAGTAGCATTAAACAAAGGCAAATTTAAATAAATAGTGGGAAATAGAACACTTCAAATATTCTATAGGAAAAATACACCACAGTTTTGTAACCAGGTGAAATGAACTTTGTAATTAAAGGTTACCCCCAGGCACTGGGATAGCTTACGGGGTTTGTAAACTTTTCCTGTTTATATAACTTAAGGAGTCATTCTCAGAAAGTCACTTTTGCATATTATGTACATACATATAAGTGTTGTTAAAAAGGGGAATCAAATTAACAAAAAGCAGACAACATATGGTTAGTTATTAAAAAAAGAGAAAGTGTTAGAATGTAGTAAGAAGTTTCTCCTGATAGGGAATTTGTTCTTGTCTTTTAAGGCTAATTTAAATTTGACATAATAGAAATGTAGAGACATTGGTTACAGATAAATTATGTTCTATCTTCTTACAAAGAAAAGTTAAGTAGAAGCCTTAAGATTGGATGATTTCTCTGCTGTACTGCAGATAAGGTAAAAAAAAAAAAAAGAAGAAAGAAAAGCACAGGTGAAAGCACACAGCATATAGAAATAAGTAACATATTTAATAAATGTAGGCTATCAATTGAAAATTGAACTCCAGATATTGCAAATTTTAATCTGCGCTGGTTTTCAGTACATTGTTAATCCAAGATAACACTAAATTTCATCTGTAAATGTTTCCATGTAAGTTAGCAAAGTTTAAACCAAAATACTACATTGTATAGCGGTAAAATCAAAACTTTAATAATCTGGGCAATGCTGTGGATGCTTGTGTTTTGTACATTTAATATTAAATAAAATAATCCTGCCTGAAATAATAGCTAAAACAATACACCTGTCTTTGAGATAACAAAAGACTATAGTAGCACTGAATTAGTAATCACATTAATTGGTATGTGCATTGTACATGGGAGCATTGATATTGAGTTAATTTAGCACAGATTAATATTGTCATGGTGGTCTCAATATGGGCATGTCCTTGAAGTTTGGTGTTTATAGACTCAAGGGCATTTTCTTCCCCAAAAGTCTTTGGTTTACTTTTTTCAATAGCACTTATTATCAAAGTCAGACTAGTGTTGGCACTTCATTAGCAATTTCAGGTGTTCAAGTCTCAAGGGAAAAAAACTTGAAGAATAAGATCTTTAGAAATAATCCTAAATCTCTGAATATGAAAATCAGTGAAATTGCAAAATAAGTTTTTTACATGTGCAACTTCTTGGGAAGTATTTAAATGCAAGAATTATACCGTTATTTTTAGCCTTAAATGATCATGCAAGCTGTATTGAGACAAGAATGTCTCATACAAATAGAAATTTAATGTAACTTTTTTCTGTGTTTTTTGCAAGAGAATGCAATCACCATCATGGCTAGGTTTCACGAAGGAAGATTTGGGAAAGGCTCTACCCATTCTTGCTAGAAGCGCGATGATGGCTAAAAAGGCCAATGTGATACCGACAAGTCCGGTTGCAAAAGGTACAGCAGAAAGACTCCCCAGGTGATATCAACAAGACGTGATTTTTTCTGCGCTGTCTCTTCTCCTCGAGAGTGATCCTGCGCGTGTTCTCAAAAGAAGCAGAGGTGTTATAGACCGTGTGTCTCCAGGCCTCATGACTGGAGACCACAGTAGACCAGTGGTGATGATCATTGTGGCCAAGTCTGAGGGATTGTTTCGGGGAGTCCTTGTATCTCCTCTTCAAGGCTCCTCTCTTGTGGCAGCCAGTTGCAAGTTAACACCATAATATTTTAAACCTGTGTTTTTGTATAAACAGTTTTCATTGTGTTCTTACAATGCCTAAGATTCTTCTGCCTTGTATAAATATAAGAGTTGCTGTAATTTCTTTTATATAATTTTTTTTTTTTTTAAAACAGCATCTACTTAAAAAACCTCTCTTGGTAGTATAACAAATCTAATCAAAGAACACTGCAATTAAATACCTTTGTCCAGTACAATCCACTAAACGATTAGTGTTCAAATTGCCTATGCTATTACCCCGACATTACCTAGGCCTCACTTGTCATTTAATTTAGGTAAGACCTTTATGTTTAGCTGATATCACACTGGTATCAGTTATAGCTGTAAATTTAGAATCCCTTGATTTGAATATAACTGCTGTGGATTAGAGGAGTGCTTTATGGCTGGGGATAGTATAACTTCTTTGTAAAACCAACCCTTATAGCTACACCCATTTATCCATTTCATTTATTAATCCCTAATTTCACAACAGTAACTTTCAAGTCTTTAAATTAAGTCATTTAGTTGTACCTAATTGCTCAGATCTTTCTACACACTGTAGGACACAGAAGCAGTTATGAGAGTCCCTCTATGAGGTGGCCCTTTTTAGCCAGTCCATTTTACCACCTTCTGTTTGCATTCACTGACATCCACACCAAAAATATAGGGTGGTTTGGCAAGTCCTGCCTAAAGGCCCCGTGGAGATGCTGCCAGGATAGATGGGATCTGTGGTGGAATTCTGTTTCTTTGAATGTTTTGATAAACAATTCAAGTAGTTAGATAACTGATAAATTTATCTAAAGTTTGTCTTCACTGATAAATATCTTCACTTGAGTTAAACTGTGAAACAAGTCCAAAGAAAGTGAATAAATAATTACTGTACTCTAACCTGTTTGTCTCTTCTTTCATATTTTACCTTCTAATTTGGTGTGACATGACACAAATATATTCAGAAAATTTATTTAACAATTAAGATCTATCTATAAATTAAGCCTAAAAGCCACTATATCACACAATTTGTTTTGTTTCATTTCGGAAGAGAATTCAACAGCAAGCTGTCCATTTTGCCTATTGGGCTGTACTTGGTCAAAATATTTTATCTGCCCTTCTCATATTGGAGAAAGAACATGTAGAGTGATCAACAAAACCCTAATGAAGCCACCTGTCCTGGTATATCTGTTTTGGGCAAAAATCCTCTCCATCAAAGGTTAACTAACCTCTTTCAAGGGTTTATCTAGGTCAGGATACTAATGGAGGAGGTTAAAATTATTGCCTCAAATCAAGAGAAGACTGAGGGGTGAAATCTCATCAATCCACACAAATATATCCAAGGGGTGTCAAGAGGATGGTGTCAGACTCTTCATGCAGAATGTAATGCAATAAATGCTAACGTTTTATTCAGATTTAGATATTAAGGGTGTTACTATTCAGATACATCAGATATGTGATATTATATATGTGATTTTATAACATATATTCACTATATGCTGAAAAAGATTACCAGGGCATTTATTGAAACAAATGGACTTAGCCTGAATTCATGGTTTGTTGTAGAAGCATTCTGTGCTACATATGCACACTGAGAGTTGAACAGGTTTTTCTTTGAGATAATATAAAATGAGAGGAAGATCATGTATAATTGAGTATAATGATAAAATATCCCATTTTTTAAACATGGTATTTCAGTTTTATTTTTAATAATAACACCATTGCGCCTTTCACAACTTTTTTTCTGCCCTTGCAGAGACAAAATGAAGAAAATGGAGCTTTTCATTTAAGCACATAAGTTTAACAATCCACAGGTAAAGAATACAAGTCCATGTTAGTTCTCAAGTTCAATTTAGGTAATTGGTTTACTGTTCTCTCTAGTTTTACTTTACTCATGCAATTAGAAGCTATTGGCACACTGATTGCTTTACATGAAAAGTAGATTTTTCAAGATATGATAAAGACAGTCTTGTGAATAAGGTTGCTATGAATATCAGCAATTCTGCAGGTCAGCATGGATTCTGTGAGAAAAAGAGGTGATTGTTGTTAGATATAAGAAAGAAGTTTTTTACAGTGAGAGTGGTGAGGTAGGAAAAACTTTATCACCTGAAGTGAACTTCCCCCACTGGGGAGAAAGTAAGAGTACCTGTAGAAGGCAAATTTTATCTGGTTGCCTCTCTAGCATTTTTAAAATTCTTTTTAAACATTTTGGATCTTGTTTTAGTATTTATTGTTTCACAGAGAAATTGATTCTCATCCACCAAACTGTGCAAGATACATAAAAAATGTAATTTCTCTTGCATAAGCTATGGATTAGTTGTACCAATTTAACACTCCAAGAACTAATAAAATAATAAATTACAGTCTCTCACATCACCTCAGAGTTGGCATAGTGACAAACATCTAAGGAAGGCTGCCTTTTGCAAGTATTCCAGTGCAAAAACTTTGTCTGTGTTGCTGTGCCTTGTTTCTTTCTGCTTAGCTCTGCATAGGAAATGTGGGTATTAACTTGATGCATTTTATTGATCTACTGAAGTTTCTGTCCCAGTCAGTTATGAGACATTGCCATTTTGGGGGTTTTTTTCTAGAGGAACTAAGGCAATGTAAGTCCTGGATTACTGTAACTCATTTCATCTTATTTGTATCCTCACAGCTGTTTAGTTCAGCCAGACTGCTTTCACATAAAATATGGTATTTGTAACACACAGATAACATAGAAATGCCAAAAAATATGTTCCCCCATTGTTCTGTCTGTCCAAAACTTCCTAACAAAAATTCTCTGTCAATTCTCTGCCAGAAGTTCTCACCAGGACTTCCCACGGGACTTTTCCTGCCAAAAGATCCTGACATTTTTTAAGGTTATCACATCTCCTTGAATATCTGAACTGGCTACCTGCCAAGAAACCACGTACCTTTCCTTTGTACACTATAAAATGAAGGACAAATTTTGGAAAATCAGAGAAGAGGAAGGGGAGAGAGAACTGGTTGCCTTGTGAGTCTCTCCTTACCACCCCTCACCTTTTCTGCCTGCCACGGGAGACTGCAACTCTGCCGGCCTGGAGAAAACTGAGACCACCGTGCCACAGGCGTGAGTCATACCTTATCCTTCCAGCCTCGCTGTGCTTCTGAGGGCCAGGGAGCTGCGGCTGAATTGAGACCCTGCACGGCTTGGAGTGAGCAGTGAAACCACACCTCCTGCATCCCAGAGAACTAATGCTGTTAGACCCCCTGCAGCTAAAGAGATAACACCGAAAAGCGGCAGAGACAGAGGGAAAAATAAAGGCAGAAAACTGTTTTTCCCCACACACACTCACACCAGCACGGCAGTTTTCAGTGGTATCTTTTCTCTGCTTCTAAAAAATAATCTTAGCATTTTCCAATCTTTTCTTATTTTTCCCTCCCTCTCTTTGCACTTCTTAGCAGTTAAAACAAAAATCAGCCTTGGTATCAACAGATAACTTGTGTGAGTTTTAATTTTGCTCAAGGGAATATTCAAACCTGAAGCTCTTTCTGCAATATTTGAAGCAGACTATAACAGTATTTCAGTGTATGAAGGTTGCAAGCAGAACGCTTAGAGATTTTTATTTGGACAATTTTTGGAAAATCTATCTGGAAATGGCTTGTGTTCTCAATACTTCTTACAAATACTTTTTACAAATGCCTGTTTTTTAACGTATTTTTTTGTTAAAAAAAAGGACAAATAACAAAAACAAATGTTAAAATTTTCTTCAAATGATCTTACTTGATACTGTACCAAAATATTTTCTACTTTACTTCAAAGTTAGACATGAAGAGTTATTGAGTAGATGCTTCAACGTAATTCTCTGGCATTATGGGAAAAGCAGTAAGGTAGTTCTGCTATGAAGGGGGAGTATAATGGTAGTTTCACATTTTAATTGCAGGGCAAAATTCAGTTAAAATCATCATGTAAATAAAAGACCAGAACAGGAAAAAAAAAATCTCTCTTTAAAGGTTACTTAAGTAGTACTATTAGCATTTGATGTGTTGTCTATCAAGTCACTATATTTGGGGGGACTTTAGTTTAGTTTTAAGGTTTTTTTAAAGAACAAAAACGAATTCTCAGGTCATCAGCAAAAGTACATTTTTAGTGGGCTAGCACTGTGGGAGACAACTATAATATATTTTTAACTTTTTTTTTCTCCTTAAATGTCATGGTGGAGCATGTAGCAGTCATGCTCCTCAAGAAGAATGAGAAAATGTGTAAATATCAAAGGTTTTCAGCTTGACCTTCAGATTTAAAATTATGAGCTTAAAAAACAGAAAGAAAAATTGTCACATTTTCTTCAGAGACAATGAAAATGCTGGAAAAAAATTGGCTTGTGTGGTCTACCATGTCAAAATTTAAAAAAAAAAAAAAACAAAAAAAACAAGAACAAGGTAGCAGGATATTATATCAGATTACTACCTACTATTATTAAAATTCTGTTTTGGTTAAATATAAATATCCATTTAATTCTATTCCTCATTTTCATACCAAAAATCCATGAATGCATATTTAACCTATTAAATACATTTTCTGCTTAGGTTACATAACTGTATTCCTGCTTTTCGGCTAATTAAAGAAAGATTTAGAACAATTCTTTGTGGTGATTGCACCCCAGAGGTTCAGACAAAGCAAAGTTGTCCCAGAGTTGCTTTTTAAATGATTAAGAATGAAAACGTATTTTCTTAAAAGTTGTTAACTTTGTTGACCAAAAAAGCAAGGTTTTGAATACAACATAAAAAGGTGATATTTATAAACCTCAGTCTTTGCTTACAAAGTGCAGCCTAAATTAAAAATTAAAGACTTATTTTATATAGAAGAGTTCAAACAAAACCAAATCTAACAAACTGCTTAATTTCAGGTGGTTTTTTTTAAGTAATTGTAGTTACATAACATATCCAGAAAAAATAATCTGTAAAGGAAAAGCTCAGCTAGTTTCTCTGAATTGTCCACTGGACTGGATGAATATCATACTCTAACTATAAATTATTTATAGTTTACATTATCATCATGCAGTGATTTGCCATACTAAATCCCCAGATATTCAGTCTCTCATTTAGTGTGTCATCTAACCTCTCATAAAAAAAATAGAGAAAAGAAAGGGGAAATTTGGAAACTCTCTTCTTTTGCCATATGTCTCCACTAGTTTCTATTGATAATTCATCTCAAAACGGCTTTAAGAGAAAAAAAATTACATAGATCAATGCAAGATTAAAAGTATGCAAATTCTTTTTTATTTTAACAAGCACTGTCTTGAAAGGAGAGGTGCATGAAATCTTTCTAATTAATTTCTGTTTTCCTGTACTATGATGAAAATAATCCCTTCCACTTTGAAACACACCTTGCAATTATGTGTTTCTAAAATAATTATGTCAGTAGTGCTACTGCAAAACATTTGCCTCGAAAGCTGATTATGCTACAGAAATAGATATCTAGGGAAGACGTGACGGGGAGAAGGAACTCAGCACACATTCCTTTTGGTATTATGGTGTTCAGTGAGTTAATGGAAAAGCTGATACTGATGGCACACTATAAATTAGTACATCTGCAATAAAAGAACTTATTTTCTGTTTTAATCGCTTGGGAGCTGTTCTGCAAATGTATTTCCATCTTAGGTACTGGTGAGTTCAATGAGGTGCAGTACAGGGCTCATGCTCCAGTAAACTGGTGAAAGATGTTAAATGCAAGAACAGCATTAAAGTTATGTCTGATGACTGTATAAATGAAAGTCGCTCAGTATTCCCTTGTAACCTGCTCTGGAGTCTGTAACTCAGCTGTGAAATGGGCACTGTATTAAAAGAACCAGTGTGTGGAAAAAAATATTTCCTTGAGTTCATTGGAACTGCCTAAATAAACTGATTATTTTTGGCTTATCAGGGAACATGAGTGGTCTGTGCTGATTCTGGAAGACAAAAATGGTATATGTGTGGAAATGTGCTGAGTTCAGCCCTCAGCTGCTTCTGGAAAATTGTGAGTTATCATGTTTATAGGTATGTATACATGTATCTATTTATACAGAAATATCTTTAATATAAATTACCAATACTCTCAGTCAGAGCTGTAACTTGTGTGAACTGCTCCACATCCACCCCCCCAAAAAAAAGAAATCTGGCATAATTTACACTATGTTGCAACTCTTGCTGAAGAACTGAAATTAAATATAAAAGCCTTAATATGGCATTTATAGTCTTTTGAAGTCCTGATAATTATTTACAGTGACATCTATGCATTAGTTTTTTGAGAGCAGGACTAGATGACTGACAATATGTGTGTACGCAACTGTGTTCATATTCCCCAGCAAAAAGGGAAAAAAATTATCTGATGCAAACAGAGTTTTACATTTGGATCAAAACCATTTGAACTGAGAGAAAATGGCCTATGTTAAGTTATTAAGACCTTTATTACCATCCATTCTGCTACTCTGCCTGTGAACACAAACTCAGTGTGTACAAATTTCAGGCAACCAAGATTTTGAGAGTACTCACATATACAAATTTAATTTATATTTACAATGTGCCGTGTCTGCCTTGGTTGTATCACATCCTTTAATTTCAATATAAAATCTATATTAAAATTCCTTAAGTTTAATTATTGAAAATTAGAAGTTAAACTTTATTTGCACCAGTAATTGTATCAATTTTATCACAGAATCCTTATGACTCTAAGGAAGCCTTAGAGGGAAAGACCTCCAAGATCACTGAGTTATGACATGAAATGCCTTTATGTTGCAACCAGACAAAATGGAAAGTACTCAGTAGTCACTGTTTCGTAGAAAATACAACATAATAAATAAAGGGATTATTTAGCTGCTTTAAAAAAAAATAAATTTAACTTGCTGTGTTTCCTATTTACTGCCCTGAGCTTCCATTATCAGGTAGACACAAGTGAGCTGAAACTGAGGAGCTCTTTGTGTAGAATAGTGCAATTAGCCAAGTAATTAGCAGTTGTTTGCAAAAATTATCCATACACTTGAGATGAATTGGCATACCCATATTAAACTCATAGATGAGAGCATGTTAAAAATTATCTTCTGCAGCTCACCTTGAGAGGAATATCTTTTTTTCTCGGAAAAACCCACATAAGAACTGGGGGCTCTTCTAATTTCAGTGAGGCTTGGCCTGAGGTCTCAATTGGCTTTGTGACATGTGGAAACATTCCAGATGCTGTTTAATAAACTGCTGTGTTGCACAGAGTAATTTGTAAAATCAATTATTTGCATACTCTGTTAATTCTCATAGGTTACCCTGGGAACTTAAAATTGACAATTAGTCCCAAAACCCACCTGATTCAAAGATTTTATCCAGATAATGATTTTCTTTCAGAAGATTATACTTAGGGAAGGAGTAAGTGAATATTTAATACTTTATTATTATTTAAAGAGGGGAATGTGATTTTTATGTGAACTGAGAGAGTTCTTTAATGCCAACATATTATTTTACTTCATATATAATTCCATATATATTCTATCATTCTGAAACAGAACATTTTGTAAGTGTTTAATTTGACTTGCTTTTTCCTAAATGATTACTTATGTTTTAAAGTTTTCTGTTAGTAGGGGTAAAGACTGCTTAAAATAAGTAAATAAGTTATGATTTAACGTAAAGGTAGACTCTCAAACATCTGAAAACTAAAACCACTTGGTGTAGATTTCTTCAGCTTTTGAGTCTTACCTATGTAACTGTTTTATTGATTTTTCTAAATTCTTGACATTTTTACCTGCATGAATACAATCTTTTAAACAGATAAGTATGTCCTTATTTCAAATTGAATTCTAGAATAAGTCAATATGAGGGGACAAAGCTTTATTTCTCATTATAGGTGTTATTTTTCGCTTATGTTTACTGGATATGTTTTCAAGAGGGATATGACAGTTAAAGAGTTCAACAACAGTACAATTTCAAGTATACTCACTATTGCTAACACAACAATGTTGTGATGGAAAATAAAACACAGACTACTTTTAATTCTAAAAGTATGAGTGGCAACAACACATAATAATGACATATGCATAAAAATGCCAAATGAAAGAACCACAAAGACTCTTTCAGCAATGCAATTATAGCAGACAAACTGAAAAAAATGTGACAACAAAACTGCATTAAGGTTTTTGAAATAAGCTATACCATCAATTTTTGCTGTATTTTCTTAAAAGAGGATGTTGGATGTTTTTCTAGCAGCAAAGATGAGAGAGATTTTATACCAGGGAGCATTGTTCTTAAAATTAAGTTATTGAGTAATTACAAGATGTTATCCCACAACAATTTGCTGTGAAATTCATCAGTGCTTTATGTCTTTGGAAACCCTTGAGTTGTGCTGAGAACACCACTTAGAACACTGCCCATTACACCTGTTTCTCTCTTGTGTGGTTTAATTGCTCTCCATCTAAAATATTTGGTTTTGCAGGCCAAAACTCTGATATACTTCTTTTAAGAAATGATGGGAGACCTCAATCGCGAGGTTCTTGGCCTGTGGTATGTTGCAATATGCTTGTGGTATGAGTTAGGGGCAAAGGAAAACCTCTGCTCTGGGGTTCCCCCTTCCCCATCCACTCATCATTTGACAAATGGTGGAGATGCAGGCAGCATGGACCTACTCCTTCCGTGAAGGGGAGGATTCCTCAGCGCAGGATGTATTTGGAAATCCTGCATCAGTCTAACGCCTGGAATTTCAGCGTTTTCTGGGTGTCACAAACTCAGAGGTTTGTGGGACATCCGTCAACCTAACTTCGGAGAAGGTAGGAAGCAAATTCCAGCATAATCCTTTATCCCTTTCACCTTCAAACAATTCCATCGGCAAGTCATTTAAAAAAGGACTACCTTAAGAACTAAAGAAAGAGTTCCGTTCCAGCTAAAGAGCTCAGATAAACTGGCGAGGAAAGAGCTAAACTTCTTAGAATTAGCTCCACAGCTTTTCCTTCCCCGAACAACTCCAGGGAGCAGCAACATTGTTTCACTCTATGGCCAGAGACTTGCAATTTTCCCATAAGCCTGCTTAAAGCAACTCAACCTGTCTCTGTTTTAAGAAACAGTGGGAGACCTCAGTCGCGAGGTTCTTGGCCTGTGGTTGGTGCCTCCACATGGTTTGTCTTGCTTTATGATGGAGCAAAATTCAGCTCACATTAGTTGCAGTCAGGGCTTCACAGAATCAGACCTGAGGTAATTACATCAGGAGAAGGCAAAGAGTCAGTGAATTAGACTCACTAATTTCAGACTCTCTAATGGGCATTTATGGTAATCTCACCAACACAGTGACGCTCCTGCTTTGTAAACAACAACTCCAGTGACTGAACTACTTGCCGAAGGATTGAACAAAACACCTATTTTATCTCAAGCCACAGTCTGAAGATTTCCAAATGCTCTAAACACTCATTCCAAGATAATTAGGCAAGTTATGTATCGTGTAAATTACACAGGAAAGTCAAAGTCTTACTTTGCATATGACTTTCTTAGACATACCACTTTCAACTTAAATCCTGTATCACCACAGAGAGAACTACGGTGTGCTTGCTGGCAACCCCATTTTCTTACACAGAATTCTTACTGATTTTCTATTTACTCTTGGAGTTTTTTAACTTATCTTGAGTGATTGAAAAAAAAAAAGGCCCAAACCAAGCAAATATTTTATGTTGTACGCCAGGAAGAGAAAGTTTTCTCAAAACCAGCAATAAAAATGGCTAGAAGTTGCTAATGCATTTGTGCTCTACAGTGAAAAGACAAAATGACAGTTAAATGGAAAACCACTTTATTTAATTTTTGCTCAATGTAAACATATCTTAAAAGTGCTACTAAGTGTCAGATTCTCAGCTATACTGGACTCAACTACTTGCTCTTCTGTTCATATGGGGTAATTCAGGAGATTTTAAAGTGGGAACCATGTAGCTTTTTAAACACAGTTCTTTGTAGGAGCCCTGACCCTCACCATGCTTCATTTTAAAAAGAAAGGGCATTTCACCAGCCCAGTAGTTCTGAATATTGTTCTGTTTTGCTCTCCTGTTTGTGCCTTGGTGTTTCATTTTGATGAACAGTAAGCATATGTAGACAATGTTTCACTCTGAAATTCTACAAGGAAATACATTAAATGAGCAAACTTATGTATTAATTAATTAATTAATTAATTAATTCATGTAGTATTTAAAAACTGACTGTTGTGGAGTTATTCTCAATAATTGTTCTCAAATTATGTCATTTGCCTTCAAAGTAAGAACAGAGTTAGTAATCAGACTACTTCAACTGACCTTCCTGAATTTTCCAGTCTGATCTTTCAGAATGCATTTTTACTCACCTTCAGGGCTCACAGACCTGATTTAAATAAGGTTAAAGGATATTCATAAGATTATATTTCTTTGAAGTCATAGACTATTGGAACTGATAATCACTTTTGGTTGTTTGGCCAGGAGAATCCCGTACAAATACAATGAAATAGGGCAAGACAATATTTATAGCCTTAAATACTTTTCAAAAATCTGAATAAAAATTGGGTCATATAGGTCTTCAGACTTATTCTTCAGCATGCACACAGTTTAGATGCATAGAAATTCACTTTCTGATGGAAATACAGTATCTCTTTGAACTTGGATATTTCCTGGCTTTTGTACTGCTATTAACATACTTATTTGATAAAATAAATTGAATATCTATGTATATACAAACCTCAAAAGAAAATTCAGTGAGATCAGTCATTAAACATGACAAAGTAACTGAAGAAAACATCCAGGAAGAGCATCCACAGTGGTGATGAGAATGTTATGTGCCTTGCTTGGGAGATTTTTGGACAATAAAATACCAAGAATTCTTTAATTACTGTGGACTGCTTGCTATTTTTAAATGGAGACACAGTATGCCTTCATCAGTGGAATATTATGATGTATAGTTATGCTGGTACAAAGGAAACTAAGAAGTTTAAAATAGTGTTGTTTGATAATGGCAAAGAATTAGGAGTTTTTAGAAGAAGAGTGCATATTCTCTGCAGTTTTAAAAGATCTTAAGAAAGTTCTCAGTATCTTGACAAAATGGAATTGTTAGTGCTAACCTGCTAAGCTAGTTGCACACTTTTTGTTTTTTATTGCACCTGTAGAAACAATAAACAAGCTCTGGGTCTCTATAAATGACTGTGATGGTTTTGGTCTAGGTCTTCCTAGTGACCAGCTTGTAATCAAGGAAGTGACCATGTTCCCAGTATTCCATTTGATTTTTATGTAAACCAGGGTACAAATAAAAGAGGGATTACAGGTCTCGCTCTCTTTTCTTTTCCGGTCAGTTTAGGAGCAGTGGGTCCCTGCATTGGTCTCGCCTGTCTGGAGGTTGAGGCCTGCACTGACCACTGCTCTGCCACGGGGGAGGTTGGAGAGTGCTGGCCTTGTGATCTTGCTTCTCTGGGGGATGTGGTAAGATTTGTTTTACCACTTATTTTGCTAGTTCT